>ML798481.1:67030-96847 GCA_009831015.1 Picea engelmannii | reverse complement strand
ATTTGCTAGAGAACATTGTCATGAAGAGGCTTGTACTCTTGGCATTCACACATACATATGGGAAAGTGCTCAACTTCATTTGACTAGTCAATTATATTATTTTATTGAAGCAGTTATCTCTTGGAGAGTGCCTTGCACATGAGTAGGACAAATGGAATCCATAATTTTCCTTTGGATGAAGATAATGATGGAAGAAGGTGGCATGTGGCACTAGAATCATCTAGAACTTTGTATACAATCACTTTTCTATGGGATCTTGATCTAATTTTCCCACTTAGGTAGTTGTTGAAAACATTTTAGCATTTTTCCTTGGAAAAGATCACGAGGAAATAATATTTTGCTGAAGGGGAGTTAGAGCTCGAATTTGTATAAGGATTTTCTCTCTCCATTTGTAACTTGGATTGGAATAAAGGATCAATGATAGAACTTGTGAGCATGCCTAGATCCAATATTTTGGAATGAAGATAACTTTTTTGTGTTAAGCTTGTAAGTTATGTTTGTATAATCTTATATGTGTGGTACATATTCTAGTATGTAATTGGTAGCTTTTGATTACAGGGTTGATTGTCAAAGTCAATTTGTAGGATCGCCTTGTTTCTAAGGAGAGGGTTTAAAGCTATAAATATCCCTTGTGAGTGAAGATCTTGCACCTAGAATTGTAAGGAAGGAGTATAAAGCCTAAACATATTTTGAGTGAAGCTTGACTCGCCATTATGAATTGACTTGGTAGTAAATCTCGTATAGGGAGTCCCTGCCCATCTACTTTTGTGAACTATTGTTTGTTAGGTTAAGAAGAAGCTATAGAAAATGTCTCATTGTTTATCTATAGTTCTTAAAATTATTAGATGAATAACCCCCCTAGATTACATCCATAACCTCCATAGTCCAAAAAACTAAGCACTGGAACTTCCCTTTCATTTATCATTTCCAAGCTCATCCTTTTTTAGACTTTCCATTGAATCCATTCATTCATGGTGTTAGGTTCCCTTTACTCCCACTCTATACCATACAATGTGAGCCCCACTCTATACCATACAATGTGAGCCTAGCAACCATAAAGAAGCCCCCTTTGACCTAGTTCTACCCTTTGTCTAGGTGTTAGGACTTTTCAATTTGGGTGTGAGATTATGTGTTAAGAGGTGGTGCCACTTTTCAATTCAATAGTTGAATTTAAGATTTTGGAAAAAATCGTCCTTTCAAATAAAAAATCGTCATTTCAAAGAAAAGGAACATGTAATTTAGGTGGCGTGTTACATGATTGCATGTGGTACTCAATGAAATCACATCAAAAGAAAAGGAACAGCTTTAGCCAACGCCGTGTCTGACAATTTCTTTGTCGGTACCCCACATCACGCGTTTAGTGTAGACGATTCCATTTCTCATTTTCTTGTACTCCAAAGAAAAAGAAAAGATGATTCCTTTTCTTTTGTTACCGCATGTGATTTCATTGAGTACCGCCAGGCCCCACATCCCGCGATTCCATTTGGCACTGACAAGCCAAATGTTTAGCCACTGACAGCCCCACATCATGTGATTCCATTTGGCATTTTCTTTTGGCGTGATCGGTGGCTAAACCAATCAGTAAGTGGTACCACTGACAGTTTCTTTGTCGGTACCACAGTTTCTTTGTGTGTGATAATTTCTTTGTCGGTACCACTGACAGTTTCTTTGTCGTGTGTGACAGTTTCTTTGTCGTGTGTGTGTGACTGATAGGCCCCACATCACGCGTTTAGTGTAGACGATTCCATTTCGCATTTTCTTGTACTATGAATCCTTTTCTTTTGTTACCGCATGTGATTTCATTGACTACCGCCAGGCCCCACATCCCGCGATTCCATTTGGCACCGACAAGACAAATGTTTAGCCACTGACAACCCCACATCTCGCGATTCCATTTGGCATTTTCTTTTGGCGTGATCGGTGGCTAAACCAATCAGTAAGTGGTACCCACGAAGAAACTGCCACGCACTTCTACGCGCACTAAAACTCTTCCCGGTTTTTAATTCAATTTATCTAATTTAATGAAGTCCTTACATTGTTACATTATTGATCACACACTTTAACTAATTCCTTGTTATTTAATAAAGATTTTCAAATATTATACATTAAATAACAATCTTTATTAGGGTGTGACCCTAATACACCTTCTCCTATCAAACACAGTATTCTCTTCAAGGTTGGAGATGTGGAAATTGTTGTAGGATTATATATGGTTTTCAAGTGGCATTGTTGCATCATGTATCCTTCCACTCGATCAAGAATTTATGGATAATGTGATGGCACAGACAACACTCTCTTTTGTCTAAAACTACCTCATGCTACAACTAAATGAAACCCTCTTAGCTAGTTCTAGGAGGATAGTTTGAACTCCACAATTTGGTCCTACCACTTTCATTAAGCATGACACATGAAATATGGACTGGATCTTAAAGTGAGATGACAGAGCTAATTTGTAGGCAACTTGTGTAATTTGTTTGAGTATTTGAGGTGGTTCATAAAACTTAGGTGTAATTTTTTGGAACTTCTTCGCCTTGAGAGGTGTCTACTTATAGGGCTAGAGACAAAGGAACACTTGATCCCCTTCTTCAAAGTGGTGATCAAATTGATGTTGCTCAACATGTTGCTTCATTTTTTTATGAGCCAAAAACAAATTGTTCTCGAGTGCACAAAAAATATTAGCTTGGATATTCAATGTTTTGTCCACGTCCTAAATCTTGGATGTTCTTGGTAAGTACAAGATCATGAATGGTTTTTTTTTCCATGAGCCACCTCATAAAGTAGCATTATCGTAGAACCATGATATGTGGTAATATACCACCATTTAGTAAGGGGTAGCCAATAAGACCATTGTGCTCGTCGTTTTGAGGAAGAGCATCTGGTAGCACCATGATAGGTGATATTGTATCACCATTTGGAAATGGGTAGCCACTAAACCCATTGTGCTTTTCATTCGAAGGAAAAACATCACAAATATGTTTCTAGACATTCATTTGTAAGTTTTAAACCTTTGCAAGTGAAGAAATGTATACACATTCTTCCGTAAAATATAAAGAGTAACAATGGTAGACACACAATACACATAGATTTAACCTAGAAACACTTAATTGAGAAAACAAACCTAAATCAGAGCCAAACCTCTATCCTATTTAGTGTATTAACTTAACCATTCATAATACAACATTTAGGTACTACACACTGTTCAAAACCTTAATTCACTAACCTACATGAGATAACAACCATAATCCCTTAACCATGATTAGATCACAATGGGCTAAAAAAGCACAAAAGGAAAAAAAGAAAAAAAAAACCTAAACCCCAGCTAACACTTGTGGATGAGTGTAAAATCCACGTGCTACAAAAAATTTCTTGTGCATGACTGCATAATCTACATACAAAGAGTAGAACACTTCTCCAACATTCTCCAGACTCCCACTTGTTATTTTCTTTCCAAAATAATGGTGTTGAAGATTTATGAGGTCACATATTTAGTGCATCAATGCCAATTGATTGTCTACACCAAGGGTAATATCCCAGGTAGAACCCCAGTTGTAATTATGAATTGTAAACATGTTTGATACACTGGTGAGTCGAGTTATAATAAGTTGGTAGGTCGATGTGTTGATTAGTCCAGGAGCATGCTTTGTACATGTAAATATTCATATTATTAATATAAAAACATCGTTGCGTGTAGACCAACCACGAAGAAAGAGTTATGGGGGACTAAGCTCCATTGGGTAGGGAAAGGGATGGGGTTGAGAGTCTAGGAAAGAGGGGCTAAGATTAAGAGCTTAAACCCAAGAGAATAATATATAATTATTTTTATAAAAGTTGTAAAGAGGATATTAATTATCCTAAGTTCCTTGAGGGAGAGGAACAAGTTCCAAGTGGGGGGGAAACGTGATCCTGGAGAGCCAAGTGTCATCCAAACCACATGCAGTTTTATGGGGGCGCTCTCACCAGTCTCGAGGGGGATTCTCACCATTCAGACGATACTGATCTAGGTGGATATCGGTGGCCACCCACCCTCTCCAACTGGCTCAAAACAGTTTTCTGGCAATTTTGGCAATTTACTATTTTTAGCAGTTTTAACTTCCGGGGCCATTTTGAGGGCCTAAATGAAGGTTTTTCAGGATCGTCCCAACTCAATGTTCTCTTATGACATGATTGAGGCCCCAAAATGAATCTCCTCGATGATACCTTTCCAATGGGCTATCACACACCTAAAACAGAGATCGTATGCAAAAGTTATGACCCCAGGAAGTTAATGTACTAACTTCCCCAAACGGGGCCCACATGACTTTTGGTGCTTCATCTCCTAGGGTTAGGTTTTTGGATGTCTAGGGTTTTTGGAATTCCTGTTTATTGTAAAAAGGCCTTCAGAGCCTCATTGTAATCATCTTCTTGTGAATGAGCACAACCGTCACATCTCTTCTCAGAGATAAGATGCCACCATTCCAGCATACTTGTTTCCGCTGCATTTTTACAGTTTCAACTTATTTCCTTATTGAATAGAAAACCAGTTTTACTGTATCTCTGTTATTTTGTGTTAAGTACCGGTTAATAATCGGTATTCATTTCATTCGGCTCATAAAATCTGTATTAGTGGTTTCAGAGTGGTCCACTCCTTGTCATCTTAATGCATGTCCCCAACGAGGTCGGAGTACAAAGAGTTGGGTCTCGAGCTTGTTTCTCTTGGGGACAAAAGATCTTGCACGCCCAAGCGACCTCTCATGGTAGGCGAAAAGAAAGATGACAGGATAGGAGATCCTTTCAAACTGTTGATTGAGGAATCCCTCACGCAACAAAGGAACGATATGATGGATAGTTTCGCGCAAATCCTTCAGCGGCTACCAACAGGCGATGCATCTTCTTTGAGCGGAGGTGGCGCCCCCTTCAAGGTACAAATAAACTTCGATATTCCTATATTTGAAGGTCAGATAGACGCAGATGTTGTAGACAAGTTTGAATCTACTAGAAGGGTATTTTTTTGTCCATAACTTTTCGAATAAAGAAAAGATTACTTTTGCGCTCCTCAAAGTTGTTCCCCATGTCTAAGATTGGAGGGAAACCTTCTGTGAGAAAAAGGAAACAGAGGAACCCTCATTATTTACAGTCACGGCCACCTGGGAATCCTTCAGGGATACTATTAAGGAACAATACTACCCTATCAGAAGTTATGATGACTTGTATACCAAATGGACCACACTACGGCAAGAAAGAGACCAAGTAGTGCCAGATTTCACAAATATTTTCCATACCTTGCGCACCAAGCTGGGTATCAAAGATTCAGAGCGACATCTGGTGCTCAAGTATCGCGGTGCTTTTCATATATACATTCATACTGAGATGGAATTTCTGGACATCTCATCCTTGGGCGTGGCCTATCGATATGCCGTCAAAATCGAGCAGAAGCTCAAACAAAAGACGCAACAATTTGGGTCTAGGAACCCCTCACAACAAAAGCCAGTAAAGGGCAGTCCCAACCCACAGAACAAAGGACAGAGAAAATATGGACAGTATCAGGAAAACTAGTCCAAGCCGCAAGCAAAAAAGGACATCGACAAGACAAAGAAATATATTGGGAAGTGGTGTGACTTCCATAAGAGCCCTTGGCATAACACTGTTGACTGCCGCTCAAAGCAGTCGCTGGTGGCCGAAGTGAAAGCCTCTAAATCATATGCAAGTTATGACTCTGAGCCAGAACCAGAAAGGGGAAGACGGATCATTGACGCGGAACCCAGTGCCACCGTTGCTACCAACCAGCTCCAGCCTGGTGAACCAGACGAGCCAGAAGAAGAAGAGCGCCTCTTCCATTCACAGAAGTGGGGTAAGGCACCCCGTTGTACTTAATCATGGATAGCGGTAGCCAGAGGAACCTAATATCGATAGAGGTCATCAAGCGGTTGGACCTGTCGACAACACCACACCCAGAACCCTACACCATTGGATGGCTCCACCAAGGAAGCGATCTCTGCATCAGCCAACAGTGTCGACTGTCATATGGCATCAAGCCGTTCAAAGACAAGGTATTGTGTGATGTTGCTCCTCTCAAAGTTTGTGATGTTCTTTTGGGCCAACCTTATTTATGGAAACGTCATGTTGTATATGAGTCTAGGCCTCGTAGTGTTATTATCACTTTGAACAAAAAATTGTACAGGATACCCGAGGCAATCCCACCTAGTGTTATTTCCTTGATCTCTGCTAAGCAATGCAGGAAGGTCATCTCTCAGACGGGGAAGTTTGTCTTCTTCATGATTCACTCTCAGAATAAGCGAAAGATCACAGCCACATCCAGGGTCTCTGCAGCCGACCTCTCCACACAACAAAAGCAATTAGATAAGGTCATGGAAGAATACTCATATATCTTCTCCTCACCTACCGAGGTACCTCTGCACTGCCAGGTCAAGCACCCCATCGATCTGACCCCTGATGCACCGTTGCCCAATGGGCCATTCTATTGTCGCTCTCTGTTAGAGAATGAGGAGATAAAGCGATAGATCCAAGAACTGCCCCACAAGGGGCACATTTGTCCCAACTCATCACCTTGTGGGAGCCCAATCATGCTGGTACAGAAGAAATATGGAACTTGGCGACTCTGCATTGATTACTGAGCTTTGAATAAAATCACAGTCAGAAACCGGTACCCGATTCCCCGAATCGACGAACTCCTTGATAAACTCACGGGGGCCAAATACTTCAGTGAGATTGATATGAAGTCTAGCTACCACCAAGTCCCAATAGAACAGACAGATGTATGGAAAACTGCCTTCAAGTCAAAGGAAGGCCTTTTTGAATGGTTGGGCGTGCCCTTTGGGTTGACAAATGCTCCAGCCACTTCCATGAGGATGATGGACGATATCCTGTGACCATTCAAAAATACTTTTGTAGTGGTGTATCTGGATGACATTCTCATTTACAGCAAGACTTGGGCCGAACACTTGCAGCATATTCAAAAAGTTCTGCACACCTTGCGGCAGCACAAGCTATATGCCAACTTGGAAAAATGCTCCTTCCACATGGACAAGGTCCATTACCTGGGCTACATAATTGATCTCCATGGCATACATGTGGATCCAACCAAGATCCAAGTCATCCATGACTAGCCAGCCCCAACCACACTCACTAAGCTTCAAAGCTTCTTAGGCCTTGCCAATTTCTACTGCAGGTTCGTGTTAGGATTCTCCCATATTGCATGGGCCCTAAGCCAAATAACCAGGGGTGGTGGTAAGGAGAAATTTTTGTGGGGTCGGTCCCAACAATAAGCGTTCGACGATTTGAAGCAACACTTGTGCTCAACCCTAGTACTTTCACTACCAGACCTGCAATAGCCCTTTGAGATCGAGACAGATGCTTCAGACTATGCGGTGGGCGTCATTCTCACTCAGCACGGCCACCCCATGGCCTATCATAATGAGACACTATCAAATCTTGTCTGTAAGTACCCTACTTACGACAAAGAAATGTAATCCATTGTGCAAGCCTGCCGCCAGTGGAGACATTACATTCTTGGGAAGGAGACAGTCATCCACACTGATCATAAGCCACTGCATTTCTTGTAGACACAAGGAAAATTGCAAAATGATTGCCATCAAAAGTGGTCCACATACTTACAACAATTCCACCTCAACATCAAGTACAAAACAAGAAGCACCAATCGCGTCGTTGATTGCCTTAGCAGATCGCCAGTCGCAACACTCACCACGGTGCTAGACTCCTGCTACCATGAGACTTCTGTATGGACCCAACTTTATGAGATAGACTCGGACTTCGCCACCACCTACCAAATGTTGGGTGCAAACACAGTTGTCGATAATTTTTATCTTCAGGATGGGTTGTTGTGTCATCTCGGCCATATCTTTGTTCCATCAAGAGAGCGAGTGAAGCTGATCTGGGAATCTCACTACAATTGGGTGGCAGGACACTTCGACGTCAAAAAGACAGTGGCAATGCTACAAAAAAAAATTCTACTGGCCGAAACTTCGGCAGGAGGTTAGCAAGTATATCAGGTCTTGCATTGCTTATGCTATTGCCAAACCGACCACTAAGAAACAAGGCCTATACACCCCTCTTCCTACTCCTGACAAACCATGGGAATCCATCTCAATGGACTACATGTCGGGCCTCCCGTCCACCAAGTGGGTAAATGATTGTGTTTTTGTGGTTGTCGATTGCTTTTCTAAGATGGTGATTCTGATTGCCTACAAGAAGAACATCACAGCAGAGGCCACTGCCAAGCTCTTTTTTGAATGAGTCTGAGTACATTTTTGGATCCCACAAACCATTGTCTCAAATCAGGATAGCCGATTTCTTAGCACATTCTGGTCGATCCTCTGGTCACTGTTGGACACCAAGCTCACCAAATCCACGACCTTCCACCCCCAGATAGATGGCCAAACTGAGGTCGTCAATCAAATGATTATGCATATCCTTCGCATGTATAATTCAAAGCACCCTCGCACATGGGATGAGATCCTTCCCTATGTCAAACATAGCTACAACCGAGCCCTGCATAGCTCAACCAACCACAACCCCTTTCAGGTGGGGTTGGGATTCCAACCATTGGGTCCCATAGATGTTGCACTTCCCCTTGAAATCACCTCGATCGACTCATATCCTACTCCAACTAAAGCTGACAAAGCCACCCGGTTCATTGAGTGGATCCAACACATCTGCCAACAGGTTCAGGATATCCTACAGAAGTCTAATGACAAGTACAAGCAGTTCCATGATCAACATTGGGTGCCACATAAGTTTTAGGTGGGCAACAAAGTTTGGTTGCACTTGCTGAAAGAATGCCTTACAGGATGCCATCGAAAGATTTGCCCACTCCGTTATGGTCCGTACACCATCACTAAGGCCATGGGAGATAATGCTTTTGATCTAAACATTCCTCCTTTCCTTGGCCTGCACACAATGTTCAACGTGGATCTCCTTCGCCCTTATTTCCCACCATTATTGGACACCTCAGACATAGCAGAGCAGCTGACACCAATAGAGCTCAACCCCGAATGCATACAAAAAGAATCCAATGATCCGATTGTGGACACACAGATCAAGGGCACTCGACAGCAAAGGATCCAGCTTTATCGAGTCGTCAAAGCAGGGCAGCTCCTGCACCAAGGCAAGTGACTCACCCGGGGCCAAATTCAACAGAAATTTCCTCATCTGATGGGGGAACTCAATGCAATGGATACCATTGATTCCTAAGGAGGGAGGATTGATCCATATGGATATCAGTGGCCACCCACCTTCTCCAACTAGCTCAAAACAATTTTCTGACAATTTTGGCAATTTACTATTTTTAGCAGTTTTAACTTCCAGGGCCATTTTGAGGGCCTAAATGAAGGTTTTTTAGGATCATCCCAACTCAATTATTGCCTATGGAATGATCGAGGCCCCAAAATGAATCTCCTCGATGATACCTTTCCAATGGGCTATCATATTCCTAAAACGGAGATCGTATGCAAAAGTTACGACCCCGGGAAGTTAATGTACTAACTTACCCAAATGGGGCCCACATGACTTTTGGCGCTTCATTTCCTAGGGTTAGGTTTTTGGATGTCTAGGGTTTTTGGCATTCCTGTTTATTGTAAAAATTCCTTCAGAGCCTCATTGTAATCATCTTCTTGTGAATGAGCACAACCGTCACATCTCTTCTCAGAGATAAGTCGCCACCATTCCAGTAAGCTTGTTTCCGCTGCATTTTTACAGTTTTAGCTTATTTCCTTATTGAATAGAAAACCAGTTTTATTGTAACTTTGTTATTTTGTGTTAAGTACCGGTTAATAATCTATATTCATTTCGTTCCGCTCATAAAATCCGGATCAGATACTCACCATTCTCTCTTTTCTGGCCATGGTTTTTCCCCATGCACGTAGACACTGAGCAAGCACGCAGTTAGTCATTTTGTTCGCCATTGTTGAATTCCTCAACCACCTGAACCTCTTCTACAAGCCAAATTTGATACTCTCATTGTACATGCACCTGTGGTTTTCCTGCGTATTGTCCTGTCATTACCGTTTCCCCATGTCCAGTTTTTGTTGCTGCCATCACCGTGCCCATGTGCTGAGGAAGTGAGCTCTCATGGAGGAAGTCCAGTAGCAACTACAAAACTCTGAGAATTCTTGATCCAGCCTGTTGTTGAATCACTGGAAAGGGAGGTGTAACAGTCGATGGACTGTGTGACAGTGAAGGTGTACACTCCTGGGGTGGAATAGGGATGTGGGGAATGAGAGTCTCTGAGTTTTGGGCGTAATTGGCTCCTTGGAGGAAATACTTCCTGCTGTACTCTGCAACTTCATTTTGTCCCTGCCTAGCCTAGGAATCCCTTGCCGATGGAGTTTATTCCCAGCTCGGGGGTGACCCAGTGCTAAGATTGATGAGAAACGTGGTCTAAGGCTGGGAAGTTCGTGGAAGGTCTGCATGCAGTTGGTGTACTTCAATTAAAATATAAGTACCATTTCCAAGTTTGGTTACATGTTGTGTATTTATATATGTTGTTATATTTATCGGTTTTTCCTGTGATTATTGCATGTATGATTTTACTGTTATTTATGCATTATGTTGTGTGATAGCAGAATGTAAATAAACTCTTAATTTGTATGTGTTATTGTTTCTTCCGCATTAATCTATGTATGAACAGAATGTTTATGTCTGGTTGCAAATTGCATTAGATATATGTACTATGTATATTCGAGCATGATATTTTTCTGGAGTAGCATGGCTCGACCTAGGTGACCGGGGGTGTCACAAAATGGTATCAGAGCGAAAAGTATGTTTACAGAGTGATGTTGCCCGGCTTGTTCGTGGTTGGGGACATTACAAATTGGTATCAGAGCCATGGTTTCAACATTGAGCCTGGATGGGCCAGGAAAGTGGAAGTTGAATAAAAGGTTTCGGAAAGGAATTGTTGTCGAAATGGACAAAATTGAAGTTCAGAGCCCAGTTTTCGACACTGAGCCTGAATTGGGTTGTATAAGTGGTTATAGAATCAAAATCTCAAAGCAAATTGTTGTCGAGAGGGACAAAATTTGAATTTCAGAGCGTCCCAGAGTGCCAAGAGAACACCTTGGTCGTGTTTGGAATCTCATGAGGTATAGCGGTTCAAGAAAGACAACAGAGAAAAGAGACTGCAGTAACTGTGGGTTTGGAACCGCAAGGTTTGAAGTTGGGCTGTAATATCTGCGCAAGGGAAAGGCCAATGTTTTCTAGCCGTCAAATCTGGAAAATGGTGCAAGAGAGTTAACCTCCAAAGTCCTTAGGACTTCGTAACTTCGGAAAAGTTTATGAGTTAGAGAGTCAAAGGGGCCAAAGCGTCGAAGCTCTGAAGTCCTAAAGTGGATCTACACCACATATCTAGGGAGAAGTGCTTGATCGTTGGATCAACCGAAGACAGATCAGAACCGTTAGATCAATCCAAGAGAAAGAGGTAAGGAGCAATGGTGAAAAACATATCTCAGCCATCAGATCTACACGCAAGTGATTGTGAGCTGTAGATCTCACAATAGTTCAGGAGTTCGACATTCAGGAGAAAGAAAGTATTCTACTGTGAAAAATCTCGAAGCCCGAAGTCCTGAAGTCTAGATTTAATCCAAACCATTCATCAAAAAGAGGCATGTGTCGATAGATCAACGTATTCAGGAGTTCAGTGTTCAGGAGAAACAAAGTATGCTAAGGTGAAAACTCCTGAAGTCCTGAAGTCCAGAGTTAATCTGAATCGTTCATCAAAAAGAGGCATGTGTCGGCAGATCAACGTATTCGGGAGTTCAGCATTCGGGAGAAACAAAGTATGCTAAGGAGAAAACTCCCAAAGTCCTGAAGTTCAGAGTTGATAAAGACCATCCATAAAAAGGGACATGTGTCAGAAGATTAGCTTGTTCGGGAGTTCGACGTTCGAGAAAATTGGAGTGTGCTAGTGTGAAAAGTCCCGAAGCCCGAAGTCCCGAAGCCGAAGAACATAAATGGTGTGGCATGATGACGTTTCCAGTGGTGATGTGGACTCTTCCTAGGCATGCCACATGCCACCACCTTAATTGTTGACAGTTGTACCATGTGGACCCCGGAAAGTAAAGAAGTTCAGGAGTTTGATGTTTGGGAGAATTGGAGTGTGCAAGTGTAAAATATTCTGAAGCCCGAAGTATCGAAGTGACATGGCCTGTTGACGTCACCAGTGATGACGTGGACACATGGGATGTGTGCCACGTGTCAGTGAGTTATGAACATTTGGAAGATAGAAATGCCAGTTAGAACATGACACATGTTACCCCTCATATTGGGCCATGTGTATGCTTCTAGTATTCCTCCATGTGGCACTCTTCTTGAGCATGGTTAGTGGGGCCCTTGATGGTCACAGAGGACGTGTGGTGTCAGATCCCAAGGTCCAGAGACTTGACACTATGGAAGAAATGGTTCATGATGGAATGGTAGGAAGAAATCCCCAAAGTTCTGTAGCGTCGAAGTAACGTAACGTGATGATGTCCCAGGGGTGACATGGAAGTATTCAGAGATTCGCAGTTCGGGAGTTTTGGGGTGTGCAGATGTAAAATCCTCTAAAGTCCCAGAACCCCGAAGCCTCGAAGTCCTGAACACCGGAGGGCTAGAGTTAATCTTGATCGTTGATCAGGAAATGACACTTGGCAACATATGCAGCAGTCTAGAGACTTGGTACTTCAGAAATATTGAGAGTATGGATAGTCTAGAAACCCTGAAGCCTGGAGTCCCAGATTTCTTGTCCACTGTAGATCTGAACAGAGAATGTGGACCCGTCCTTCATGAATTCACCAGTTCAATGTTTTGTGATGTTTGTGATGTGCAGAAAGGGAAACCTACGAAGTTCCGGAGCCCCAAGGTCTCGAAGCTCCAGATAAGCGTCTATCAGACTAGTGCTTGGTCACAACCGATGGTCACATGAGATTGGGGGCCAAAGAAAGAGGGCTAGTGCCCATAAATTTTTTTTTTAGAACAGAGAAGGGCTTAGAGATAGATCCTGTCGGGTCCATGATTGAACATACCTACTTTGAAAGAATTAAAGAAGGTATGTAAACCTGAAGAGAGTATCTAGCAAAGATCCAAGAGCCAATTCAACTCTGTGAAATAAAAACAGTTGTACAAAGATCGCCTTCCAGAAAGAACCATTGTGCAAACAATTATAACTTTCTGCTCAGGATTCTGAATTAAGCAAGGAGGCAATCATTGGAAAGATCTTGAAAAAAGGATTCTAGGTATTCAGCCATCTGTGATACATGATAATGCATGAACCATAAGTTCATATGGAGATGCAAAGAATGGGAATAAGGAAGAAAGGTTTTATGGAATATGAAAGAGTTTGGAGATAAGATGTGACATCTCCAAGGATCAATCCCGCAGTTGGAGATAACACCTCCATTATTGTTATCAGAATGTGTAGTGGAAGCATGGCATGAAGTTCATCAAATATGGCAGGACATAAGTTCAATATGCATGTCAGAAGGCTAAATCAAATTGCTTCAAGAAATAATTTGGTGTTAACTAACCAAGGTTACTCAGAGAAAATGACTGGAATTATAATTCATTCATGCAAAAGTTGGATCAGAGGAATCCAAATAATAATGGAATGCTGAAAATTAATATCAGCATAATATGTTGTTGCAAGTATGCAAGGTACACAAGGAAGGACTCTTGGATGTAGTCAATTCCATGAACATCCTAAGATAATGGAAGAAGAATTCATGAGGTAGATATCAAGTCAAGAATAATTTAAAAGTGAAATGATTTCTAAAGAGAAAACAAAAAGTAACCATGACGAATCCTGCAGTTGGAGATAGCACCTCCATTATTGTTATCAGAATGCACAGTGGAAGCATGGCATGAAGATCATCAAATATGGTAGGACAAAAGTTGAATATGCATGTCAGAAGGCTAAATCAAATTGCTCCAAGAAAGAAGTTGATGTTAACTAACCAAGGTTACTCAGAGAACATGACTCGAATTATAATTTGTTCATGCAGAAGCTGGATAAGAGGAATCCAAATAATAATGGAATGTTGAAAATTAATATCAGCATAATATGTGGTTGCAAGTATGCAAGGTACACAAGGAAGGAATCCTGGATGGAGTCAAGTCCATGAACATCCTAAGATAATGGAAGAAGAATTCATGAGGTAGAAATCAAGTCAAGAATAATTTAAAAGTGAAATGATTTCTAAAGAGAAAACAAAAAGTAACCATGAAGAAAAAAAATGGTTCTATGCATGGGTTTGAATACAAAGGAGATGGTACTTGACAAGAATCCATCTTAAGTGACATAGAGCCATGAATGGAAACCAAGAGGTTGTAGGTATCACTTGAAGCTATTATGGTAAGGTAAAATACATACTTTCAGTTAATTCCATGTAGATAGAAAAGGAGGCATATGTGCATCCTTACAGTATGCTAGAGATTGGCTAGGCAAGTCAAGTTTGAGGCTAGTTGGAAAAGAGAAGTGAAGAGTACAAGAAAACCTCAAGTACTAAAGTATTTAGTCAGAAAGGGGCTAAAGGAGTTATATTCTGAAGAGTAACTGGATATTGAAGATCCAAAGTCTATAAGACAACATGTTTGGAATTATAATTCATCCAAATATGAGTTAGGATAGTAGGATTGAGGGAACAATGAAAGTTGAAGGCTAATATCAGCTGATTATTGGATGTAAATGCAAAGGGCAGCCAACGGTGATTGGATAGAAATTGCTCAAGAAAAAAATAATCACGTGCAATGGCTACAATGAGAGCACAAGAAGATTCAGGAATCCAGGAAGAATTAAAGACTTCTGGGATTAGCAAGGAAAAGTTTTATAGGGAGAAAGAAATTGCTGCAATTTATTTGGCAGCAAGTATGTTATGTGATGCAGAAGCATTGCCAGCAAAGCTCGAGCGTGGAAGATAGTTGGGTGCACTAGCGCATATTTTGAAAACATTTTGAATTTCAAAAGATCAATGTATTAATGTGGTATCTAACAAAACTTTTTGAGTTATGAATATCTTTAATGATTGGAGGCTAAGCCATCACGTAAGATTGATGGGGAAGTGTATTTTGTTTTATGAATCAGATCGCAATACAGATTTGGAGCATTACACTCTTATCTGTCTGACTCGAAATTTATTGTAATAAGCATTAAGTAGTTGATGGCATTCAATTCCATTAAGGTAGTGTGGAGTAGTTGGAGGGAAAAAAACTCAAGAGAGCCCCTTTGTATAAAGCATTGTATTATTGTTGAGAAGAGGTTGTTGAATCTAGTGTGTGTAGATTTCCATTGTAAGCCAGGAGCTGGGAATACCAAGAAGAGTTATATGTATACCAGTTTCAGGTGAATGAATATAACAAAGGAACATGTTTTCCCAAATGTGTGTTACTTATGTCTATCTGAATGAATAGTGGACCTTTTTGTTTGTTTCAACACTCTGTTATTTTTCATGTTCTTGTATCCATGACTGCATTTGCTTTGATGAATGTATGAGTCACTATGAAGAGGTAATGGGTTTCAATTGTTTCGTTTAACTGAGCGAGTGCAAGGCGTGCATAGTGTCCGGAAGGAGTGTGTGACCGAGTTTGTTTTCGACTCGAAAGCTCAGAAGGGATAGTGAAACTCTGATGTCTGCAAGGAGTGTATTGACATCTGCAAGGAGTGCATGACAGAGTTTTCAGACTTGAAAGATCAGAAGAGATAGCATGATTTCAGTCACGAGAGCTAGAAAGCGTTTGGAAGACAGACGGAAGGATTGCAAGACCATCCACAAGGAAAAGTTGAGAGTGGAGAAAATATGTTGCAAGGTGTGCACAGATCAAGTTTTTGACTAAGTGTCAAAGGGAGTGTTCTGAGGAAGATGGATTCAATCTCAGGAGGAAGAGTGGTGGAAATATTCAAGGATAGAAGTCCTTGAAGTCTTCACTGAAGTCAGTGGGTAAGATTAGTCCCATAGGGAGGTGAGTGATTCCAGACCGTCGGATTTGGTAAAGCTGTGAGGAGGATAACCGTGGAGTGTTTCGATACTTCGGAGTTTGGAAATATGGAGACTTGACGAAGGAAAGTCGCTAAGTACGAAGTCATGATTCAATCCCGACCGTTGATCACGGAGGAACATGTGGCAACGGGCTAAGGAGTTCGGGAATCGGGAGATCAGAAATTATGGATGGAAGGCCTAGAGTTTCGCGAAGTTTCGAAACCTGAACCAAAGTGAGGCCATAAAATCTAAGGAGATGTGTGGTGGAAGTTCGAAAACTCGGAACAGTGTGTTTTGGGAAAGGGAGAAGTGAGAGTTTGGAATATCCCTGAAACCCGAGGGAGAAGGGATAGGCCCACAATCATAGTCGTGGCCACTTGTGGAAGAGACCTATGTGTGTGGGTAAAATAGTTTCGGGTACCCATATGGACCCAAGGGATCGCTCCAACTCAGTATTTTAAAACGATCCAAGACCAAGAGGTCGCGTAGCCCTTTGGAGGGAAGGGGTTGCGTCAGGTGTGGTATCAGAGCGAGTACATAATTGACTTCTGTAAAGAAAGGATTAAACTAATATCAGGAGGAGGGATATCAGAAGCATTAGTGCAATGCTGCCTAGAAGATGTGTTGACCCACCTGTAGCCAATAGAGGTATGGAAAGGGAAATGAGAGAATTGTGTGCAAGGCTGGATGCCATGGAGATAACACAAAGGAGAGTGCCTGATGTTGGAGATGTCAGCGAGGTAGAAATGGAAGAAGTAGAAGTTGAAGAAGTTATAGCTGAGGATGCTTAAGAAGAACGCTTGTTAAGAGCGATTGTCAAATTGGGTTCCAGAGTGAAGATTGACATCCCTATGTATGAGGGAAATCTAGACACAGAAGAGTTTCTTGATTGGATACGAGAAATGGATAAGTATTTCGACTATGAGGATGTCGAAGAGGAGAAAAAGGTAAGACATGTTGTCACTAGGTTGAAAGGACATGCAACACTGTGGTAGGATGAACTATAGGCCAACAGGAGGAGAAAAGACAAACAAAAGGTCAAGAGTTGGGATCGAATGGTAGCCAAGCTAAAGGAAAAATTCATACCCAAAGATTACCAGATAAGTCTGTTCATGAGGATGCTGAACCTAAGATAGAGAGGATTGACTATGAAGGAGTACACATAGGAGTTCTACAAATTGAACATTAGAGCTGGACAAAGAGTGAGGGACAAAGAGAAAGTTGACAGATATATTAATGGCCTGAGATATGATATTCAGAATGAAATCAACATGGCGACTGTTAGGACAGTAGAGGATGCATATCAAATAGCGTTGAAGGAAGAGGAGAAGTTGTCCAGGAAGCAGAGTCAACAAAACAAATGTCGAGGCTTGAATAGAGGTAAAGGAGTTGCCCAGGATAAAGCACAAAATCCCAAGGATGAGGAGGAGAAGCCACATAGTCACTATGAGAGAGGAGGAAGTTCCCAAGGAATATAGAGTGGTGGTATAGGCTCTTTTCCCAGAGGAAGAAGAAGAGGTAGAGGAGGAGAAGTGAGATGTTATGCCTATGGAAAAACAAGACATATGTCTTGGGATTGTCCTAACAAGAAGAAAGGAGGGGGAGCAACTCACATTTCGGAAGCATGGAAGTGGGGTCCTAAGGCAGAAGGTGCAGAGGATGGAAGATCCTTGATGATGAAGACGGTTCTTTTGAAGTAAGAGCCAGAGACTAAAAAGCTAGTTCAAAGGAAAAATTTGTTTAGGACAGCTTGCAAAACGAAGGACAGAGTTTGCAAGGTAATAATTGACAGTGGGAGCACTGACAACTTAGTATCCACGAATATGGTGCAGAAGCTAGATCTGGAGATGAGTGCACATCAGACACCGTATAAAGTCTCCTGATTGCAGAAGGGTCATCATGTAACAGTTACTAAACAATGCTCGGTTGAAATTAAAATAGGGGAATATAGAGATGAAATTTTGTGTGATGTGATCCCTATGTATGTTTGTCATGTTTTGTTGGGGAGATATTGACAGTATGATATGAATGTTATCCATGATGGGAGGAGAAATACTTAAACCTTAGAGTAGAACGGTAGGACGCATATGTTTCTTCCAATTGAAGAAAAGAAGGTGAAGAATGAAGCTAGCGCGAGCATACTTCTCATGAGTGGGAAAAAAATTATTAAGGAAGTAAAGAAGGAACATGAGATGTAGTTTGTTGTAGTAAGGAAGCCGAGAGTTATCCTTACCAGTGCTTCACTGAAATATTTTCCTGAGGAAGTTTAGAAACTATTAGAGAATTTTGTTGATATTTTAGTGGATGAATTGCCAAACTCATTGCCACCTATCAGAAGCATTAATCATCATATTGACTTGATACCAGGAGCAAGCCCGCCAAATAAAGAAATGTATAGATTGACACCTCAAGATAATGAGGAGGTGAAAAGACAAGTTCAAGATATGTTAGACAAGGGATTGGTCAGAGAAAGCTTGAGTCCATGTGCAGTGCCAACTGTATTAATTCTGAAGAAGGATGGTGGATGGAGGATGTGTACAGACTCAAGGGCCATAAACAACATCACCATCAGATACAGGTTTCCATTACCAAGGATGGATGATTTGATGGATTGTCTGAGTGGAGCTAACTATTTTTCAAAAATAGATTTGAAAGGTGGATATCACTAGATCAGAATGAGGGAAGGTGATGAGTGGAAGACAACATTCAAGACAAATGAGGGGTTGTATGAATGGCTTGTTATGCTGTTTGGATTAACAAATGCCCAAAGTACTTTTATGAGACTAATGAATGAAGTGTTAAAGGATTTCATTGGTAAGTTTTTGATTGTATATATGGATAATATACTTGTATTTAGCAAGACTAAGGACAAACACTTGAGGCATTTAACATTGGTGATGAGGAGGCTGCAGCAAGAGAAGTTATTGATTAATCTGAAGAATTCCTCTTTCATGAAGACATAACTCATATATTTGGGTTTTGTGATTTCTTTGAATGAGTTGAAGATGGATCACGAAAAGGTGAAAGAAATCAGAGAATGGTCGTCACCGAAGAATGTCTTTGAGGTAAGAAGTTTCCATGGATTAGCAAGTTTCTATCGAAAGTTCATCGGGAATTTTAGCAGTATTAGTGCTCAGATGATGGATACGGTGAAGAAAAGACACAAGTTTTTCAAATGGATAGAGGAGGCTAATAAGAGCTTCAACATATTGAAGGAGAAGATAATTGAACAACCGATTCTTTTTTAGCCGGATTTCGGAAAGACATTCCAGGTAAGGTGTGATGCGAGTGGAGTTGCAATTGGAGTGATCTTGAGTCAAGACAACAGACCTATTGCATATTTCAGTGAGTAGATGAATGAAGCTAAAAAGAAGTATTCCACATATGACAAAAAATTCTATGTCATAATCCAAGCCTTAAAGAAATGGATGCATTATCTTGTGTCCAAGAAGTTTGTTTTGTATAGCGATAATCACGCTTTCCAATTCATAACCAGACAGGAGAAGTTAAACCAGAGACACGCCAAATGGATAGAGTTTATGTGAAATTTCACTTTTGTCATTAAACTTATTTCTGGAAATGCTAACAAGGTTATTGATGCATTGAGCAGGAGAATTTTGATTCTGTAGGAATTTCAAGTCAAGACCTTGGGGTTTGACCACCTTAAGGAAATGTATCACAGTGATCCAGATTTTGGAGAAGCATATGAAGCATGTGAAAATCATGTACTCAAAGACAGAAGCCAATGGGATGAATATCTGATTTAGGATGGGTTGTTGTTCAAAGGATGTCAGTTGTGCATACCAAGATTCTTAATGAGGGAGAATTTGTTGAAGGAAAAACATAGTGGAGGTCTAGCCGGACATTTCGGCCATGAAAAAACATTTGCCCAATTGTACGACTCGTATTATTGGCCAAGTATGAGAGTGAAGGTGAAGAAATTTGTGAACAATTGCAAGATTTGTCAATATGCCAAGGGGAAGAAATAGAACACTGGGTTGTCTCATCCATTGCCTATTCTAGAGAGGCCTTGGGATGCAATAAGCATGGATTTTGTGTTGGGATTGCCAAGAACACAGAGAGGAAGCGATTCCATATTTGTGGTGGTGGATAGGTTTTTGAAGATGGAACATTTTATCCCATGCCAGAAGACCAGTGATGCAGCACATGTTGCGAACTTGTTTTCAAAGAGGTTGTGAGACTCCATGGATTGCTCAAGAGCATAGTTTCAGACAGGGATACCAAATTTGTTGGTAATTTCTGGAGGACGTCGTGGAAAAATTTGGGGACAGAGCTATCTTTTAGTTTTGCATATCATCTACAAACGGACGGAAAGACCAAAGTGGTGAATAGAAGCTTAAGAGATTTGTTGAGGACTTTGATCACTGAACACCATAGTTAGTGGGATCAGATTCTAGCACAAGCCGAGTTTGCATATAATGACTCAGTGAACAAGAGAACTGGGAAAAGTCCATTTCAAATCGTATATGGAATGAATCCGAGGGGACTTTCAAAATTGAGATATCTGAAGAAGAGTTAATTTAGGAGCACGGGAGCAGAAGATTTTGCTGCAGAAATGCAAGAACTTCACAATCAGATCAAGGAGCAATTGAAGAAGAGCAATAATGAATACAAGCGCATAGTTGATCAACAGAGGAGAAATCTTGAATTTGAACTTGGAGATAAATTTCTATCACACCTGAGGAAAGAAAGATTCCCAAGGGGGACATACAATAAACTAAAATTGAAAAAGATAGTGCCATGTAAAATCTTGAGGAGGTTTGGGGAAAATGCTTATGAGTTAGAGCTACCAGAAGACGTAGGTATATCACCCATATTCAACATTTCAGACATGTATCCTTACAGGTAAGATGGAACTGAAAGATATGGAGATCAAGAGAGGATTCAGTGGGAGAAACAGATGCCAGAAAGCGGTTGGAGGACAGTCTCAAGGAGTGCGAGACCGTCCACACGAAAAAGTTGAGAGTGGACAAAATCTATTGCAAGGTGCGCACAGATTGAATTTTTGACTAAGTGTCAAAGGGAGCATTTTGAGGAAGACGAAGTCAAGCTCAGGAGGAAGAGCAGCGGAAATATTCAAAGAGAGAAGTCCCTGAAGTCAGTGGGCAAGATTAGTCCTAGACCGCCAGATCTAGTAAAGCTACGAGGAGGATAGCTGTGGATTGTTTTGATACTTTGGAGTTCGGCAAGATGGAGACTTGATGAAGTAAAGTTGCGAAGTTTGAAGTCGCGATTCAATCCCGACCGTTGATCATAGAGGAACACGTGGCAATGGGCTAAGGAGTTCGGGAATCGAGAGATCAGAAATTATGGATGGAAGGCCGATAGTTTTGCGAAGTCGCGAAACCCGAACCGAAGTGAGGTCGGCGAATCTAATCAGACGTGTGGAGAAAGTTCAGAAACTCGGAACAATGTGTTTCGGGAAAGGGAGAAGTGAGAGTTTGGAATATTCCCGAAACTTGAGGGAGAAGGGATAGGCGCACGGTCATAGCCGTGGCCACTTGTGGAAGAGACCTATGTGTGTGGGTAAAATAGTTTCGGGTACCCGTAGGGACCCAAGGGGTCGCTATGACTCAGTATTTTCAAACGATCCAAGACCGGGAGGTCGCGTAGCCCTTTGGAGGGAAGGGGGTTGCGCCATTATGGCCATTTGGGATAGCTAAAGAAAAAATGCTTGCATGTTTACAAAGTGTTGTTGATGATGTTGCTGCATATGGAAGGAAGCAACATAAAGCTAAAGTGTTGGTTATAAGTCTGATAAAAGAGCATGAAAGCTTCTACTATCGTCAACTAATCAGGTAACATCAAATTCATTTAATGGAATCTATGCACGTAAGTATTCTCTTTTGAAATTATGTTACATAATTGCCAAAGGGAAATTCAGATAAAAAAAAATTCCGATTGAATTTTTATGATACACATGATAATATTATTTGAATGTGTTAACATGAATAATATACCACTAGATCTGGTAAAGGCTAGAGGCTTCTCATAGTTATCAAAGATTTTTAACTTTTGAATGCACACACTGACATAGTAGAATGTCATTTTAATTTAGTTATGAGGTAATAACCAAAGAAATAAAAGATAAGAACTTGTTATAGGAATGAACTCCAGTAAAGCTAGTCATGTATGAGACTAGAACAGGGTTGGATATGCAAAGGTATGGATATGGGAAGGTTATGAACCACATATGTACTAAAATCTTCCTACGTTTAAATAAAACTTGGACTGCAACATTTTTTCTAACACTAATGAACACCACAAAATTATATTCTTGGTGTAGTGTTCGGGTTGAAAAGGAAGGCATCCAATTAATTGGGAAAACAATAGGAAGTGTGTGGGGAATGTGTCAGGACATTGGCCAGAATTTCAACCTATGGATGGTGAGATACATGACTGAGATAAAGAGCATTATGTAATTCAATGCAAGATGCATTGAATAAATATGCATCGAGAATTACACTCATACATAGTAAGTGGTAGAATTGTATACTTGAATACATTTGTTGAATGTGTTTTGTAAGTACATGCATATATATTATTGCATGGAAATAATTGTTACTAACAACTGTAATGTTGTTAACTCATGAAGTTAAGGACATTTTAGGAGTTGTTAGATATTGCAACAGAAAATTTGCAAGTCAAGTAGTCACGTAAGCATTGATTGTAGAAAAAATTTATGTTCAAAAAAAAGAAAAGAGAAGTAATGAACTTATAGATATTAATTATGAACATGCATATGCATAGAATGATGAGTCATTCTATTTTATTAAATAGTTTTAGTAATTATGATTGAATTTCTAGGTGCAGGCAATTCTAATATCACTACATATGGTTTTGTACATATTACAATTGAATTATGATGTACAGGAAATACTGACAATTGTTGCCTGTATGCAAGAGGAAGTATTGCAGGAAAAATGGTATGCAGTTTGGTTCTTGTGGAAAACCACCAGGAAGGTTGCACTCCTGATATGGCAACAGACAAAAAGAATTATGAAATAGATTCTCATGTTTTGGGGAAAAGTTGAATTCTTTTTTTTAAACTAAGTTTGAGTTCCTAAATGAATTATTTTATGTTCTCTCATGATAACTGCATGTGGGTGATGTAGATGAGATGATGTTGATTAAATCTGGAATGTTGACTACAAAGAGTAGCTTGGGGAAGATGTTGGTTGGAGACAATGGATCTTACCCTGTGCATTCCCAGTTGATCTGGGTGTGTGTACACTTCTCCTTGGGTTGCCTTGGAGAAGGATGGAGCCCTAGAGGGAGAAGTGTGGGGATAGGTTCCCCGGTATGAGGCCTGGAGGGTACCTGGAGACCTCTGAGGGTAGTTGGAACTCCTGGAGCCACAGTTCTATGAGACTTCATGCTCAGCCTGTGTTGGAGCCCTGGAAGGAAGGTGCATACTACCTTGGATTGTACAAGCATGTGGGGAATGAGAGACCGTTGGTTGGAGTGTTGTTGAGCTTTGGTACCTTGGCCTAGACCATGTTGATATGGATTGTGGACCATGGCTATCTTTGGAATCCATTGCCTTGATGGAGTCAGAGCCCCACTTAGGGGTGGAATGTCTTCTCAATCAAAAGATAAGTATCAATTCTCTATTCATTGTATGTTGTGTATATTGTATATAAGTTATTATGTTATTAGAATTTATTTTATATATATTGCATGTATGTTCTAATGTTGCTTCTGAATGAATACGTGTGTGAGAAGAGTGTTTATGTCTATGGAGTCATAACCCCTGCTGAGATTTTATCAACAATGAGATTTAAGGCTGGGTGGAACGTCATGGATCTACAGCCAGTCGGTGCTTTCAATGAGATTTAATTGAAGCGTGTAATAAGGAACAATGAGATGAATGTTTTCCTGAAGCAGCTCTATTAAACAAAGCAATTGAATTTCAGCTGCAGTATGAAGACCAGAATTGGTGCTTGAAAGTAGAGCACCAGGTGGATAACATGCTTATAATAGCTAAAGCTTGGAGTTTTTTGAAGAATTTTTGAATTGTATATGTATAAACAAGTTGCACTGAGAAAAACACAAAATAAGGGGAGGGGATTGTAATATCCCTAGGTAGAACCCCAATTGTAATTATAAATTGTAAACATGTTTGATAGGCTGGTGAGCTGAGTTATAATAAGTTGGTAGGCTTATGTGTTGATTAGGCCAGGAGCCTGTTTTGTACATGTAAATATTCATATTATTAATATAAAAAAATCATTCCGTGTAGACCGACCAAGAAGAAAGAGTTATCGGGGACTAAGCTCCACTGGGTAGGGAAAGGGATGGGGATGAGAGTCTAGGAAAGAGGGGCTAAGCTTAAGAGCTTAAACCCAAGAGAATAATATATAATTATTATTCTAAAATTTGTAAAGAGGATATTAATTATCCTAAGTTCCTTGAGGGAGAGGAACGAGTTCCATGTTGGGGGGCAACGTGCTCCTGGAGACCCAAGTTTCATCCAAACCACATGCAGTTTTATGGGGGCACTCTCACCAGTCTCGGCGGGGATTCTCACCATTGAGATGATACTCACCATTCTCTCTTTTTTTTCCATGGTTTTGCCCCATTCACGTAGACACTGAGCAAGCACGCAGTTAGTCATTTTGTCTGCCACTGTTGAATTCCTCAACCACCTGAACCTCTGTTACAAGTCGAATTTGATACCCTCGTTGTACCTGCACTTGTGGGTTGCCTGTGTATTGTCCTGTAAGTACTATTTCCCCACGTCCAGTTTTTGTTTCTGCCAGCACCGTGCCCTTGTGCTGAGGAAGTGAGCTCTCTTAGAAGAAGTCCAGTAGCATCTACATAACTCTGAGAATTACTAATCTAGCATGTTGTTGAAGCCCTGGAAAGGGAGGTGTAGCAGTCTATGGACTATGTGACAGTGAAGGTGTACATTCATGGGGTGGAAGAGGCATGTGGGGAATGCACTCCATGGAGGAAATCCTTCATGTTGTATTGTACAACTTCCTATTGTCCCTGCCTAGCCTAGGAATCCCTTTCCGGTGGAGTTTAGTCCCAGCTCGGGGGTGACCCACTGCTAAGAGTGACGAGTAGTGTGGTCTAAGGCTGGGAGGTTCGTGGAAGGATTGCACACAGTTGGTGTAATTCAATTAAAAGATAAGTACCATTTCCAAGTTTGGTTACATGTTGTGTATTTATATATGTTGTTATATTTATGGATTTTTCTTGTGATTACCACATGTATGTTTTTACTGTTATTTCTGTATTATGCCGAGTGATAGTAGAATGTAAATCTACTGTTAATTTGTATGTGTTATTGTCGCTTCCACATTAATCTATGTATGAACATAATGTTTATGTCTGGTTAAAAATTGCATTAGATATATGTACTATGTATATTAGAGCATGATAGTTTTCTGGAGTAGCATGGCCCGGCCTGGGTGGCCGGGGGTGTCACACCAAGAAAACTTCTCAGTATTTATAGACTTCATTAAAATTTTGCAACATTATTCAAGTTGACAACCTTCTTCAACCACACCTTGTCTTCAACCATGTCTATCATAAGGTGATATTACATATCAATACACCTTGTCTTAACATGCTAAGTAGGATTCTTTGTCTAAAAGTTTTCATTTTGGTTGTTACAATACAACCTTACAACTTGTTGTACAAAACAAGTACATAAACAAAATGTCTACAACCATGTTAATTCCTTACTTGCATGTGTGGCTACCATGTATTCATCTCCTACAGTTGAAAGTTCAACTACACGTTGCCTCTTTTTCATCCCACTGATTGCTCCTCCAAATCGGTTAAATATACCACTTGTAGACCTTTTGTGATCAAGATCTCCAACCCAATCCGGATCAACAAAGCCCTATACATCTATCATTGTGTCTATTTTAGGTCTTCCTTGGCAGTAGTTTACATAATCTACAGTGCCACGTAAATACTTGAGGACCCTCTTTATAATTGTCCTGTGCTCCTTCCTTGGTTTTGGCATACATTTGCTCAAAACTCCCACTACATAGGTAATGTATGGTCTAGTACAAACCATAACATACATCAAATTATCAATGGCACTAGGACAGGAAACACAATACATGTCCCATACCTCTTCCTCTATCTTAGGCTCTTAAGACATTGTTATGCAAACAAATTTTCACATATAGGAATATGAACCTTGACCTATTTATATTCTTTCATATTAAACCTCTGCAAAATCCTCTCAACATACTTCCTCTAGATTAACTAGAGTTTCCTATCATCGTGATATATTTTAATCTCCATGCCCAAAATAAAGTTGGAAACACTAAGATCCGTCATGTCAAACTTAGAAGATAGATGAGACTTAACCTCATTGATGATATCCTTGTTTTTTTTAATTAGAAATGTATTATCAACATAGATTACTACATAAATAAATTGATAACCAACCTGCTTGGAATACACACAATGATCATCACTTCTTCTCAWGAAKCCCAATCCAAGTATCAAACTTTTGATGCYRCATTTTTGGGGATTGATTTAATCCATATAGGGACTTTTCAACTTTCAAACTAGCTCCTTCTTACCCTTCACTATGAACSCTTMAAGKTATTTCATCTATATTTMTTCTTCTAGGTCCCCATGTAGGAACACTATMTTTACATCCATTTGTCCTAGTTCAAGATCAAATGCAATAACAASAGACAATAGAAAYCCAATGGAAKTCAAYGGTGGGTGCAAGATAACGATGGTCTCTCATGATGTGTTASTGTCAATGTAAACATGAAAAAAAAAATTGYTAACTTGGATGGATGATTCGAGGTACTTTCACAATGAATTTGAATATGGTGTAAAAAGATGAAATGTAGGAAATTSAATTAGCTTTCTGAATTTATAATTTTTATTTATAGAATTTGTGTATGGCTAAGTGAAATTTGAGTTTTTCTAAGGTCTGTTATTTTTCATGTAAAATATAATGCATATGTTCCTATTAGTGCAAGTGTTCAATACCTAAATGATGGATTTTCCTTAAAACAAATTGTAGAATTGTAGAGAATGCATTGTTCTTGTGCAGGGTTATTTTTTCAAAATTTATAATGTTAATTTTATATTTTTTTAAATTATGAAAGCCAATACAACTTTTAATTTACAAGGCCTTGTGTTAGTGCACAGTACAAGAGTCTTAACATAATCAAACAATTTTATTTTTTTAGATTGAAGATCTTGGTCTCTACTAGTGCAACGTATAACTTATTTTAAAAATGCTTAAGGTGATAAAAATTTATAGTGGGAATAAAAGATGTATGAATTTTAATATTTTGATATATATCAAGACCAAAATGTGTTAAAAATAGTAAAAAACGTTTTTTTTTTTTTAAATTATACATTTGGAATCTATATAGTTGACTCTATATGTGTGTGTAGTTTCATCGGCAATGGATTTGTGTAGCCTATACAAAAACAATTTTAAAAATAGAGATATTGAGAGCCATTCAGAAAAATAGAGGTTTTGATGTATTTGCAGCTACCACCAGGTTTGTCATTTGGAACCTAAATCCAATGCAATCAAATTAGCAAACATGTATGTTAAATTTGTCACTCTTTCCCCCCAAAAAATGAATGGAAAGAATGTGCATGTGTTCTAGAGTGTGCATGCATTCCTAAAAATGTGTCCACGCATTTGTGACTAAATTATTTTTCCCAATGTATATCCTTCACCTCCAAGTGGGAATACCAATGGCATTAGATGATTTGAGCTTTAAGAATGGGTAATAGGGTCCTTGAAATGGTAAGGGAAGGAAACTTGGGCCTTAGACCATAGAGGTTGCTTCTAAGTATCAAGGTCCTAGACCAACACCTCGAACCACCACACTTGATATCTCGAAAGCATCCTTATCTTCCAAGTAGGGATACAAGCATCATTAGAATATTTTGAGCAGTAGTTATGAGTCTCGAGGCCCTTAACATGGTCATGGGAGGAAACATATTTATTGCACCCTAAAGTAATGTTTTTGGAATACATGGCTATGAAAAAATCCTTGAACCACCACACTAGACCTTTCAAAGTTATCCCTTTCCTTGACTAGGGATATGGGTGCCATTAGGGGATTTTTGATACTAGGTACATGATTCTTTGGACACTAGACATATTTGAAGCAGGAAACATAGGAATTACAATATAAAGGAACCTTCTAAGAATCAAGGTTCAAGAAGAACACCTTGATCCACTACACATGACCTCTAAAGCATATCCTTAGCCTTCAAGTGGGGATATTGACGATATTGTTAAGTTTTAGAACTGGGTATGGGTCTGAGGGTCCTAGATGTTGTTAGGGGGGAACCCAGGTCTTAGGCCATAAATGAAGATTATAGGAATTAACGTCCAAAAAAATAACATGACCTCCAAAGGGGATATTTGGCCTCCAAGTGGAGTTATGTGCACCATTACAAATTCCAAGAACATGTTATGGGTGAAGGGTTCCTAAAAATGGCGGCAGGAAGAAACCTCTTCTTTAGGACTTTAAGTAAGATCGCATGTATCTAGGGTCAATAAAAACACCTTGAACCCACACACATGACCTCCCAAGTGTATCATTTACCTCTTAGTGGTCATATTGACACCATTAATGTTTTTGGTGAACTAGGTACTAGTCTGAAGACATTTGGGTTTTTGGAGAAGTAGGTATAGGTCTACATACTTGGACCAAGTTCAAGTGATGTAACTTGCTCATTAATACTAAAAAGTAGCTTCTAGGGCTCAATATTCATCAATAAGTCCTTGAACCACCACTTATGATCTATCTATGGGATATTTTTCCTTTGAGTTGCAATATGGACATCAATAGAAGGTTTTGAGCACCAATTATAGGTTGTGGGGCATTAGATATGGTCAACAAAGGAAAATTGAGCCATAGGACCTAAAGTAAGCTTCCAGGAATCTTACACCAAGAAAAATGCCTCAAACCACCACATGCAATTTCTTGAGAGTATCATCTACCTCTTAGTTGGGATATGGGCACCATTAGAAGGTTTTGAGCGCTAGGTATGAGTATCATTGCCTTGACCATGTTTGGGGGAGGAAACTCAAGCCTCAATTCCTAAAGTTAGCTTCTATGGCTGAAGGAACATGAATGAGGATGTGAACCACCACACATGACCTTTCTATGGGATATTTTGCCTTTAAGAGGGGATATGAGCTCTATTGGAAGGTTTTTAGCACTAGATTTGGGTCACAGTGCCTTGAACATGGTTGGGGGAGGAAACTGTAGCCTTAGGTCCTAAAGAAATCTTTTAAGCATCTAGGGCCAATAATTTCACCTCAAAGATGGGTCTTGGGGCCTTGGACATGATGGTTAGGGGAGTAAACATAGGCCCTAAAGGAATCCTCAACCAAGAAGGATGCCTCAAATAACCACGCGTTGCCTCTTAAGGGTATCCTTGGCCTATGATTGGGGATGTAGATGCTACTAGGTGTTTTTTAGCATTAGGTATGTGTCATGGGGCCCTAGATATGATCTAGGGAGGAAGGCCATTCCTTAGGTCTTAAATAAATATTTGAGGAATCCAGAGCCATGAACAATGCCTTGAAGCCCCACACATGACCTTTAGAGGTTATCGTTGGCCTCTAAGAAAGGATGTTAGTTCCCTCACAAGGTTATGAGGATTAGGTATGGGTCTTAAAGCCTTGATATGGTTGAGGGAAAACCAAGACTTAGCCAAAGTAAAAAGATTTTATGGATCGACGACCACACACAATGCCTCAAACCACAACACCTAACCTCTCAAGGTTTTAGGTAGCTTCTAAGGCTCAAGGGACATGAATGGCACCTCAAACCTCCATAGATGACCTCTCAAGGGGATATTTGGCCTTCAA
>ML798481.1:31585-58248 GCA_009831015.1 Picea engelmannii | reverse complement strand
ACTGAGGAAGAAACTACCACATACTTGTAGCTTTCATTTCGTTACTCACTAAAATTCTTTTTTAATTCAATTGAATTTAATAATTAAACAATAATAAACTAGGTTAGTATGTTTTGGTCTATAAATAATCAATTGTAAATGAAGCCAATATCATTGCATTGTATTTTTGTTTAGTTTAATTGGAAAAAAAAAAGAAATAGAGACACACAGTGTGCCAAAGCCTTGGTGGTAACTTGGAAGCAACTAGTAACCACTTTGCACTTGTGAGCTCGATAACCAAACAAAAACATTGAAGTAATTGAGTGTGCATTCCCATTTTATTTCATTACTTCTTTATTACTCTGCATCCCATGCATCTTCCTCCATCTCGGCTTCTTCATCCACCTCCATGATAGACGACAATAATTGCTACCAGTACGATGTGTTCATCAACCACCAACGCTTCCCCATCTAATAGAGGAACTTAATATAATGAATACCACTACTTCCTAAAAGGAGGATCACTGATCCAAGTGGATATAGGTGGCCAACCACATTTTCCACTGACTAAAAAATGGTCCTACATCTTGACAATTCTAACACATTTTTACATGTCCTAAACTTTCGAAACATTTTTTAGTCACTTCCCAAGTGTTTTTGGAAATTGACATGGCTTATGATCTATGATTGTTGGTACAACCAAACACATGGAGCTTGGAATAAGATTTGTAACAATTCAATAAATTCTCCAAATAAAGGTTGTATGTGAAATTTGTAGCCCAAGAACTTAATCTAGGTAATTTTTTTGTCACAACTTATCATGACTTTTTGCCTATGTGAAATCCACTCCACCCTTACATTTCACCATATTTCATGACTTTGCCTAGGTAATTTGTGTATCACGTCACATTTCTACCCTTTCCCTTGGCAAAATCCACATTAACACCTACATTCCATCTCCTATGAGGAACATGGTATAATTTGTTTAAATTTCTTAAGTCTTAACTTATAATAACTCCTCAATTCTTATTTTTTCACTTTTTCCAGTGTGAACACACCTAACTCATTTGGAATATTTTAATTAAAATATAAAATCCTAAAACCTTAATAAATGCCAAAATAATAGCCTATTAATACTTAAATGTTATACTTCTCCATTGAGATTAAATTCCTAAGTTTTGTTCCCAATTATTCACTCGGGAATGTAACTTTATGTCCATTAGGTACAAAACTTAAGTTAGTACTTCCCCCTTTAGCACACATGTTGATGCAACACATAAAAAATTGAATTTTCCCTATCCTCAAAATATCCTTGTTCACACATCTTAACTTTGCCATGTCACTATTTTTGATGAATTATTTGGTCTTCATGCTTGACTAGGAGCTATTATCCATGCACCCTAATATTTTATCCTTCCATGTCATTATTTCCACATCACCACATGCTTCCCTAGGCCACTGAGTGGTGTGCCCCACTAAGAGAACCTACTTACTCTTGTTCACACCTTTACACACATGTGAAGTGGCTTGACTTGGACCCGTTGCACAAATTACAAAGGCACATTTCCTTCTTGGCTTCTTCATGGTTTAACTTGTCAAAGAGGAATTAGGGTGGGACCCTAACACACCTTTTTTTTATCAAACGTAGTATTCTCTTCAAGGTTGGAGATGTGGAAATAGGATCACATATGGTTCTCAAGTGGCATTGTTGCATCGTGTATCCTTCCACTCGATCAAGAATTTATGGATAATGTGATGGCACAGACAACACTCTCTTTTGTCTAAAACTACCTCATGCTACAACTAAATGAAACCCTCTTAGCCAGTTCTAGGAGGATAGTTTGAACTCCACAATTTGGTCCTACCACTTTCATTAAGCATGACACATGAAATATGGGGTGGATCTTAAAGTGAGATGACAGAGCTAATTTGTAGGCAACTTGTGCAATTTGTTTGAGTATTTGAGGTGGTTCATAAAACTTAGGTATAATTTTTTGGAAGTTCTTCGCCTTGAGAGGTGTCTACTTGTGGGGCTAGAGAAAAAGGAACACTTGATCCCCTTCTTAAAAGTGGTGATCAAATTGATGTTGCTCAACATGTTGCTTCATTTTTTTATGAGCCAAAAACAAAATGTTCTCGAGTGCACAACAAATATTAGCTTGGATATTCAATGTTTTGTCCACCTCCTAAATCTTGGATGTGCTTGGTAAGTACAAGACCATGAATGGTTTTTTTTTCCATGAGCCACCTCATAAAGTAGAATTATCGTAGAACCATGATATGTGGTAATGTACCACCATTTAGTAAGGGGTAGCCAATAAGACCACTATGCTCGTCGTTTTGAGGAAGAGCATCTGTAGCACCATGATAGGTGATATTGTATCACCATTTGGAAATGGGTAGCCACTAAACCCATTGTGCTTTTCATTCAAAGGAAAAACATCACAAATATGTTTCTAGACACTCATTTGTAAGTTTTAAACCTTTGCAAGTGAAGAAATGTATACACATTCTTCTGTAAAATATAAAGAGTAACAATGGTAGACACACAATACACATAGATTTAACCTAGAAACACTTAATTGGGAAAACAAACCTAAATCAGAGCCACACCTCTATCATCTTTAGTGTATTAACTTAACCATTCATAATACAACATTTAGGTATTACACATCGTTCAAAACATTAATTCACTAACCTACATGAGATAACAACCATAATCCATTAACCATGATTAGATCAAAATGGGCTGAAAAAGCACAAAAGGAAAAAAAGAAAAAAAAACCTAAACCCCAGCTAACACTTGTGGATGAGTGTAAAATCCACGTGCTTGAAAAAATTCCTTGTGCATGACTACATAATCTACATACAAAGAGTAGAACACTTCTCCAACATTCTCCAGACTCCCACTTGTTATTTTCTTTGCAAAATAATGGTGCCGAACATTTATGACGTCACATATTTAGTGCATCAATGCTAATTGATTGTCTACACCAAGTGTAATATCCCAAGTAGAACCCCAGTTGTAATTATGAATTGTAAACATGTTTGATACGCTGGTGAGCAGAGTTATAATAAGCTAGTAGGTTGATGTGTTGATTAGTCCAGGAGCATGCTTTGTACATGTAAATCTTCATATTATTAATATAAAAACATCGTTGCATGTAGACTGACCACGAAGAAAGAGTTATGGGGGACTAAGCTCCATTGGGTAGGGAAAGGGATGGGGTTGAGAGTCTAGGAAAGAGGGGATAAGCTTAAGAGCTTAAACCCAAGAGAATAATATATAATTATTTTTCTAAAAGTTGTAAAGAGGATATTAATTATCCTAAGTTCCTTGAGGGAGAGGAACAAGTTCCAAGTGGGGGGGAAACATGATCCTGAAGAGCCAAGTGTCATCCAAACCACATGCAGTTTTATGGGGGCTCTCTCACCAGTCTCGAGGGGGATTCTCACCATTCGGACGATACTGATCCAGGTGGATATTGGTGGCCACCCACCTTCTCCAACTGGCTCAAAACAGTTTTCTGGCAATTTTGGCAATTTACTATTTTTAGCAGTTTTAACTTCCGGGGCCATTTTGAGGGCCTAAATGAAGGTTTTTTAGGATCGTCCCAACTCAATGTTCACTTAAAATATGATTTCAGCCCCAAAATGAATCTCCTCGACGATACCTTTCCAATGGGCTATCATACACCTAAAACGGAGATTGTATGCAAAAGTTACGACCCCGGGAAATTAATGTACTAACTTCCCCAAACGAGGCCCACATGACTTTTGGCGCTTCATCTCCTAGGGTTAGGTTGTTGGATGTCTAGGGTTTTTGACATTCTTGTTTATTGTAAAAAGGCCTTCAGAGCCTCATTGTAATCATCTTCTTGTGAATGAGCACAGTTGTCACATCTCTTCTCAGAGATAAGCCGCCACCATTCCAGCAAGCTTGTTTCTGCTGCATTTTTACAGTTTCAGCGTATTTCCTTATTGAATAGAAAACCAGTTTTACTGTATCTCTGTTATTTTGTGTTAAGTACCGGTTAATAATCTATATTCATTTCAGTCCACTCATAAAATCTGGATCAGTGGTATCACAGTGGTCTGCTCCTTGTCGTCTTAATGCATGTCCCCAATGAGGTTGGAGTACAAAGAGTTGGGTCTCGAGCTTGTTTCTTTTGGGGACAAAATCTCTTGCACGCCCAAGCGACTTCTCATGGCAGGCGAAAAGAAATATGATGGGATAGGATATCCTTTCAAACTGTTGATTGAGGAATCCCTCACGCAACAAAGGAACGAGATGATGGATAGTTTCGCACAAATCCTTCGGCGGCTACCAACAGGCGACGCATCTTCTTTGAGCGGAGGTGCCGCCCCCTTCAAGGTACAAATAAACTTAGATATTCCTATATTTGAAGGTCAGATAGATGCAGATGGTGTAGACAAGTGGTTGAATATACTGGGAAGTGGTGTGACTTCCATAAGAGCCCTTGTCATAACACTGTTGATTGCCGCTCAAAGCAATTGTTGGTGGCCGAAGTGAAAGCCTCTGAATCATATGCAGGTTCTGACTCTAAGCCAGAACCAGAAAAGGGAAAACGGATCATTGACGCGGAACCTAGTGCCACCGTTGCTACCACCCAGCTCCAGCGTGGTGAACCAGATGAGCCAGAAGAAGGAGAGCGCCTCTTCCATTCACAGATGTGGGTAAAAGGCACCCTGTTCTACTTCATCATGGATAGCAGTAGCCAGAGGAACCTAATATCGACAGAGGTCGCCAAGCGGTTGGCCCTATCGACAACACCGCACCCACAACCCTACACCATTGGATGGCTCTGCCAAGGAAGCGATCTCTGCATCAGCCAACAGTGTCAACTGTCATACGGCATCAAGCCGTTCAATGACAAGGTATTGTGTGATGTTGCTCCTCTCGAAGTTTGTGATGTTCTTTTGGGCCAACCTTATTTATGGAAACGTCATATTGTATATGAGTCTAGGCCCCGTAGTTTTATTATCACTTTGAACAAAAAATTGTACAGGATACCCAAGGCAGTCCTACCTAGTGTTATTTCCTTGATATCTGCTAAGCAATGCAGGAAGGTCATCTCTCAGACGGGGAAGTTTGTCTTTTTTGTGATTCGCTCTCAAAGTAAGCGAAAGATCACAGCCACATCCAAGGTCTCTGTGGCCAACCTCTCCACACAGCAGAAGAAAGTAGATAAGGTCGTGGAAGAATACTCAGATATCTTCTCCTCACCTACCAGGGTACCTCTGCACTGCCAGGTTAAGCACCCCATCGATCTGACCCCCGACGCATCGCTACCCAATCAGCGATTCTATCACCGCTCTCTTAGAGAATAAGGAGATAAAGCGATAGATCCAAGAACTGCTCCAAAAGGGGCACATTCATCCCAACTCATCACCTTGTGGGAGCCCACTTGTGCTGGTACAGAAGAAAGATGGAACTTGGCGACTCTGCATTGATTACCGAGCTCTAAATAAAATCACAGTCAGAAACCGGTACCCGATTCCCTGAATCGACGACCTCCTTGATCAACTCACGGGGGCCAAATACTTTAGTAAGATTGATCTGAAGTCTGGCTACCACCAAGTCCCGATAGAACAAACAAATGTATGGAAAACCGCCTTCAAGTCAAAGGAAGGCCTTTTTGAATGGTTGGGCGTGCCCTTTGGGTTGACAAATGCTCCAGCCACTTCCATGAGGATGATGGATGATATTCTGTGACCATTCACCAATACTTTTGTAGTGGTGTATCTGGATGACATTCTCATTTACAGCAAGACTTGGGCCGAACACTTGCAGCATATTCAACAAGTTTTGCACACCCTGCGGCAGCACAAGCTATATGCCAACTTGGAAAAATGCTCCTTCAGCATGGACAGGGTCCATTACCTGGGCTACATAATTGATTAGCATGGCGTACATGTGGATCCAATCAAGATCCAAGTCATCCGTGACTGGCCAGCCCCAACCACACTCACTAAGTTTTGAAGCTTCTTAGGCCTTGCCAATTTCTACCGCAGGTTCATGTTGGGATTCTCCCATATTGCATGGGCCCTAAGCCAAATAACCAGGGGTGGTGGTGTAATGTCCCCAAGGCCGAGCCCAGTTGTAAATATGATGTATGAAATGAATTGTAAATATGTGTTATAGGCTGGTGAGCCAAGTTTGTATAAGCCGATGGGCTTATGTGATTGTTAGGCCAGAGAGCCCAAGGGTTGGAGGCCAAGGGCCTGATTTTGTACTTTTATATATGCAAAAACATTTAATAAAATTGTAAACACCGCCAGGTGCAGAGCTACCACGATGAATGAGTGAAGGGGGATTGAGTTTCCACAGAGAAGGCAAGGGATTAGGGGCTGGATGGTGGAAAAAGGGGCTAAGTGTTTAGCCTAGGGGGGGCTTAAGCCTAGGAATAATATTTTATTATTATTCCAAAAGAACATGTGCCATTTATATTTTTTTATCCTAAGTTCCTGACCAAGGGAAGGTGATGCGTGCTGGTTGAACGCATGCAGTCTCCAGGGCGACAAGTGTCGACCCTGGTGCATGCGAATAAAATAGTTTGGGTGGACCGTGAGGGGGGTTCACTCTCTCATTTGAGCGGACTGCTTGAGGGTGTATGGGCTCTGAGCAGTACGACTGACCCCAGCTCTGTAGAAAAATCTCGTACACCTTCTGAACTGAAAAACCAGTGTATACCTCTGTACTGAACCAGAAGCCCGTGATCGATTCTAAAAGAGTTGGTTTCACCTTTGTTTGAATAAAAAAATCCCGTGTTGTGTCTAGAGAATTCGTGTGCATCCACTGCCTAAGATCGAGCCTGTGCGTGAGATCTATGTCCCGAAGTCGTGACCCTGAGCCATTTTTCCATTGTTGAGCCTGTGGAAAAATCCATGTCTATTTTTCTGTTGGTTGTGTGGCCACGCAGTGCTGGAATGCGTGGGAGGTTTGTTGACCTGTGAGAGAATCTCTCCAGGTGAGAGAGTGCGCAGAGGAAGGAGAGAACTCCTAGAAGGAACCCTGTAGCTGCCACAGAGCCCAGAGACTTTCAGTCCGGTCTGTTGCTGTAACCCAAGGCAAGGGAGGTTAGCAGCCGAAGGACTGTCCAGGTGACAGAGAAGGTGTATACTCCTGGGGTGGAACAGGCATGTGGGGAATGAGGGTCTGTGGGCAGTGAGTGTGGGTAGTTCCTAGGAGAGAATCCCTTCCTATGGTTTTGTGTTGTTTTCCCTGTAACCTCAGCCTAACCTAGGATTCCTTGTCTCGGGGTGGAGCTTAGTCCCAGCTCGGGGGTGACCCACTGCTGAGATGATGAGTAGTGTGGTCTAAGGCTGGGAGGTTCGTGGAAGGCCTGCACTTGGTTGGTGGATTCTACCACTGTTAAAAGATAAGTATCTGATTATGTTTTAATCATGATGACTCTACTGCTTATGTTATCATGATTTCCACTGTGTATATGAATTAGTATGAAATGTTATTGCTTTGTTAATTATGGCAGTAACTCATATGAATACTCTGTGTAGAATGTGTTTATTTGTTTAAATGCATGTGGATTATATAATACCTATATGAGTTATGTACCAAGTGGTGTTAAAGTTTCCTTTTAAGAGCGATTAAGCCATGGTAGTTGAAAAGGTGCGCTACAGTTTGGTATCAGGGCCAAGGTTTCGACACTAAGCCTAGATGGGCTAGTGGAACGGTCTTTGGACCGAGAATGCGAGGGGAAATTGGGTCTGGAAGGCCAATTTCGGACCCTGGTTTGCTCCAAAGTGTCAAGGAGTTACTTGACGAGTTTTTAAGCTCAGGAGGTATAACGGCGTTATGAAACTGCAACCAGTGTGGTATAAGTCCACAGGGAGAGAGGACTCCACACCAGAAGTGCTGGAGATTTAAGATCTATTCGGGAGGGAAGGTGAACCCTCATGACCGTCAGATATGGAAAGTGTGCACGGGGTTTAAAGCCCTTTGGAATTGCATAGGAGTGTGGAAATCGTGATATGCGAAATCTCGAATTAGTTAGGACCGTCCATCAGAAAGAATGCATGGGGAGTGATCAACCTTTCACTGACTCGTAACTTGAAATGGTCAAAGGGTGAGTTTGTGAGAATTCACAAAACACGAATTCATGATTGGATCATAATCGTCGATCTAAGAGAGATCTGGACCGTTAATTGTCCTGGAAGAAATCGACGTTTTGGGAGATGGGAAGTGAGGAGAGGTGAACAGCTCCGAAACCCAAAACCCCGAAATCCTGAAACAACCTACACCGTAGATCATGGGGAGAAGAACTTGACCGTTGGATCAAGTAGTTAAATACACAGTAATTTTGGGATTTCGGCAAATGGAAGTTCAAGATGTGTGGATGCACGAACTTCCGATGCCCGAAACCCCGAAACGCCGAAAGGATTTGCGCTGTAGATCTGAGAAAGATCTGACCGTTGGATTTTACTTGGAATGGACGTGGACAACGTGGACACATGGAGATGTACCACGTGCCAGTGGGTCAAGAAGAAAAGCGAGAGTGGTGGGACCCAATGACTTCGTTAAAAGCGACGTGGACCCTAATGAACGTGCCACGTGCCACCGTGGTTGTGGGTGACCACTGTGCTATGTGGGCCCGGAGGGTAAAGTAAATCGAAATTTCGGAAGTCATGGGTTGGAAAGGAAAGCATGTTTGAAGGCCTCGTGGACCGAAAACCCGAAGTCCCAGGTACCAAAAACCCGAAAGTCTTAAAATTCCGAAAATGAAAGTTTCGAAGACCCAAAAATTGCGGAGCCGAATGAGAGCTCAGAAACTTATTTGAATCGAAATGTCTTTTGTTCTTGTTCGTATTGGCGTATAAATGTTGTGGATTGTTCATGAAGTTTTAATGGCCTGAAAAACTTCGAATTGAATTACACAGTGCGTGTGCAAAGTTCAACGAGGGTCAGGACTCTAGTTAACCAACGCCGAGTATGGAATGGGAAAAGGTGCAGATTGCCTCCAAAACAGGAGATGAACGGGAAGGAAAGGATGTCAATGTGGAAGTGTAAAGATCGAACTCCAATGGGAATGGAAAAGAAAAGGATAAGGAAGGACACATAATGAAAATCATTGAAGGATTTCAAAGACAGGCCCAGGCTCGTCGAGCTGATAGCCGAAAGCTCATGAAAGTCAGGGATCGGCAGGGTGTATTAAACTTAAAATTTTTGAAGAGCCTGGAAAGAATAGAGAGGAAACTCGAGAAGGGAAGAGACTCAAGTAAGACGGAGAATCGCAGAACCCCTGGGAGAAGAAGGAGATCAAGAAGCGTCAGGACTCTCGAGAGAAAAAGGAGGTCGAGGAGTGGTAGCCGACATCTTAGTCTCTCCCAAAGACATTCCAGTAGGGGAACACGTAGTAGTTCGAGCTCGTCTCCTACCAAAAAGCACCGAAAATTTGGAAGGGGTGAATTGAAAGGGGAAATCAATAAGATTAAACCACCTACATTTGATGGTGAACATAAGAAGGAAGAAGATGCCGAAATATGGTTGTTGGGTATAAAGAAATACTTCCAATTGCAGAATTATTCTGCCCATGAAAAAGGAAGAATTGCAATGTACCAGCTGAAAGTAAAAGCATCCATGTGGTGGGATCAGTTGGTGCAGGTGAAACACATCAGAGAGAAAGAGGTCACGTGGAAGGATTTTAAGAGCTATTTTGAGAAGAAATACCTGACCAAAAGATACTATGACAGAAAGATGAAGGAGTTCTTCGAACTCAAGTTGGGCAGTATGACCATTGATGAGTATGAACGGAGTTTTCTGGAACTACTGAAGTATGTTTCATTCATCAAAGACGAGGATGTTAAAATTCAGAGGTATCTGAGTGGACTGCCACCTTCCATTGGTGACAAGATTCAATATGATGATCCTAAGACTATGGAAGAAACAATAAGAAGGGAAAAATGCTTATACGAACAACAAAGAGAAAAGCCTACATTTCGGAAGGCTTGGGATGACCAGAAGAGGTTTAAGAAAGAACAGAGGCAGAAGGGAAACAGGCCACCTTTTTTCAAGAACAACCCTTGGGGACAGTCATCTTTTAGAGACCTCAGGAAAGTTGAAGGGAGTGAGCAGATGTCAAGGTCTCCACCTATGGAGTGTTGGGGCTGTAAAGAGAATCATAGGTACAGAGACTGCCCCCACAGAAAAGACAAAGCAAGAACTGTCCATACTGTTTAGCAAGCTGAAACAGTGGAGGATATGGGCAACAAAATGCCAAGGATCTATGCAGCCCTGGACAACAAACAAGAAGAATTTCAATCGCACATGATTGAAGTGGAAGGTACAATCAACAATCGACCACTTGTTATTTTAATTGATTCAGGGGCTAGCCATAGTTATATAGATCCTAGAGTGGTGGAAAGTTTTCATTTAACAAGAAGCAAACATGAAAAGTCTTGGTTAGTGAAGTTGGCCACAGGGGCCAAGAGGAAGGTCACTGAATTGGTTAAGTCATGTTCAGTGGACATGAAAGGAATGAGCACTAAGACTGAATTGAACATTTTGCCTTTAGGCTCATATGATTGCTTAATTGGGATGGACTAGTTGGACCAGCACCATGCCCTTCTGGATTGTCGTAACAAGAGGTTTACTTGCCTGAACGAAGAGGGAAATCCGATAACAGTCCAAGGAATTCCTAGAGTCGTGGCTGTTAGGGAAATCTCAGCCATGCAGCTGAAGAAATGTTACCAGAAAGGCTGTCAATTATATGCAGCTCGAGTGGAAGAAGCATCCCGAGATGTAGTCTCGAATCTGGAAGATCACGAGGTACTCAAAGAATTCAAGGATGTATTTCAGGAGGTACCTGGACTACCTCCAAAGAGGGACATCGATTTTTCTATAAATTTGATGCCTGGAGTAGCTCCAGTTTCGAAGGCTCCTTATAGAATGAGTACGCTAGAGCTGAAAGAGTTGCAATTACATCTCTAAGAGATACTAAAGAAGGGATACATTCTCCCCAGCATGTCACCTTGGAGAGTCCCGGTCCTATTCGTGAAGAAGAAAGATGGGACGTTGAGACTGTGCATTGATTTCCGACAGTTGAATAAGGTCATTGTCAAGAACAAGTATCCTCTGCCAAGGATTGATGATCTTTTTTATCAGTTGAAGGATGCGAAAATATTTTCAAAAATAGATCTTAGATCTGGATATCACCAAGTGAGAATAAATGATGAGGACATTAGCAAGACTGCCTTTAGAACAAGGTACGGTCATTATGAATTCACAGTGGTGTAGTTTGGACTGACAAATGCACCTGTTGTTTTCATGTGCTTAATGAATGGAGTGTTCAGAGATTATTTGGACAAGTTTGTCATAGTCTTCCTGGACGATATCTTGGTGTATTCCAAGACAGAGGAAAAACATGAAAAACACCTGAGAATGGTGCTGCAGGTGTTGAGAGAACACCAGTTGTACGCAAAACTGAGCAAGTGCTCATTTTACCAAAGGAAGATTCATTACTTGGGGCACATTATATCAAAGGAAGGGATCGCTGTGGATCTTGAAAAGGTTGAGGCCATTCGAGAATGGTCAGCGCCAAGGAATGTGGCGGAAGTTAGATCTTTTATGGGTCTGGCAGGCTACTACATAAGGTTTATAGCCAGATTCTCAAAGATAGCTCACCCTATCAGTTCCTTGCAAAGGAAGGAGAAGAAATTCCAGTGGACTGAATAATGTGAGAGCAGCTTCCAACGATTGAAGCAGCTACTAACCAGTGCTCCAATCCTGAAGATTGTAGATCCAAATAAGGATTACGTAGTGTTCACAGATGTGTGTAAGGAGGGGCTGGGAGGAATTCTCAGCCAAGAGGGATTTGTAATTTGTTATGAGTCCCGAAAGCTGAAAGAGAATGAAAGGAATTATGCCACTCACGATTTAGAGCTAGCAACAATCGTCCACGCCTTGAGGAAATGGAGACATTACCTCATGGGAAGGAGATTCGAATTAAGAACAGACCACAACGGTCTGAAGTATTTATTTCATCAGCCGACTTTAAATGCAAGGCAAACCAGATGGATGGAGTTTCTATGCGAATATGACTTTGATATCAAGCATATCAAAGGGAAAGAAAATAAGGTGGCTGATGCACTCAGCAGAAAAGTGCACGAATTACATGCTACAACCATTAGCATGTACAGGACTGAGATGAAAGACAAAATTTTGGAAGTTGCAAATACTGATTTGCAGTACAGAAGTCTTGTAGCAAAGCTACAGCAGCGCAAGGGACCACAGACCAAAGAAAGTTACACCTTGGGAACTAATGGTTTACTTCTGTATAAAAACAGAGTGTATGTACCCAATGTCCGAGAATTGAAGCTAGCAATTCTAAAGGAGATGCATAACGTGGCTTATGCTGGACATCCTGGATATCAAAAGACTGTGGCAACAGTCAAAAGCCATTATTTTTGGCCGGGTATGAAGAAAGAAATTGTTGAATACATTGCCAGATGTATGGAGTGCTAGAAGGTTAAGGCTGAGCATAGACACCCAACAGGGTTGTTGTAGCCTTTACCCATTCCTGGGTGGAAATGGAACGTGGTAACAATGGATTTTATCACTGGACTACCTAGAACCAACAAGCAGCATGATTCAATCATGGTGGTGGCGGACAAGCTTACTAAATCCGCCCATTTTATTCCACTAAAAACCACCCACAGGGCATCTGATGTTGCTAATATATTTTTAAAAGAAGTTGCACGCTTGCATGGAATTCCTAAGACAATTGTGTCTGATAGGGACCCGAAATTCACCTTGAATTTCTGGAAAGGATTGTTCAAGGGATTCAGAACGAATCTGAACTTTGGTACAATGTATCATCCTGAGTCTAATGGTCAGACAGAGAGGGTGAACAGGGTAATAGAAGACATACTGAGAATGTATGTGATGGACAAACCATCAAGGTGGGAAGACTACTTGTATTTGGTAGAATTCGCCTACAATAATGGGTATCATGCATCATTGAAGACGAGCCCATTCGAAGCACTTTATGGAAGAGAGTGAAACAATCCGGTGAGCTGGGATAATCCAGCTGACAGAGCAGTAGTTGGGCCTAAGCTGCTCAAAGAGATGGAAGATCAAATGATAAAAATTAAACAGAATCTAAAAGCTGCCCAGGATAGGCAGAAAAGTTACACTGACAGTAATAGAACCCATAGAGAATTCAAAGTGGGTGCCCATGTTTTCCTGAAAGTGAAGACTAACAGGAGTTCCCTGAATTTGGGAAGTTGCGCCAAATTGGCAACAAGATTTTGTGGGCCATTTGAGATCCTGGAAAGGATTGGGCCAGTTGCATACATGCTTGCACTACCTGCATCTATGATTGTACATAATGTGTTTCATGTTTCACTGCTTAAGAAATATGTACCTGATGCTAATCATGTTATCGATTGGAATGTGATTCAGGTGGAACCAGAAGGTGTCCTGCAAGTGCATCCTGTGCGCATATTGGACAGGAAAAGAAAACAGCTCCGGAATCGAGCCATAGAGCTTATAAAGGTTCAGTGGACCTGGTACGGTCCTGAGGAAGCGACATGGGAGCATGAATAAGTTATGCAGGCAGATTACCTGCATCTTTTTGAAAATTTTGAAAGGATTGCAGAGACAGTGTAAGTTGCACTGAGGACAGTGCAAAAATAAGGGAGGGGGATTGTAATGTCCCCAAGGCCGAGCCCAGTTGTAAATCTGATGTATGAAATGAATTGTAAATATGTGTTATAGGTTGGTGAGCCAAGTTTGTATAATTCAGTGGGCTTATGTGATTGTTAGGCCAGAGAGCTTAAGGGTTGGAGGCCAAGGGCCTGATTTTGTACTTGTATATATGCAAAAAAATTTAATAAAATTGTAAACACCGCCAGGTGCAGACCGACCACGATGAATGAGTGAAGGGAAACTGAGTTTCCACAGAGAAGGCAAGGGATTAGGGGATGGAAGGTGGAAAAAGGGGCTAAGTGTTTAGCCTAGGGGGGGATTAAGCCTAGGAATAATATTTTATTATTATTCCAAAAGAACATGTGCCATTTATATTTTTTTTATCCTAAGTTCCTGACCAAGGGAAGGTGATGCGTGCTGGTGGAACGCATGCAGTCTCTAAGGCGACAAGTGTCGACCCTGGTGCATGCAAATAAAATAGTTTGGGTGGACCGTGAGGGGGGTTCACTCTCTCATTCGAGCAGACTACCTGAGGGTGTACGGGCTCTGAGCAGTACGACTGACCCGAGCTCTGCAGAAAAACCTCGTACACCTTCTGAACTGAAAAACCCGTGTATACCTCCATAGTGAACCAGAAGCTTGTGATCGATTCTAAAAGAGCCGGTTTCACCTCTGTTTGAATCGAAAAATCTCGTTTTGTGTCTGGAGAATCCGTGTGCATCCACTGCCCGAGATTGAGCCTGTGCGTGAGATCTCTGTCCTGAAGTCGTGACCCCGAGCCATTTTTCCATTGCTAAGCCTGTGGAAAAAGTCATGTCTGTTTTTCCGTTGGTTGTGTGGCCACGCAGTGCTGGATTGCGTGGGAGGTTTGTTTACCTGTGAGCGATTCTCTCCAGGCGAGAGAATGCGCAGAGGAAGGAGAGAAATCCTGGAAGGAACCCTATAGCTTCCATAGAGCCCGGAGACTTCTGGTCTGGTCTGTTGCTGTAACCCAAGGCAAGGGAGGTTAGCAGTCGAAGGACTGTCTAGGTGACAGAGAAGGTGTATACTCCTGGGGTGGAACAGGCATGTGGGGAATGAGGGTCTGTGGGCAGTGAGTGTGGGTGGTTCCTGGGAGAGAATCCCTTCCTGTGGCTATGTGATGTTTTCCTTGTAACCTCAGCCTAACCTAGGATTCCTTGTCTCAGGGTGGAGCTTAGTCCCAGCTCGGGGGTGACCCACTGCTGAGCTGATGAGCAGTGTGGCCTAAGGCTGGGAGGTTCCTGGAAGGCCTGCACTTGGTTGGTGGATTCTACCACTGTTAAAAGATAAGTATCTGATTATGTTTTAATCATGTTTTGCATGAATCTACTGCTTATGTTAGCATGATTTCCGCTGTGTATATGAGTTAGTATGAAACGTTATTGCTTTGTTAATTATGGCAGTAACTCATATTAATACTCTGTGTAGAATGTGTTTATTTGTTTAAATGCATGTGGATTATATAATACCTGTATGATTTATGTACCAAGTGGTGTTAAAGTTTCCTTTTAAGAGCGATTAAGCCATGGTAGCTTAAAAGGTGCGCTACAAGTGGTAAGGCGAAATTTGTGTGGAGTCGGTCCCAACAATAGGCGTTCGACGATTTGAAGCATCTTGTGCTCAGCCCCAGTACTTTCACTACCAGACCTGTAGCAGCCCTTTGAGATCAAGACAGATGCTTCAGACTATGTTGTGGGCACCGTTCTCACTCAGCACGACCACGCCGTGGCCTATCATAGTGAGACACTATCAGATGTTGTCTATAAGTACCCTACTTACGACAAAGAAATGTAATCCATTGTGCAAGCCTGCCGCCAGTGGAGACATTACATTCTTGGGAAGGAGACAGTCATCCACACTGATCATAAGCCACTGAAGTTCATGCAGACACAAGGAAAATTACAGAATGATCGCCATCAAAAGTGGTCCACATACTTACAACAATTCCACCTCAACATCAAGTACAAAGCAGGAAGCACCAATCGCATCGTTGATTGCCTCAACAGACCGCCAGTCGCAGCACTCACCATGGTGCTAGGCTCTTGTGGCCATGAGACTTCTGGATGGCTCCAACTCTATGAGACAGACTCGGACTTCACCACCACCTACCAAATGTTGGGTGCAAACACAGTTATCGATAATTTCCATCTTTAGGATGGGTTGTTATGTCATCTGGGCCATATATTTGTTCCATCAAGCGAGTGAGTGAAGCTAATCTGGGAATCTCACTACAATTGGGTGGCAGGACACTTCGACGTCGAAAAGACAGTGGCGATGCTACAAAAAAATTTCTATTGGCTGAAACTTCGACAGGAGGTCAGCAAGTATATCAAGTCTTGCATTGTCTGCGCTATGGCCAAACCGACCACTAAGAAACAAGGCCTGTACACCCCTCGTCCTACTCCTGACAGACCATGGGAATCCATCTCAATGGACTACATGTAGGGCCTCCCATCCACCAAGCGGGTAAATGATTGTGTTTTTGTGGTTGTTGATCACTTTTCTAACATGGTGATTCTGGTTGCCTACAAGAAGAACATCACAGCAGAGGCCACTTCCAAGCTCTTCTTTGAATGAATCTGAGTACATTTTTGGATCCCACAAACCATTGTCTTAAATCGGGACAACGATTTCTCAGCACATTCTGGTCAATCCTTTGGTCACTGCTGGACACCAAGCTCACCAAATCCACGGCCTTCCACCCCCAGACAGATGGCCAAACCGAGGTCGTCAATCAAATGATTGTGCATATCCTTCGCATGTATAATTCAAAGCACCCTCGCACATGGGATGAGAGCCTTCTCTATGTCAAACACAGCTATAACCGAGCCCTGCATAGCTCAACCGGCCACAACCCCTTTCAGGTGGGGTTGGGATTCCAACCATTGGGTCCCATAGATGTTTCACTTCCCCTTCCAGTCACCTCGACCGAATCATCTCCTGCTCCAACTGAAGGTGACAAAGCCACTCGGTTCATTGAGCAGATCCAACACATCTGCCAACAGGTTCAGGATATCCTACAGAAGTCCAATGACAAGTACAAGCAACGCCATGATCAACATTGGGTGCCACATAAGTTTCAGGTGGGCGACAAAGTTTGGTTGCACTTGCAGAAAGAACACCTTACAGGACCCCATCAGAAGCTTTGCCCACTCCGTTATGGTTCGTACACCATCACCAAGGCCGTGGGAGATAATTCTTTTGAGCTCAACATTCCTCCTTTCCTTGGCCTGCACCTAGTGTTCAACGTGGATCTCCTTCGCCCTTATTTCCCACCATTATTGGACACCTCAGACGTAGTAGAGAAGCTGAAACTAATAGACCTCAACCCCGAATGCATACAAAAATCATCCAACGATCCAATTGTGGACACATAGATCAAGGGAACTCGACAACAAAGGATCCAGCTTTATCGAGTCATCAAAGCAGGGCAACTCCTGCACCAAGGCAAGTGGCTCACTCGGGGCCAAATTCAACAGAAATTTCCTCATCTAATGGGGGAACTCAACGCAATGGATACCATTTCTTCCTAAGGAGGGAGGATTGATCCATATGGATATCGGTGGCCACCCACCTTCTCCAACTGGCTCAAAATAGTTTTCTGACAATTTTGGCAATTTACTGTTTTTAGCAGTTTTAACTTCTGGGGCCATTTTGAGGGCCTAAATGAAGGTTTTTCGGGATCGTACCAACTCAATTATAGCCAATGGAATGATTGAGGCCCCAAAATGAATCTCCTCGATGATACCTTTCTAATGGGCTATCATACGCCTAAAACATAGATCGTATGCAAAAGTTACGACCCCGAGAAGTTAATGTACTAACTTACCCAAATGGGGCCCACATGACTTTTGGCGCTTCATCTCCTAGCGTTAGGTTTTTGGATGTCTAGGGTTTTTGGCATTCCTATTTATTGTAAAAATTCCTTTAGAGCCTCATTGTAATCATCTTCTTGTGAATGAGCACAGCCATCACATCTCTTCTCAGAGATAAGTCGCCACCATTCCAGTAAGCTTGTTTCCGCTGCATTTTTACAGTTTCAACTTATTTCGTTATTGAATAGAAAACCAGTTTTACTGTATCTTTGTTATTTTGTGTTAAGTACCAGTTAATAATCTATATTCATTTCGTTCCGCTCTTAAAATCTGGATCAGATACTCACCATTCTCTCTTTTCTGGCCATTGTTTTTCCCCATGCATGTAGACACTAAGCAAGCACGCAGTTAGTCATTTTGTCCGCCATTGTTGAATTCCTCAACCACCTGAACCTCTTCTACAAGCCAAATTTGATACCCTCATTGTACATGCACCTGTGGTTTTCCTATGTATTGTCCTATCAGTACCGTTTCCCCACGTCCAGTTTTTGTTGCTTCCATCACCGTGCCCATGTGTTGAGGAAGTGAGCTCTCGTGGAGGAAGCCCAGTAGCAACTACAAAACTCTGAGAATTCTTGATCTATCCTGTTGTTGAATCCCTAGAAAGGGAGGTGTAACAGTCGATGGACTGTGTGACAGTGAAGGTGTACACTCCTAGTGTGGAATAGGGATGTGGGGAATGAGAGTCTGTGAGTTTTGGGCGTAATTGGCTCCTTGGAGGAAATACTTCTTGTTGTACTCTGCAACTTCTTGTTGTCCCTGCCTAGCCTAGAAATCCCTTGCCGGTGGAGCTTATTCCCAGCTCAGGGGTGACTCAGTGCTGAGATTGATGAGAAACGTAGTCTAAGGCTGGGAGGTTCGTGGAAGGTCTGTATGCAGTTAGTGTACTTCAATTAAAATATAAGTACCATTTCCAAGTTTGGTTACATGTTGTGTATTTATATATGTTGTTATATTTATCAGTTTTTCTTGTGATTACTGTATGTATGATTTTATTGTTATTTATGCACTATGTTGTGTGATAGCAGAATGTAAATCAACTCTTAATTTGTATGTGTTATTGTTTCTTCCGCATTAATCTATGTATGAACATAATGTTTATGTCTGGTTAAAAATTGCATTAGATATATGTACTATGTATATTCGAGCATGATATTTTTCTGGAGTAGCATGGCTCGACCTAGGTGACCGGGGGTGTCACAAATTGGTATCAGAGCGAAAAGTATGTTTACAGAGTGATGTTGCCTGGCTTGTTGGTGGTTGGGGACATTACAAATTGGTATCAGAGCCATGGTTTCAATACTGATCCTGGATGGGCCAGGAAAGTGGAAGTTGAAGAAAAGGTTTCGGAAAGGAATTGTTGTCAAAATGGACAAAATTGAAGTTCAGAGCCCAGTTTTCGACACTGAGCTTGAATTGGGTCGTATAATTGGTTATGGAATCAAAATCTCAAAGCAAATTGTTGTCGAGAGGGACAAAATTTGAATTTCAGAGCGTCCCAGAGTGCTAAGATAACACCTTGGTGGTGTTTGGAAGCTCAGGAGGTATAGCGGTTCAAGAAAGATAGCAGAGAAAAGATACTGCAGTAACCGTGGGTTTGGAACCGCAAGGTTTGAAGTTGGGTTGTAATATCTACGCAAGGGAAAGGCCAACATTTTCTAGCCGTCAAATCTGGAAAAAGGTGCATGAGAGTTAACCTTCAAAGTCCTTAGGACTTCATAACTTCAGCAAAGTTTATGAGTTAGAGAGTCAAAGGGGCCAAAGCGTTGAAGCTCTGAAGTCCCAAAGTGGATCTACACCACATATCCAGGGAGAAGTTCTTGACCTTTGGATCGGCCGAAGACAGATCAAAACCGTTAGATCAAGCCAAGAGAAAGAGGTAAGGACCAACGGTGAAAAACATATCTCAGCCATTAGATCTACACGCAAGTGATTGTGAGTCGTAGATCTCACAGCAGTTCAGGAGTTCGACATTCAGGAGAAAGAAAGCATTCTACTGTGAAAAATCTCGAAGCCCGAAGTCCCAAAGTATAGAGTTAATCCAAACCATTCATCAAAAAGAAGCACATGTCGACAAATCAGTGTATTTAGGAGTTCATTGTTCGGGAGAAGCAAAGTATACTAAGGTAAAAACTCCTGAAGTCCTAAAGTCTAGAGTTAATCCAAATCGTTCATCAAAAAGAGGCATGTGTCGACAGATCAATGTATTCCAGAGTTCATCGTTTGGGAGAAACAAAGTATGCTAAGGTGAAAACTCCCAAAGTCCTGAAGTTCGGAGTTGATCAGGACCGTCCATCAAAAGGGACACGTGTCAGAAGATTAGCTTGTTCGGGAGTTCGACGCTCGAGAAAATTGGAGTGTGCTAGTGTGAAAAGTCCCAAAGCTCAAAGTCACGAAGCCAAAGAACATAAGTGGTGTGGCATGATGATGTCACCGGTGGTGATGTGGACTCTTCCTAGGCATGCCACATGCCACCACCTTAATTGTTGACAGTTGTACCATGTGGACCCCGGAAAGTAAAGAAGTTCAGGAGTTCGACGTTTGGGAGAATTAGAGTGTGCAAGTGTAAAATCTTTCGAAGCTCAAAGTCTCGAAGTGGCATGGCCTGTTGACGTCACCAGTGATGACGTGGACACATGGGATGTGTGCCACGTGTTAGTGAGTTAAGAACATTTGGAAGATAGAAACGCCAGTTAGAACGTGACACATGTCACCCCTCATATTGAGCCATGTGTATGCTTCTAGTATTCCTCCATGTGGCACTCTTCTTGAACATGGTTAGTGGGGCCCTTGATGGTCACAGAGGATGTGTGGCATCAAATCCCAAGGTCCAGATACTTGACACTATAGAAGAAATGGTTCGTGATGGAATGGTAGGAAGAAATCCCCGAAGTTTTGTAGCGTCAAAGTAATGTAACGTGATGACGTCCCAGGGGTGACATGGAAGTATTCAGAGATTCACAGTTCGGGAGTTTTGGGGTGTGCAGATGTGAAATCCTTTGAAGTCCCGGAACCCCGAAACCTCGAAGTCCCGAACACTGGAGGGCTGGAGTTAATCTCGACTGTTGATCAGGAAATGACACTTGGCAACATATGCAACAGTCTAGAGACTTGGTACTTCAGAAATATTGAGAGTATGGACAGTCTAGAAACCCTGAAGCATGGAGTCCTGGAGTTCTTGTCCACTGTAGATCTGAATAGAGAATGTGGACCGTAGATCCATCGTCCTTCATGAATTCGCCAGTTCAATGTTTTATGATGTTTGTGATGTGCGGAAAGGGAAATCTCCGAACTTTCAGAGCCCCAAGGTCTCGAAGCTCCAGATAAGCATCTATCAGACTAGCGCTTGGTCACAACCGATGGTCATATGAGATTGGGGCCAAAGAAAGAGGGCTAGTGCCCAGAAATTGTTTTTTTAGAATAGAGAAGGGATTAGAGATAGATCTTGTGGGGTCCATGATTGAACATACCTGCTTCGAAAGAAGTAAAGAAGGTATGTAAACTTGAAGAGAGGATCCAGCAAGGATCCAAGAGCCAATTCAACTTTGTGAAATAAAAACAGTTGTACAAAGATAGCCTTCCAGAAAGAACCATTGTGCAAACAATTATAACTTTCTGCTCAGGATTCTGAATTGAGCAAGGAGGCAATCATTGGAAAGATCTTGGAAAGAGGATTCTAGGTATTCATCCATCTATGATACATGATAATGCATGAACCATAAGTTCATATGGAGATGCAAAGAATGGGAATAAGGAAGGAAGGTTTTATGGAATATGAAAGAGTTTGGAGATAAGATGTGACATCTCCAAGGATCAGTCCCATAATTGGAGATAAAACCTCCATTATTGTTATCAGAATGTGCAGTGGAAGCATGGCATGAAGGTCATCAAATATGGTAGGACATAAGTTCAATATGCATGTCAAAAGGCTAAATCAAATTGCTTCAAGAAAGAATTTGGTGTTAACTAACCAAGGTTACTCAGAGAACATGATTGGAATTATAATTCGTTCATGCAGAAGTTGGATCAAAGGAATCCAAATAATAATGGAATGCTGAAAATTAATATCAGCATAATATGTGGTTGCAAGTAAGCAAGGTACACAAGGAAGGATTCCTGTATGGAGTCAATTCCATGAACATCCTAAGATAATGGAAGAAGAATTCATGAGGTAGATATCATGTCAAGAATAATTTAAAAGTGAAATGATTTCTAAAGAGAAAACAAAAAGTAACCATGAAGAATCCCGCAGTTGGAGATAGCACCTCCATTATTGTTATTAGAATGCACAGTGGAAGCATGGCATGAAGGTCATCAAATATGGCAGGATAGAAGTTGAATATGCATGTCAGAAGGCTAAATCAAATTGCTCCAAGAAAGAAGTTGATGTTAACTAACCAAGGTTACTCAGAGAACATGACTCGAATTATAATTCATTCATGCAGAAGATGGATCAGAGGAATCCAAATAATAATGGAATGCTGAAAATTAATATCAGCATAATATGTGGCTGCAAGTATGCAAGGTACACAAGGAAGAAATCCTGGATGGAGTCAAGTCCATGAACATCCTAAGATAATGGAAGAAGAATTCATGAGGTATAAATCAAGACAAGAATGATTTAAAAGTGAAATGATTTCTAAAGAGAAAACAAAAAGTAACCATGAAGAAAAAAAATGGTTCTATGCATGGGTTTGAATACAGAGGAGATGGTACCTGACAAGAATCCATCTTAAGTGACATAGAGCCATGAATGGAAACCAAGAGGTTGTAGGTATCACTTAAAGCTATTCTGGTAAGGTAAAATAAGTACTTTCAGGTAATTCCATGTAGATAGAAAAGGAGGCATATGTGCATCCTTACAGTATGCTAGAGATTGGCTAGGCAAGTCAAGTTTGAGGCTAGTTGGAAAAGAGAAGAGAAGAGTACAAGAAAACCTCAAGTACTAAATTATTTATTCAGAAAGGGGCTGAAGGAGTTCAATTCCGAAGAGTAACTGGATATTGAAGATCCAAAGTCTATAAGACAACATGTTTGGAATTATAAGTCATCCAAATATGAGTTAGGATAGTAGGATTGAGGGAACAATGAAAGTTGAAGGCTAATATTAGCTGAGTATTGGCTGCAAATGCAAAGGGAAGCCAAGGGTGATTGGATAGAAAGTTCTCAGGAAAAAAATAATCACGTGCAGTGGCTACAATGAGAGCACAAGAAGATTTAGGAATCCAGGAAGAATTAAAGACTTCTGGGATTAGAAAGGAAAAGTTTTATAGGGAGAAAGAAATTGCTGCAATTTCTTTGGCAACAAGTATGTTATGTGATGCAGAAGCATTGCCAGCAAAGCTCGAGCATGGAAGACAGCTGGGTACACTTGCACATATTTTGAAAACATTTTGAATTTCAAAAGATCAATGTATTAATGTACTATCTAACAAAACTTTTTGAGTTATGAATATCTTTAATGATTGGAGGTTGAGCCATCACGCAAGATTGATGGGGAAGTGTATTTTGTTTTATGAATCAGATCACAATACAGATTGTAGCATTACAGTCTTATCTGTCTGACTCGAAATTTATTGTAATAAGCGTTAAGTAGTTGATGGCATTCAATTCCATTAAGGTAGCGTGGAGTAGTTGGAGGGAAAAAAACTCAAGAGAGCCCCTTTGTATAAAGCATTGTATTATTGTCAGGAAGAGGTTGTTGAATCTAGTGTGTGTAGATTGCCATTGTAAGCCAAGAGCTAGGAATGCCAAGAAGAGTTATATGTATACAAGTTTCAGGTGAATGAATATAACAGAGGAACATGTTTTCCCAAATGTGTGTTACTTGTGTCTATCTGAATGAATAGTGTACCTTTTTGTCTATTTCAACACTCTCTTATTTTTCATGTTCTTGTATACATGACTGCATTTGCTTTGATGAATGTATGAGTCACTGTGAAGAGATAATGGGTTTCAATTGTTTCGTTTAACTAAACGAGTGCAAGGCATGCATAGTGTTCGCAAGGAGTGCATGACCGAGTTTGTTTTCGAATCGAAAGCTCAGAAGGGATAGTGAAACTCTGATGTCTGCAAGGAGTGTATTGACATCTGCAAGGAGTGCATGACAGAGTTTTCAGACTCGAAATATCAGGAGAGATAGCATGATTTCAGTCACGAGAGCCAGAAAGCGATTGGAATACAGACGAAAGGATTGCGAGACCATCCATAAGGAAAAGTTGAGAGTGGAGAAAATATGTTGCAAGGTGTGCACAGATCGAGTTTTCGACTAAGTGTCAAAGGAAGTGTTCTGAGGAAGATGAATTCAAGCTCAGGAGGAAGAGTGGTGGAAATATTCAAGGATAGAAGTCCCTGAAGTCTTCACTAAATTCAGTGGGCAAGATTAGTCCCATAGGGAGGTGAGTGATTCCAGACCATCGGATCTGGTAAAGCTACAAGGAGGATAACCATGGAGTGTTTCGATACTTCAGAGTTTAGCAATATGGAGACTTGATGAAGGAAAGTCGCTAAGTATGAAGTCACGATTCAATCCCAACCATTGATCACAGTGGAACACGTGGCAACGGGCTAAGGAGTTCGGGAATTGGGAGATCATAAATTATGGATGGAAGGCCTAGAGTTTCGCGAAGTTGCGAAACCCGAACCGAAGTGAGGCCAAAAAATCTAAGGAGACGTGTGGCGAAAGTTTGAAAACTCAGAACAGTGTGTTTCAGGAAAGGGAGAAGTGAGAGTTTGGAATATCCCCAAAACCCAAGGGAGAAGGGATAGGCCCATGGTCATAGTCGTGGCCACTTGTGGAAGAGACCTATGTGTGTGGGTAAAATAGTTTCGGGTACCCGTAGGGACCCAAGGGGTTGCTCCAACTCAATATTTTAAAACGATCCAAGACCAAGAGGTCGCGTAGCCCTTTGGAGGGAAGGGGTTGCGTTAGGTGTGGTATCAGAGCGAGTACATAATTGACTTATGTAAAGAAAGGATTAAACTAATATCAGGAGGAGGGATATTAGAAGCATCAGTGCAATGCCACCTAGAAGATGTGTGGACCCACCTGTAGCCAATAGAGCTATGGAAAGGGAAATGAGAGAATTGCGTGCGAGGTTGGATGCCATGGAGACAACACAAAATAGAGTGTCTGATGCTGGAGATGTCAGCGAGGTAGAAATGGAAGAAGTAGAAGTTGAAGAAGCTATAGTTGAGGATGTTGTGGAAGAACGCTTGTTAAGAGCAGTTGTCAAATTGGGTTCTAGAGAGAAGATTGACATCCCTATGTATGAGGGAAATCTAGACACAGAAGAGTTGCTTGATTGGATACGAGAAATGGATAAGTATTTCGACTATGAGGATGTCGAAGAGGAGAAAAAGGTAAGACATGTTGTCACTAGGTTGAAAGGACATGCAGCACTATGGTAGGATGAACTACAAGCCGACAGGAGGAGAAAAGGAAAACAAAAGGTCAAGAGTTGGGATTGAATGGTAGCCAAGCTAAAGGGAGAATTCATACCCAAATATTACCAGATAAGTTTGTTTAGGAGGATGCAGAACTTGAGATAGAGAGGATTGACTATGAAGGAGTACACAGAGGAGTTCTACAAATTGAACATTAGAGCTGGACAAAGAGAGAGGGACGAAGAGAAAGTTGCCAGATATATTAATGGCCTGAGATATGATATTTAGGATGAAATCAGCATGGCAAAAATTAGGACAGTAGAGGACGCATATCAAATGGCATTGAAGGAAGAGGAGAAGTTGTCCAAGAAGCAAAGTCAACAAAACAAAGGCTGAGGCTTGAACATAGGTAAAGGAGTTGCTCAGGATAAAGCATAGAAGCCCAAGGATGAGGAGGAGAAGTCACATAGTCACTCTGAGAGAGGAGGAAGTTCCTGAGGAATATAGAGTGGTGGTAGAGGCTCTTTTCCCAGAGGAAGAAGAAGAGGTAGAGAAGGAGAAGTGAGATGTTATGCCTGTGGAAAAACAAGACATATGTCTTGGGATTGTCTTAAGAGGAAGAAAGGAGGAGGAGCAGCTCACATTTCAGAAGCGCGGAAGCGGGGTGCTAAGGTAGAAGGTACAGAGGATGGAAGATCCTTGATGATGAAGAAGGTTCTTTTGAAGCAAGAGCCAGAGACTAAAAAGCCAGTTCAAAGGAAAAATTTGTTCAGGACAACTTGCAAAACGAAGGACAGAGTTTGCAAGGTAATAATTGATAGTGGGAGCACTGACAAATTAGTATCCACGAATATGGTGGAGAAGCTAGAGCTGGAGACGACTGCACATCTGACATTGTATAAAGTCTCCTGATTGCAGAAGGGTCATCATGTAACAGTTACTAAACAATTCCTGGTTGAAATTAAAATAGGGGGATATAGAGATGAAATTTTGTGTGATGTGATCCCTATGTATGTTTGTCATGTTTTGTTGGGGAGACCTTGACAGTATGACAGGAATGTTATCCATGATGGGAGGAGAAATACTTACACCTTAGAGTAGAATGGTAGGACGCATATGTTGCTGCCAATTGAAGAAAAGAAGGTGAAGAATGAAGCTAGCACGAGCATACTTCTCATGAGTGGGAAGGAACTCCTTAAGGAAGAAAAGAAGGAATAAGAGATGTAGTTTGTTGTAGTAAGGAAGCCGAGAGTTATCCTTACCAGTACTTCACTAAAATATTTTCCTAAGGAAGTTTAGAAACTATTAGAGAATTTTGTTGATATTGTAGTGGATGAGTTGCCAAACTCATTGCCACCTATCAGAAGCATCAATCATCATATTGACTTGATACCAAGAGCAAGCCCGCCAAATAAAGCAGTGTACAGATTGACACCTCAAGAGAATGAGGAGGTGAAAAGATAGGTTCAAGATATGTTAGACAAGGGATTGGTTAGAGAAAGCTTGAGTCCATGTGCAGTGCCAACTATATTAAGTCTGAAGAAGGATGGTGGATGGAGGATGTGTACGGAATCAAGGGCCATAAACAAGATCACCATCAGATACAGGTTTCCATTACCAAGGATGGATGATTTGATGGATTGTCTAAGTGGAGCTAACTATTTTTCAAAAATAGATTTGAAAGGTGGATATCACCAGATCAGAATGAGGGAAGG
>ML798480.1:92188-160459 GCA_009831015.1 Picea engelmannii | reverse complement strand
GCGAATGTGAGTAGCCGTCACATCTCTTCTCAGAGATAAGCTGCCACCATTCTAGCGAGTCTTTCACTCTGTATTTTTACAGTCTCTGTACATTTCTTTGATTAATAGAAATCGTGTATTACTATATATCTATGTTTATGGTTTCATCTTTGATACATTTCTGTTATATTATTGAATATCTGCAATATCTCTGTGCATTTATTTATTATATCTCCGCTCTCATTTCATGCTGAAAATAATCCGGATCAACAAACTTGACGTCCATCTAATGCATGATCCATCTATTATGAGCTGCAAATTTAGCTAAGACCATCCTCACAGTGTCAATTCTTGCTACAAGAGAAAATGTTTCATTGTAATCAATGTTGGGTTGATGACTAAACCCCTGAGCTACAAGTCTTACCTTGTACTTTTCAAATTCACCATTTGCATTCAACTTAGTCTCATAAACGCACTTAACACCAATACTTTTCTTATCTTCAGGTAAATCAACAAGATCCCAAGTGTGATTTATTACAATGGAATCAATCTCCTCATCCATTGCTTTTATCCAAATATCCTCATTATCAGCTTCATCAAAACTTATAGGATCATAAGCTACTAATGAAAAAATTGAAATATGACCTACTTCTTCATTATGATCATACAATTCTCTTAAACTTCTAGTTTTCTATCCTTTAAATCTGTTTTTCAAAGAAGCTAAAGTGGGATCTGATTCACTGCTTACCTGTGAATCTGTTTGATGTCCACCATGTCCAGATGGCTCACCATGCTCATGAGTTATGGGCGTTCTAAATTGAGATGGGTTGAAATCTGGTGCTTGCCTTGTTGGACTTCTTGTTGCGGGTGTATGTACATGTGGAGCCATCAGTCCATCTCCTTCAGCCTTCTCAGCTCCATCATCATCATCACGAGGTAACACAACTCCCTCTGAAATTGATTTGTCAACACTTCCATCCTAGGATTCATCTTCTTTAAATTGAACATCTATGTTGATTACATATTTCTGGGTAATGGGATTGTAGAGTTTATATGCCCTAGACTCTTCACTGTATCCAAAAAAGATACATCTCTCGCTTCTGTCATCCAACTTTCTCCTCATTTCTGCAGGTACATGTGCAAATGCAACACATCCAAAAATTCTAAAATGAGAAACATTGCAAGGCTTACCATCCCAGGCTTCCTGAGGTACACGATCCCTCACGGTCTTGGTCGGACTTCTATTCAAGATAAAAATAGAGAAAAGAACTTCATCTCCCCGATATTCGTTTGAAAGATGCTTCTCCTTCAACATGCTTCGAGCCATGTCCAAGATAGTCTGATTCTTCCTTTCAGCCACTCCATTATGTTATGGAGTAAAACGAGCAGTAAATTTCCTTTTAATTCCATGAAGATCACAAAATTCAATCAATTCATTAAGTTTGTATTCACCTCCTCTGTCAGACCTTAAGATTTTAATGGTTTGACCACTCTCATTCTCAACCATTGACTTAAAATTCTTAAAAACATCAAAGGCTTCGTATTTTTTTTTCAACAAATACAACCAAGTCTTCCTAGTGAAATCATCAATGAAAGTCATAAAATAAACACAGCTAGTTAAAGAAGATGTTTGTATAGGTCCACATGAATCTGTGTGGACAATTTCCAATGGAGCTTTTGCTCTGTAGGAAACACATGAAACAAATTTCTCTCTGTGATGCTTCCCAAGTATACATCTCTCACAAGAGCTTGCAGGTTGTTGAATATAGGGCAACCCCTTTACCATATGCTTATTCTGTAACATATCTAAGCCACCAAAATATAAATGACCATATCTTAAATGCCATAACCAAGATTCATCTAAACTTCCATCCTTATAAGCATTCAAAGAACCACTCAAATCATTTCGCATAACAAGTGGAAACATTATATTATTGGTCATCTCTACTCCAATCAAATGTTTGTTGGGTAATTTATTATAGATAGTACACACCTTGTTGTTGAAGAACACTCCATACTTTTTCTCCAACAACTGTCCAACACTGATAAGATTGCATTTTAAACCAGGCACAAAGTAAACATCATCAATATTTCTTCTCTGATTGTTCTTAGTGTAAACTGGAGCTACACCTTTACCGTTGAATGTAACCTTACAATCATTTCTCACTTTGACTTCAGATTGAATACTAGTATCAATAGAAGAAAATAAGTCCTTATTACCAGTCATGTGGTTGCTTCAACCACTATCCAAAAAAAAAATATCACTAGCATTTTCCTGAGTGAAATTACAGGTCAAAAACACAGGATTTTGATCATGCTCAGACTCATTTATGATATGTGCAGAGTGCTTTCCAACATCTGTCTATTTCTTCCAACATTTGTTAGAAAACTGCCCAAACTTCTTACAATAAAAACATTGCACTTTAGTTTTATCATACCTATGATTTTCTTGCTGCCAAGGTTTGTTGTTGCTCCATCTTAAAGTAATAGGATTATGCTAGAACTTCTTCTTAGACTTTGATTCAACTTTGTTGTCCTTCGACCAGAAAATTGACCTCCTCTTCCATGAGTATAAGACCTTCCTCTACCTCTCCCTCTAGTAATATGCAGTTGCAATTTGAAGGCATGCTCCAATGATCCTTCTTCATATCTAGATATCCTAGATTCATGAGCAACAAGAGAACCAATTAATTCATCAATTTTCATTAGACTTAAATCCTTAAATTCCTCTATGGTAACACAACATGCTCAAACTTCTTAAGTAAACTTCTTAGCACTTTCTCAATAACTCTTTTATTCTCAACATCATCTCCATACTACCTGAGCTGGTTCACAACACTCATTACTTGAGTCATGAAAGTATCAACACTTTCATTATCCTTCATCTTCAGATTTTTGAAATCCCTTCTTAAATTCTGCAACTTGACTGTCTTCACCTTGGACACACCTTGATAATAGGTTTCAAGAATGTCCCAAGCGATCTTCGAAGATGTAGCACTAGCAATCTTCATAAAAATGGATTCATTTAATCCTTGTTGGATTAATCCAAGAGCCTTGTTATCCTTCTTCCTGTTTTCCTTCAACAAAACACGGTCAGCATTAGAGAGAGCCAATTATGCTACTACATCAGCTGGCTCAACATAACCATTAATAACATAGGTCCATAAATCACGAGAACGAAAAATCGTCCTCATTCGAATATACCAAGAGTCATATGACTTCTCTCTTAGAACATGAACTTGAATCTGAGAAGAACTTCTACCAGATGCAACCATTTATAAAAGTTTGAAAGAAATCAAATAAACTTTCACGCAGGAAAATAGGAAAGTGAAATTGGGCACCAACAAGAATTATTTGCATTGAAATGAGCAACTGACAGGATGCTCTGCAGGATAAACTAGCAGCTCTCATACCAAATGTGGAAAAAGGGAGGCGGATCGGGTTTCGGCGATTACAAACGCCGAACACAAAAAACAAAACACAACGCAGATTCTCGAATCGCGAAATGCGAATAGGCTGTGGGACCCAGTATTTCGGGTTTCGATGGTTGGAGAGGTGAGACACAAGAATGCAACAATGAATCCAAAGTTGCAAAATGCGATCAAGCCGTGGGCCCAAGAAGATCAGATTTTGGGGTTTGGGGTTTTCCAACACCCGATGAAAAAGCAAAACAAAACAAAAAATGTTGAATTGCGAAATGCGTATAATTTTTGGGCCCACCAAATTGGGTTCAGAGTTTTTGTAAAACAAAAGAAACTCCGTGTGAATTTAACAGGTAAACTCCGAATGCCAAAAATGAAAAACCCGAACAGAGTTTACAAACTCAATAAAATATATATACGGAGAAAATACTTCTGAATGCATAATAACCAATTCGATTCAAAAAATGTTTTCAAAATCTTATCGATTACAATCCGTTTTCAGGTACTTATACCAAACGAAAATTGCCCCTTCGATCTCTGAAATAATTTGATTAAGGCGGTGATGGTTTCTCGTGGCCTGCAAAGGTTAAGCAACCACTGTTTAAGCAATGTAAGACAAAATTAGTGATCAGTGCTTAAACCTCGAGTCTTGAAGGGTCAAGACAGCCACCGATGCGGTGTTCATATAGGCGGTGAAATGATTACATCCTGACAGGAGGGTCTACTTGTAGTCTCTTTGCTTCCTTCTTAAGTTTTCATGAGCTCAAGGTTTGGCTTGTTCAAAGGTTGGATGGTAAAACTCCCTCCCACTATTACACCTAAGCTACTTCATCTCGTTGTTTCTGTTGCAAAAAGAATTTGATAAATTCTCCTCAGAAAAACCTTGTTGGATCCCTTGCAAAAGTTTTTATGTTAACACATTGTTTGTTACGGTTGCACAATCATCATTATTCTAACGATTTGTTTTTTGGAATTTCTCTCTTTCTCCAAAAAAGTTATTTCATGCGGATGATGTTTCCTATTTCACACAGATGTGATGAGGTTTTGTAGGGATTGAAAAATGATCATTATTTTAAGAAAACTTCCTTCCATCCTTCTTTTCCAAAAAGTTATTGATCATTATTTTAAGAAAAACTCCTTCCATCATTTCCAAAAAAGTTAGTGAGGAAAATGACACTTTATTGTAATGAAAATATGGAAAAAAACAACATTATGTTAAGGAGTAATTATTACATGCATAGTGATAACCTATTAAAAAAAGATGTAGGAAATTGAATAGCTTTAAGAATATATAATTTTTATTCATATAAGATTTGTATAATTAGAAAAATTCAAGTTATTGATATATTATTTTTTCTCTGATTATATTCAAGTTAAGACTAAAATATAATGTTTATATTTAAGTTAAGACATAAGTTTAGTATGTAAATGACTAAATTTCTTGAAACAAATTTGTGTACTTGTAGTTTTAGATAATAGTCACTTTTTGTGTGCTACTATATTTCCATATTTTTAATCTTAATTTTTTCCCTGAAATTACATGTAAGTATTAAGAGTATCCTAGTAAATTCATCAGTTTTTTATATTTTATTTAGTTACCAAAGATATAAAAGTCTTTGTTTTAGCTTTGGATTGAAAAATGAGTGTTTTTTTTATGCAACAAACAATTGATTTGTCAAACCAAAGAAACCGAATCATACAACACCTAGAGGAAAAAAGACAACCTCTAGACTTTTTTTTAATCTACAAGAATGTGCATGTGTTATTAGTAATGTGGAAACATTTTGTTTACATTAGATCATCACTAATCAATGTTTCAAAATAAAATATTTAGCATAAAAATATTTTTCAAGGGAAAATGACCTATTTTTCTCTCCCAAGCATAGTCAAGACCCTTAGGCCCATCCCATTTGCAAAAAATGTCTTAATGGTGCATGGGATGCCACTCAAGGGTCAAAGACCCCATAGAGAGGGTGTGTGTCATGATGAGAGGCTTTGCTCGCAATGATCGAGGCCTAGAAGGTTCATTTTCCTAAGTAAGGACCTTGTTTTCCTTTTCAAACATGGTTTAGATCCCTAGACACATCACTGCTACCTAAACCCAATTAATGAAAATCATATCCCACTTAGAGGCCAAAGATCCCATATAAAAGTCCTATGTGGTGTTTCAATGCATCTTCCATCATGCTTGAGCTCGAGAAGATTTGATAAATTCACAAGGCCTTAGTTATACTTCCCTAACCATCGTCAATATGCAAAGACCCATTATTGTTATTGAAAACATCATAATGACCCATACTAAACCACTCATAGTCGAAAAATTCCCAAGAGATACATCCATTCATGTCTCTCGTGGCGATTGAGACTGAAAAGAGTCATTTAGGGAACAAGGTCATTGTTGTCATCCGATGACCCCAGTTAGATCTCTAGATCCACTATTAGTGCAAAAATAACCTAGTCATGGTGCCCAACATAAATAAATGACTAGTAGAATTTGTAAATGATAACATGGAACATGGTTCTATTTCATGTGAGAAACATTCCAACCTAATTTCCATCGAAAGTAAAATGCTTTCACTTTGAGTAAATAAATTGATGGAGATGATAGTCAACGTTACCTAAGTTTGTTATGAAAGTAATAACGTTACAATCTTAACAAGAGCTCTCGAGAGTTCTCATTTTTTTAGAGGTCGCGTATAGTATTATTCTTACCCTCGTTTCAAAATATGGTGCTACTAGTAGTACCCTTTTTTTGGGGGGTGGTAAAAATTATGACTTGTTTGAAATCATGGTCCTAGAAACTAATAGGAAAGTTGAAGAACATTGACTCGTGAATCAAAAAGTGATGCTTTTAATAACACCATTTTTATTTCTGGATTTAATATGACTTTATTGAATTTTTTTCCTTGATAACTAGTACCATCACAAAACCCCAGATGGGGTGACATCTAGCAGCCACATCCACCTTGATAGCTTGCACGTCACCCACCCCCTCTCTCCTAAGGTGGAGACCTGAAGATGAGCATTCAACTCACCTGCAACAACACCTGCTACTGCACTTGAAATCGTCCTCCCTCTTGTATGAAATTCATGTGGATTTGATTTCTCTTCAACCTCCCTCCTGTATGAAATTCGTGTGGATTTGATGGCTCTTCAATCTCCCTTGAAGGTTAACCTTGTTATGCCTCCTCTATATATATACCATTTTTATTTCCTCTCAGTCATGCGAGCTCCTCTCCTGACGCCTTCTCTTCCTCCCAATCATGTTCTCCTCCTTTGTTTTGAGTTTCAAACTCCTGGCTCACACACCTTCTGCATTTCCTCTCTTCTTCGGTGTGACCAACCCCGTGCCCATTTCATGCCTAGAAATCAAGGACACTCGATCCAAGAAGATGCACATTACTCACTTGTGCCCCAACAAATATTTTTCATCATAGTTATAACAAAGACCCTTCAGTTGGCGTTCATCCATTTCATCCCTAGTTAGTTTTTGGACCTTCAGGGGAGTAATCGAAGGGTTAGGATTAGCGGGTCGAGGGAAAGGAACAAAAGGGGTTTTTTTTTGGGGGGGGGAAATAACTTGTTGGGCCTCTTTAGCATGTTGAGTATCTTCCAACCAAGTGGGAGGGAAGGTCATGCAAACCTGGGATTGGATTTAATCCTTGAGACCAATGATAAAGAATTCATGGAAGAACACATCTGACATGCCCTATGTTCGAAAGGCCAAATTCTCAAAAGGAGTGATGAAGTCATCCACTATGCCTTACTATTTCAACTTGGTCAAATGACCTAGATAGTGGGTATAAATATCAAAGTGGGCATAGATCTCAACAACAAACTGGGTCTAGGCAATATACCCCTGACATGAATATTTTCGCCATTGCCACCATTGCCAGCGTTTAGGATATAGATAGAGGACAACATAGAAAATTTTGGCCAACTCGTCAATAATACCATGCAGACAAAAATAATGCTCCATTTGAGTGACCCAACCTATAGGATTAGAGCCAACAAATTTATTGACCTCTACGCGGGGAAGACGGGGTTCACAATGAAAGGAGTTGGAGTGAAAAAGTGGAGGCCTAGAGGAATCATCAACATCGGGTTGTGTTGATGACGAAGGACCCGTAGGGTGGTTCAACAATTGATTGAAAATAGTCTATAGGGAGGCCAATTGGGTTGTGAGGTTGGCTTCCAAGGTGTTAATGTGGGAACGGGTGGAATCCATCTGATATGTGAGATGTTTAATGGAGACATGGGCTTGATTAACGAAATTTTGAAGATATTGGTTGCGAGTGGTGGCCATTTGGATATGGGAAGTGTGGGTAAGGAAACAAAATGGGTGGGTGGGACCAAAGAAAAAAGGACTTAGAAGTGATAGGTACCACGACAATCAGTGCTTGAAGGGAAATATAATGGAATAGGTGAAAAAATAGGGAAATTGGGAAGGGGTTGGGTCCAATGAAACAAAAAGGATTAAAAATGAAGGGTGTGACTGTGATCAGGGAAAAAAGGGGAAGACAATGGAATAGGTCCCAAATAAGTGTTCCTATGGAGTTATACTCTGGCCTGAATACAACTGTAGTGATGAAATTCCCAAATGCTTAACAGGAAGAAATATGCAGTAATTTTGTAGCCAGAATGCAGAAGACAATGTAGCACGACAATAGATCTTCTTAGTTCTATTTTTGTTTCCTTCCCAAGGGTTAGGGTATTCAAAAGTTATAAAGACAAGGTTTTTCCCTATGTTATAGCTCTTTGATATATGTGCAGGGTCCAACAGTATTACTCATCCCAATATCTCAGGGAACCAACTAAGGAGGCTAGACCGTACCCTTAGTCGTACTATCCGACTACCCAGGTACTAGAGAGTATCTTCTCAAGTGTTTTTATCGGTGGCACTGTAACAACCAGGTGATTGATCATTTTATCTACGAAAGGCTTCAGGAAATATAGGTTGATCCATATATAGGTGTTTTTTGATGTGCTACCACTCGAAGGGGTACCAACAGGGGTTAAAAGGGTGGCCAACATATGTGCGCTTAAGTAGAACTTGTATTTATTGCATGTATGAATCTGCAACCATGGGGTTATGTGTGTAACAACATATCTCTGTAGCTTAAAGACACCAGACTATGTCTCTACGCTGGAAAAAAATTTAACCCACAAATTTCTGCCAAGGAAGGTGCATTGATACCACTTCTAATATTCCAGATACAAAAAGTATGTAGAAAAAAATAAATAGTTATAAATGGAAGATGAACAACAATATAACCAGAACAACACCATGATAATACCAAAATGATAGCAAAATAACACCAGAAAGAGAACTTTGATTATTGAGAGCGATGTTCACTTTCCTCTTCGAGCGGGCAACCTCCAACATAACAGAGCTCTATTACAATAATATCCAAGACATAAATTCGCATACCCTTGACTCTTATTTATATTAGATGTGTCTATCAAAAGAACAATCTAGAGGAAGATCCTTCTAGAAGCGGTAGCTTCTATTAGGTATTCTTACATAGGACTTATTGTTCCTTATTGCTAGGCCTTATTAATATTTACCTTTATTACATGGAAATATATTATTCTACCTACGTGAGGGGTTAAGTCCCTAACAAACTATCAGATGTTGTCCGTAAGTACCCTAATTATGACAAAGAAATGTACTCCATTATGCAAGCCTGCCTCCAGTGGAGACATTACATTCTTGGGAAGGAGACAATCATCCACACTAATCATAAGGCACTGCAGTTCATGTAGACGCAAGGAAAATTGTAGAATTATCGCCATCAGAAGTGGTCCACATACTTGTAGGAATTCTAGCTCAAAATCAAGTATAAAATGGGAAGCACTAACCACGTCATTGATTGCCTCAACAAAGCGCCATTTGCGGAACTCACCACAGTGCTAGAATGTTTCTTCCATGAGACTTCTAGATGGCCCCAACTCTATGAGATAGACCCAAACTTTTCCACCACCTACCAAATGTTGGGTGAAAATGTATTTGTCGCTAATTTCCATCTTCAGGGTGGGTTGTTGTGTCGTCTGGGCCATATTTTATTTCCATCAAGCGTGCAAGCGAAGATGATCTAGGAATCCCACTACAATCGAGTGGCAGGACACTTCGGCATCGAAAAGACAGTGTAAATGTTGCAGAAACATTTTTACCCCTTGCGGTCACCTCGGTCGACTCATATCTTTCTCCAAATAAAGTTTACAAATATATCCAGTTCATTAATAGGATACACCACTTCCACTAATAGGTTTAGGATATCCTACATAATTCCAATGAAAAGTACAAGTAGTGCCATGATCAACACTGGGTGTTACATAAGTTTCAGGTGGGCGACAAAGTTTGATTGCACTTGCAGAAAGAGAGCCTTACAATACCCCATCAGAAGCTTCACCCACTCCATTATGGGTCGTACACCGTCACCAAGGATGTGGCTGATAATGCTTTCAAGATCAACATTCTTGGACCTTTCCTTGGCTTGCACCCAGTGTTTAATGTGGATATCCTTCGACCATATTTCCCACCATTATTGGACACCTCAGAGATAATAGAACAACTGACACCAACATATCTCAGACCTAACTGCATACAACAGGAATCCAATGATCAGATTTTGGAAAAAGATATCAAGGTAAATCACCAACAAAGGATCCAACTTAATCGAGTTGTCAAAGAGGGGAAGCTCCTGCACCAAGGCAAGTGGCTCACCTGGGGCCAAATTCAGCAGAAGTTTCCTCATCTGATGGGGGAGCTCAATGCAATGGAGATAATTTCTTCCTAATGGGGAAGGATTGATACAAATGGATTCCGTTGGCATCCCGCCTATTCCAGTTGGCTCATTTTGGCAATTTTCCAGTTTGGTAGTTTGTTCCCTAGTTTTTGGGTCCCTGACTTGTGGGGTTGTTTTGAGGCCCTAAAATATGATTTTTAGGGCTCTCCACAATCAGAGTGACCTTTTATATATAGCATCAAAATGTGTAGTCCTCAGATAGACCTTTCCAATAGGCTATCGTGTGCCTAAAACATAGATTGTATGCAAAAGTTACGACCCCAAGAAGTTGATGTGCTAACTTACCCAAACGGGGCCCACATGACTGTTAGTGCTTCATCTCCTAGGATTAGGTTTTTTGGATGTATAGATTTTTTGGCACTCCTATTTATTGTAAAAAGGCCTTTAGAGCCTCATTAAGCCACCACCATTCTAGCAAGCTTGTTTCTATTGCAATTTACAGTTTCATCTTATTTCCTTATTGAATAGAAACCATTTTTACTGTATATATGTTATTCTGTGTTAAGCATGTTTTGATAATGATTTGTATTCATTTCATTCTGCAAATATATTATGGATCATAAATTGCAACCAAAATTGAAGGTTGATTTACTTGAAACCAAGATGTAGGATCTAAACCCCAAGGTGCGAGCACATTTGGGCCTTAGGATTTATATCTTGAGGAGAAGGAATTCTAGGGTGAAACCACATTTGGGCCCTAGAAATCATTCCTCCCTTTTTGTAGCTTCAACTAGGTCAAAGATCAATTATCTAGGGCTAAAATCATAAAATGCTAGCACTTTAGGGATTTAGGGATCTAACACTAGCAAGGAAAATTAACCAATTATAGATAAATATAACCTTATGATAGGAATAAGCACTTATATTACTCTCTTAGGGTTTCAATAAACAAGACTTCTTGCAACAAAATAGAAATTTCACCATAAACACCAATAACATAAACAAGAATTGTAGAAATTTAATTACATCATCCAAGAAACCAAGATAATTTCACCCTAATTGCATAAATATCCATCCAAAATCAACAAACCATCCATAAAATATCCTTTCCAAGCTTAAGGCATGAGAGAAAAAGAGATAGTAACCCACAAAAGGGTGAAAATTTCAAAAGTGTCGCCAACAATGGTGAGTGAAATATGATGATAAAATGAAAGTGAGGTTTTTCCTTTCTATATGAGGATACCCTCACATATTTATCCTCATAACATAACATAACAATGTTTTAAGTGGGGTATACCCCTCATTTAACCTTTATAAGGTGAAATAAATGTAAAATACATCATAATGTGCCACATGTGTGAGACGTCAAGCCTCCTTAGGAAAGGAGGGTGTCTACAAAGGCCACATGGCATCAGTCTAGATAAAGGTGGGAGAAAGTGATATCTCTCCTCACCCAAATTGATTCCATGCATCATTAGTACCCCATGTGTGCATGAAACCCTAGCTACATCATATCCTAGAATATGATGTCATCATCATAATAGGGCTAGCGTCCAGGCTCTAAGTGTTGAGTCCAGGTCGTGGATAGATGTGTCTCATGTATGAACTATCTCTAACCATATTCTAATACAATATCCTTTATCCTGGTGAAAAATAAGTCATGGTGCACTCTTCGTAGCCTATGGACTTCCATCCCATCTCTATGCCATCATGACTAAATCGGCTCCTACCAATCTCATATGTCCATCTTTCAGGGTCCCAAGGGTGTGATATATTATGTATGAAGGTGGTTAGTCATTGGATGGCCCAATTCTCTCCAACACACCTTCCAAGGTCCCACAATAATGACACAATGTCCCGGGTACAAGCCCAAGAGGTCCCTCAAAAAACCATGTCAAGGTAATCCAAGACAAGTTAAAGAAAAAACATGGTTATCCAAGGTTCATAAAAAACATTATTCCTTAAAGCATGCAAATAAATTTGTAAATTAAGATATAATCCATGTAAGACAATTCACCTCAACATCCCCTTCAAGCATCACACTAGCCCAGGAACTCATATAAGTTGACAAGTTTAAGTATGGGCGGGACTTCATCCAACCCTATTAGGTGTGTCACCTAGATAGGAAATAAAATAACCCAAGTAGAGGGATAGGTCCCAAGAGTGACAAGAAATAAAGAGACAACTCAAGAGTAAGTGTGGTAGTGGTGTGATTTTAGGGCTTACTTCATGGTTGATGGTGTCATTTAGTCCATTTCTATGAGCACCTTTGTGGACGGTGCACTTTCTCTTAGAGTTACCTCATATTTAGGCACCATTTTTTCCAAACGCCTTTATCAACCATCTTTCTAGTCTGCTTTATCATATTTGCAAGACCCATTTTATAATGTTTCAGGCTATGCAAATGCTATTTGGGACCGGGGCGAGAATTGAAAGGGTAGAGCTCAATTTCGGATTGGATTTTATTTGTGATTGTTTTCTACCATTCCTTTCTTTCTTTAGCATCATTTTCTTGTTCTTTTAATAACAGCTGGAATCAACCTCTGGTCCTTCAACCCCTCTTCTCATGAGATAATCGACCATGACACATTACTAAATTTTAGTACACTTTGAGAGGCTTGAGAATAGAAAATTTTAAGTCTGGAGGGGAACAAAATGTTACCCTTGTGAGGCCCCCTCAGTAGTACCCTTTTTCCATGGGTGGTAACAACACTATACTCAGGCATAGAAGTTGACCACCAATGTGAAACAAGGAAACTCACACAATTTCTCAAGATAGTGATCCATTATCCAACTTCAACAAAAGATATTCATCCACATGCCCAATAAATTAAGCACAACACTTTTCATGAAAGAAGGACTAACATACCTTAGGGTGATGATGGCTTACCATCTCCCATACTCTAGTTTTTTTAGATGTGATAAACCCTGGTTAACCAAGAGCTATAAAGGTGAATGAGGGGGACTGTAGGGCTTCCATCTATGGACATTGTATTGTACTCTTCCACCTTGATGCCTGCTGGGGTGGAGGGGTACTGGGAAATTTCATTTTTTCCCTCTAATTAAACATAAGCAGAACCAAACCCTATTATGGTATCATAACACCTGATATGTGTTACAATTTTACATGCATAATTATGCATAACACATTAATAATTAAGGAATGTAAGAATACACATAGATTTTGTAATCCTTCAACAATTAAAACATCAATGACATAGTGTAAGAACAAAGGAACATGGCACGTATCTATTGTGACAACATTGGCTAGATGTAGACCTCTGACATTCCTCCCTTCCATAGAGTACACTTCTCATAATCTCTTAGCAGTGAGTCACCCCCGATATGAGTCTATTACTCCGGTAAGGAAAAGGGATTCCTAATCCATCTATGGTATACATTTAGTACCAATAAGGTCTAGGCCAAGGTACCAAACCTCAATAAAACTCCAACCTATAGTTTATCATTCCCCATCAACCAACACAACCAAAGGTATTGTTCCCCCTTGTCAGCACCGTGGTCCCTCAGGCTCCAACACAGATTGAATAGGAAGTATTAGAGAACCACAAATCTAGGAGTTCTAGTTTCTCCCATAGGTCTCTAAGTACCCTCCAGGCCCCATACCAAGGAACATATCCCCACAATTCTCCCTCCAGGGCTCTAGCCTTTCCCAAGGAAACCCAAGGAGAAGTTTATACATACCCAGATCCACCTAGGATACATGAGGTAAACGATGTAGTCTGGGTCACCATCACCCATAGAGAAAATATTGTAGTCATTATGATAATATTGGAATAGATAATTAAACTAATTCCCCCTTTAAATATGCATGTGCCCCTTTTTATATTATATTATTATATAATATACTAATAGAATATACTAATATAAAGGCTTAGAGAATTATTATATTATATTTTTATTGTCCACCTTGGATTAAGCTCCCTTTACCTAGCCATTATCCCCCTTTCCCACTCATGGAGTCTTAGCCCCATATACCCTTTTCGTCCCTTGGTTTGCAGACGTGGTGTTATATTTTATTAATTAGTGCATATGTACAACTTATAACATAGGCTCTCTGACCTTTAATCATATTTACACACACTTCAGCCTAAACATACTGGCTCATCAACCTAAGTGTCATATGTACAATATATTTACAATCCAGGGATCAAGTTGAGGTATTGCATTCCCCTCCCCCTTATTTATGCATTGTCCTCGATGCATGTATATACACTTTTACAATAAGTGTTCTTCAAAATTATGCAAAAATTTCTTTGATCAATATGTGCACCCATTGGACATATACATTTTCTTCTTTCTCCATCTTTCTTTATAGTAAAAATCTTCATAGTCATCATCAAACCTATAAGTAAAACACAATATGAAAATAATTAGCACATGCAATCAACAAATTCACGTACACTATGATAAATAGTTTCACTGATAGCTTAAAGTTGAGGATCTCTCTTTTAAATAGGAAGGTGAATCTTTTGAGTTCCACTAGCTTCCAACTTTGTTGGATTTATTTCAAGGTCATACTCTTGAATTTTGGCTATCCATTTGCCTCTTTTACCATTTGCATCGAGATGATTAAGGAATTTTTGCATTGTGTTGCTAGGAATAAATGCAATTATCTTATAATGAAGAACATAAAATCTAAAATACTTAAGAGCTTTAACCAATGCATATGTTTATTTTTAAATGATATTGTATTTGAGATTTGAGTCTCTCATACTTTTGATGAAAAATGCAATTGGTTGTTCTTTCTTTTCTTAATTTATTTGTAAAAGTACTATAGAAATGGTATTATCAGAGGCAAATATATATATAAGAAATTCCCAAGAAATTAATTTTCCCAAGAAAGGACTGAATTTCCTTTTTATTTCTTGGTAGGTTGATAACCTTAATTGCCTGAACATTCTAGGGGTCAATCTTTACTTCTTCTTTATAGATAATGTGTCCAAGTAATTTTCTTTCCTGCATAGAAAAATGAGATTAATTAGGATTCAATGAAAAACCATATTTTTTACATTTAACAAAAAAAATTCTAAGTTGTTTTAAATAATCAACATCTAATTTAGAGAAAACAGTTAGATCACCTAAATAAATCACAATAGATTTATCCTTTTCCCCAACAAGTGTTATTTCCATTGATCTGTGAAATGTTTCTCCTGCATTCATCAGACCAAATGTAATTTTTTCATACGTAAAGGTTCCACATGGTGTGGTAAATCCAATCAGTTCCACGTCTTTCTCATGCACATCACTTTGGTTTTATCTTGAAAAATCCATCAATCATAAAGATTATATTATCTCCTACTACTTTGTGCAATACATTATCTATTTTGGGAAGAGGATAGTTATCTTTTAATAAGGATTTATTGAGATTCTTGAAATCAACACAAAGTCTTATTTCTACATTATTTTTCCTAATATGTACTAAATTTGTAACCCAGGAAGAGTATCTAAGAGGAACTATGAATTTTGCATCTAATATCTTTTTAAGTTACTTTTCAATAAATGGGAAGAGAATAGGGTTTACTTGTCTTAATTTATGTCTGAATGGTTTAGATACTACCTTTAATGGAATTCTGTGTTGAATGATGCTAGTATCATAATTCTTGAGATCTTGATACGACCATGCAAATACTTCAAAAGTTTATTTAAACATATTAAATAACGTAATTTTATTATCAACATGAAGAAGTTTCGAGAGCTTGATATTCTTGGTTCTTGTTCAGTTCCAATTTTATGACCTTAAACCTCCTTTGTTTGAGGATGAATAGTAGGTTTAACAAAAACGTCATATTTATCAAATAGTTTCTCCAAAGGAATTAATCCTTTTGGAATATGATTATTTCTTAAGATAATCATTTTATGATTAGCAATCATATCCTGCAATTTAGGGTTTGGATGAATACTCTAATTAATTTGTTCATTATATTTGTTATCACCAAAAAATTGCTCATAGAAATACAAAGAATGGATGAAGAAACAACCGATACAAATGCAACATACTTCCAATATTTATAGAATCAACTCTAGCAAGATGACCAAAACTATGTAAAAGACCCACAAATTTGTGAACACTTTCAATTAAGTTAGTGCATGTGCATCCAAGTGGGACAAAACAACTCCAAATGCACATAGTGTGTGGCCCACATGACTTTCCATGAAGAAACATGTGTGGATGTGGAAATGACACATTTATAAATTTGGTCAGACCTCAATTACTTGTAGGGTGATGTAATTCAAGACAAGACCTGATGATCGAACCAAAATCTCATCTTGGAATGACTAAAAATATGATATGTACCTCAAAGGGTCCTCCCATTCACACTTGGATCAAGTTATCAAGTACCTTTCTATTATTTTATAAATAGAGGGTCATTGTATGCAAAAATAGAAGAAGTTCATTGCAGTGTTATGCTACTCAAATACTGTTGGAGAAACCATTTGGTTTCTCAAGAATAGCTTGGGAAATTATAGCATAGGGAAATATTTTCACCTCTTGGGAAGCTTTTCCATATATTTATTCACCATTGTCAATTTAGAATAGGAGAGTGAAGCTCTACTTTGAGGGATTCAAGATCCCTCCCTAGGAGGAATAGGGGATTCATAAATCCCACATTTTTTCTCTTGGTGTTCTCAAGTTCAAAGAACATTCTCTATTGGGTAACCACTCTTTGCGTTCAATGTCATGAATCCATTGTTGATATTTGTTTATTTTAGTTTTCTTTGTTTATCATTCTCTTCTTGTTTTATTACATGCTTATTTACTTGTCAGTTCACTAACCTACTAACCGTTGTTCTTTGTTTCTTTTCTAGTCTAACTAAGCAATCAAGAGTCCTCCTTTTTCTCACCCAAGTGGAAAAATAACCCAATAGTTTGGTGACCATACTGGGAATTGGGGATCAAATTCCTATCCCTTTGGACTCTTAGACCTTCTATTATCACTTTCTGGTGTTTGCAGGGTCCAAAACTGGCTCATCCCACTCTTCAGGCACTACAATTCAACTCTTTTTGGGTTTAATTCATTTCAATTTTTTGGCTTGACATTTTCTTGCGTGCGCACGAGTTTGGGGAAAATAGTCACACAATCTACATGAAATTGTACTTATACCCCTATGTCTATTTGTGCAGACTTCTCCTTTTGCATAACTTTTTTCACATAAATCCACACAAAATCTCGTGTTCACCTAATTGTAATGGAGTTTGAGGATATATTTTTCCAAGTGGTTTAGATTTATTTTATGCACTTTGTAAAAGCCACAAAAAATAGGCTTGGGATTCATTCTTGCATAGATACCTAGTCACACATAGACATATATGGGGATTAAAAAGAAACATAGTATCTTTGATTTCCTTGGTTGCCATGTGAATGGATTAAAGTTAGCATTTTTATTTCATTAAAATATTTCCTTTTACAAATCATCACATAAATTTGGGACTAGAATTCTATTTGGACAATCTTGGAGTATGCTCTTTCCTCGCACCCTAATGTGACCTTGGAAATCAGAAAAAGATGTTGGTTAAAGAAACCTTGATCTCCCTTTAAAATAAACCATTTTTAGGAGATGCCAATACCTCTTATATTTCTTGTTGAATCATAATATATAAGATTTCTAAGAACCCACAGATGCCCACATGTGCACACTCTTAGGATAGTTTCAATGTTTTAGAGTAAACCACCTAAGAAGTTTAAATAATTGTAAGGGACCACACATGCCCACATGTTTACAATCTAGGAATAGTGTCAAATATTTCTTAGATTAAAGAAAATTGTAGGGAGATTAAAGATCAAGAGTAAGGACTCACATGTCCACCATGATAATTTCCTAGGGCTTTGTCAATTTTTACAATGATTGTTTGTGAAATCTAGTAATATAGAAGTAAGCAACATTTGTAAAGGACCAAGAGATGTCCAAATGTTAAAAAAAATCTCACTTAACGTATTAAAAATTCATCACCCACTATCACTTGTTGCACACACCATCACATACCCAAGATGTTTTTCTTAGATACTTGAAACCATAGTATTATCTTCTCCCTACACCCATAAGCGATCTGGGAGGATCATAAGGGATTCATTTGTTTAGTAAAAATATTGTTTGCACACCATTTTTAATCCACAATGTTGGCCCATGATCGCAACCTCACAACCCACTTTAAAATTCTAAAAAGAACCACTTCTAAAGTCCACAAAAAGAAAAAAAATTAATTTGGTAGTCTAAGTTATGATTTTGGGGATAGGAAACCAAATAACTCCCCATCATCATTTTTCATCAAAACTTAGAAAGTTGTGAAAGAGGCTACCAAAATCCTCCCAATCAATCATTCCTACACCATAAGGAAAGGAGACACCCATGAATGGTTGAAGGTTGAGGTCTAGCTTTTCTGTGCATGCCTTCTTGGGTAGCCTAACCCTTCGAAAGAATGTAGCCTATGACCTATTTCAGAGGATGAAAATATGAATGTTGTGCTTCATGGAGGTAGTTTAGTGGACCAATATAGGATTTATCTACCCAAGGTGGTAGTTGTGAGGTGAAATCGTACCTCAATCATAATTTGAATGATATTTAGGAAATATCAGCAGTACATCGAAGATATGCCCCCTTCACCGCTCATTATAACTGATTGTTCATCCCTTCACTAGATTCTCCTCATGTGGGTTATAACCCCACTATCGAGTGATGTTTTGGAGGCCTAGTTCTATTTGAGAGGAAGGATGCTATTTTTTTATAGTACACATGCATTATTTTTTATATTCCCCCACGTGGAGTCAAAAAATTCCAACTACCATTTACATTTTTTTTGTATGTATGATTACCATCATTTCATTATATATAGTTTATGAATACATTGTTAAGGTAATTTGAAAAGCACTAGTTCCATCATTTATTCTCACCACCATCTGCACACATTGACATATAGTCTAAAATCATAAGGGAACCATGACATCCCCATCATTCTAAGTGTTTTAGAAACCTCCCTCCAATTTTGGGAGGTGTCCCTAGCTTGGCCGATACATCAACACAACCATCACATACACTAGTTGTTATCACACTAAGTTGCCTTGGGTCCTTAGCCTTTAGTTTTAGTTTTTTTCTAAGCCTTTAGATTTTAATATTTGATTTATCCCCTAAAAGTGTGTTTTATTAGGTTCCCTTGATAAATAAAGGTTTTAAGTCATGGCTCAAAATTTGATCCTCACATGAACTTTTGACCTAGGTTCATTTTTCATGACTTATGTTTTTTATCCCCTCCTTGATTTGACACTAAGTACCACTCACTCCATGAATAGATTGACCTGTTATTCTACCCTCCTCACTCATGCCTCCGTAGCCTTACCTTTTTGTGCTTTGTCCCATGTTTACTGGTCAAATCATTATTTGAAAAGGGGTGCTACCAACTCAACAAGAATTTTCGTAGCACACTCCATGTCTTTCATCTTTCACCATGATTCTTGATTATTGCGTTGATGCCATCTCTTCCTTGTTTTCAGCACCATGGTTAGTTAAAAATATGCCTTCGAGGATTCATATTTATGATCTCTGCTAACGGTTTTCAAATTTTGAAAAACTCAAATTGCTACGCTGCACAAACTACCCGTTCGGACCAGTTAGCAATGGCGCTACCAGATAAGATGTTGAGGTTGATCCTGAGGCTCAATTGCTCGTGATCTTCTCCTAACATTTCACTCAAAATATGAGTTGTCATTATTCTCTAGGTATTCCATGGTTTTTTCCCCTCTGCATATCATTTTCAAGGAGAAAGTATCACCCGGAGTTTTGGAATTCAACTTTCTTGCATAATTCGAGGAGATATTTTGCCTTGCACTTTCATATAAGCCTCATCCACTAAATCCTGTAGCTACCATCACCTGACATCTACTTGTCATGCTCTCAAACTCTCAGTACCCAAGAAAGTTTCATTTCCTGCATGCGCAATGTGCTACTCAGAAACGCTACTGAAATGTCGTTGCCTCTTCCCCTACCTCCTCTACCTTTCAATTGGACTATTTTGAACCAATTTTTTAAAGACTTTATAGTGTATCCCTTCACCATATGATTACTCCTTAGTTCTAATACATGTACAAAGTCAATGGAGGGAAATTTACAACAATTTTTTCCTAAGATAGTAATCAGTCTAAATTTGGGAAATTTTCTGGAAAAGGGAAACCACTCTTCACTATCAGATTCTTTTTGAGGTCTGAGTCTTTATTTCTTGGTCATCACCATTCCATAGCTCTAAATTTTTTTATCCTAAACTATGGACACTCCTCAAAAGAAGAAGTCGCACAAGGGAGGTAATGTGGTTAGAAGTAAGCCTGCAGACATGCATCTATTTGAGGCAAAGCCCATGGCTAGAGAAGTTTTTCGAACGGTGGGTTGCCTCACTTTTTTGCCAAAATATGAAAAGGGGTCATCCAAAGGTGAAAAGGAAGTTTGCCTTACATTTTGATGGACTGAAAACCAGGGTATGGGACCTAGAATTTGAGGTGTCTGAGACCTCTATTTCAACTGCTACAGGGATCCCTATCACTGGTGAGAGTTGGTTTAAATCCATGGCCTTGGATGTAGCCTATGCCAAACACTTCCTTAAGACTGAATATCAAACTGACAATCTTTCCAAAGGGGTGCCAAGAAATCATTTGTTTGGAGAATTCGATAAAATATTGAAGATCATTCAAAGGTACTTCACGTGTGAAGGGAGTTTCAATACACTATAATAATACCATATAAGGCTTTTGTTGCATTTACTCGAAAAAATGAAATAAATATTCCATTCTATTTTCTAAGGAGCATAGGCAAGATGTCAGACAGGGTTCAATCCAAGTCAAAGGCTATGGATACTAACATTTTTCATTCTAGGTCGATTAGAATGTTGGTTGCTGAAGAGATGAGAAAGAATAACATCTCATGGTAACACTTCATTACTGTTGCTCACATGAAATTGGACATAACAGTTACTCCTCAGTCAGAGATAGAAATTCCTTTTCCATCCACTAGTATTTCTCAAATAGGTACTAGAAAGAAAAGAAGGAGCATAGTTCATGTTCCAGATCAAGACGTTATCAAGGAGGTTGCAAGAAATGAGGAGGAGACCTATCATTCTCCATAGAGAGACCTTTCAGCCCCTCCTGCACCAGAGTTAGAAGAGGTCCTATAATTATGTAGAGAGAGACTTTTCACCCCCTCCTGCAACAGAGTTAGAAGAGGTCCCTTCCTCTACTAAAACTAAAACAAAGAAAGGGAATAATCTACACTTCTCTTCATCTCCTTCAGCATCTAGCACCAAGATCAGAAGGCCTTTCACAAGGTCATCAACTCTTAAAGGGTTTGTTGAAGAACAAGTCCTACCAAAGGTCTCCATTCTAAAGAAGAAGAAATATAAATTCAAAGGCATTGAGAAACCTATTTAGATAGAATAAGTAATCCATGTGCAATAGCAGGAGGAAGCCATGAAAACTCCTGTTGAGACTGTTCACATCACTACTCCACCTAGCAACCATACGTTCAAAAGATTGAACAAGAAACTTAGGAATGCTAGGAAGGAGGTGGCTCATCTGAAAGAAGATAGCATGTCTGACAGGGTTAAGATGAAAGAACTCATGGATGGATACATCCACACTCTTGATCTAGCAATATTTGCAGCAAGAAGATGCCAACCTCTTCATAAGAAACTCAAGAACCTCTATAGGAAAAATAAAGACTTTCAATCTCAGAGAAAAAATATCAAAGAAGAACTACAACTATTCCAGGATGAAATGGCTCAAAGAAACTTGAATGTATTGGTTGAAGCTGCTATTGAAAAGGAGAAACCAACAACCAAGGAGAGCATGGTTCTAGTGAAGAAGCCTGTTACTGATAAAGGGAAGAAAATTGTTGTGCCAAAGGGAAGTCCTCCTTCTCCAAGAAGGAGTGTCAGGTTAATGAAGTAATCGATGAAAGGTGAGGTCCATTTTTGAATATGTCCCCTTTTTGCAAAGATAAGTAATTAAGGAAATACTACATCTGCCACCTATACAGGCTATACAGGCTATACAAGCTCTTAGTGCTTACTGTTCAGAGTTTTGGGTTTTTTGCAAAGAATTAATCCCTTCAACAATAGTAGCGTAGATATTCCATAGTGCTATGGTGCTACATAATAGTCTATTTTTCGTGTTCCATCATTCCACTGCCTATAATGTTGCTAAATCGCCTAAGACTAATGGTGTTGCTAACTACCCGAGGGTGCTACAAAATCTATCAACATTGAACTGATGTTGTTGAAAATTATGATGGCACTACCAAATTTCACGCAGACACACAGGTGGTCGCTACCAAAATTTTAACAGAGAGTGAATTATACAGGCGGGCGGTACCGAAATTTTGACAGAGGTCAAATTTTGCACAAACGACACACAGGCTTGGAGCTACTCATCCGACTTGTCTATTTTGGAGGTTGCACTATAAAATCACAGGAAATTTGGTAAAGCCACTACAAAGGTTCGCTACTCAGAGAACTACCAAATGATGCTACCAACATGTACCAGGAATCAAGGGGAGTCGAATTAGAATCTTTATGAATAAGTGATGATGTGGAGAATTGTAGAGATAGTAGTTGGCAGCATGATGACAATTACATGCCCCCTGAAGGACATGTGGTAGGCAAGAAATTGTGCATCAAAGGAAGATCAAGTCAGTTCATATATTGGTTGGATCAATGACCAACATTTTCCCCTTTTATAGCACAGTTGTTAGTTTAAGTTGTTAGATGAAATAACTACTTGGATATTTTCATGGGAAGAAGGCTAGCTCACACCTCTAACTGTTGCCTCCCCTTTTGTTATAAATAGATAGTGTAAATTCTTTATTAGGTTCGAATGGTTAAGCTAGGCTCCCCTATGCTATAATATTTTGATGAAGTTACTGTGAACAGGTTGTGTACATGATTTGAGGTATCATGGTTAATATAAATCAACTTTGTTTTTCTAGCTTATTTGCCTCTGATGCTGAAGTATTCATGCTTGAATGATTCACATGGATTATTGTGGTGATATTATGATGAATGTTTGATTATAATATTATTATGATGTTTCTTTAGTGTCCTTAAACTTTGAACTCAAGAAGATCTTGTGTTAAGAGTTTTTCTTTCTTAGGTTGCTTGCAGACCTGATGTTTATAGCAACCTTTACATTCTTCTCACCAAAGTCTTCCATTTGTTCACCTTTACTCCCACTTACTGATTGAAGTTATTCAGGACCTCGATTTCTCGTGCATACTAGCTCGGATTTCTAATTTAGAACATTATCATCTTGTCTCTTATCCATTTGACACTTTAAAAACTCATTTACATTTACACATAACCTGATGGGTACTGGTCTTACCTTCCATGCAATATGAGGGTGATTCCTAGTTCTAAAATTCTTGGCGTCGTTGTTGGGGAACGAATTGAATAAATTTCGCTGGGATTGAATGCGAAATATTACTAGTTCTAAAGGTGCATTGGAACTTAGTATCTTTAAGATTGCATCTTGCACATGGTGACTCCATTGTTTAAGCTCTGGTGCCTAAATGGAGACATACGATATCAAATCCACAACTACCTTTGGTTCCACTTGAGGCTGACCCAGAGAAGATAATTAAGAAGGGAAAAGCTTCTCAAGAAAGTTTTTTTGCTGCTTCTACAAGTGCTTCTATTCGGTTTCTTGATTCCACTCTTAATACTCCAGTTGTTATATCAAGTAATCCTTCTTTACCTTCTGCTGAAGTATCTAAGAATCTTGATTTTGAAAATTTTCCTATTGAATAATCGTCTTTTGAAAATGATTTAAAATAAGAAAACTTTGAAATTATTTCTTCCCTTGACATTGTAAAGTGGTTCAGTCTTGAGAGTATTGAAGATTTTCCAACTTTAGGCTTTTCTACCCCTCATCCTGTAAAATTTTCTACAGCCAAAGAAGAGGAAGCCTCATCCCCTTTACAGACTTTACCATCTTCTTGTTAGAAAGTAAGGGATGTGCTTGTTTTACCATCAACAATATCACTATTTTCACCCAACCATTGGTCAAAGCCACCCTCCGAGCACCTTAACCTCGACTGAGAATCATTCCAGAAGAAAACCCTAGGATAGATAGCCAAACAAAGGGTAGCACACCTTTCCCCAAGGATATCACATCAAACAAGAGTTGATCAGATAGTCCAAAACCTAACCAAGAGATAGTCCAAGCCAAACGCGATATTCTAGCTGCAGTAGTTGCAATGGAATCTCTCTTCCAAACCTGCGCACAAAACTAGGCACTGCAGTGCACACAAGTGCTGCTTCGCAATTCTGAGACTGCCTTCCAGAATGAAGACTAGCCTCCTGTATTTATACTAATTCTGGCTAACTGCCTGGGATAACTTCTCATTCTGGGTATCTGTATGTTTAGTATATATTGTTTCTTCTGGTTGACTTCTTCTCTTGGAGGCTAATAACCTAATACAAATTATCCTCTTGAGTCGACATGTCTTGTAGGGTTATTAGCCAGCTCATTAGAGTTTCTTCTTGCTTCTCGGAGTATTCTATTCTCGTCAGGTTTACATGTGCGGGTAAATACCTCCCGCAACTACCATAATATCAACACTCCCTCCTAGCTAGGGAGGTATTTGAAGGTAATGGTATTGAGCACAAACATACCATTTTCCCGATAGAATCAACATAGTCGTCTAGACTATCTCATGATTAGATCATGAGAACCATCATCACTATCAGTGTCATCAACTGCATCATCTCTTGAAACCATACTCCATCTGAGTAATTATACATGATGCTGGATAAGTCACTCACACCACAGAGTGACATAAGAGCCATTCTTCTAATCTAGAAGAATAAATGTTCTAAACCATTTTCTACCTGGGAAATCTCTTTTCATTGATCAATCCATCTAGCTGATAATCAATTTCAACATGGCTGATAGTCTTCAAGGCAATCAGAACAATATCATTCAATAGAACATGACTGTGTCTATCCATAATAGCACACAACTACAATCCAGTGGTACACTACCACACCAAGTAGCACATAGGTACTTGATTAGTGACATATAGTCACAAACAGTGGAACACATCCACCACAGTAGTATACATCTATTGTCTAGAGACATACAGTCTTCATAAGAATCATCTAATATCAACCTGCACAGAAACAATGTTATGATATACTCTGAATCATCTGGGCCATTCTTCCGCTCACATCTGTGAGATCTTGGAAGAGCATCTGCCCTCAAAAAGGTAATACATCAATGATGAGATATCTGGACTATTCTTCTCAAGCAAGGAAGAATAATTATCCTTATTTATGAGCCTGGACCATTCCCCACCTCGGGCCATTCTTCTGACACTAGACGAAGTGTAACCTGGAGAGAATGAGTCTTCCCTAAGGAATGTTTGTCTCTGATTGCTGAACCTGGATCATTCCCCACCCTGGGCCATCCCTTCGGCACTAAACAAAGTGAAGTCTTGAGAGAATGAATCTACCCTAAGGAATGACTGTCCAAACCATTTCCCATGTTAACCACAAGAGGAAATGTTTGTCCTACACCAACCTCCAAAATAGACCATTCCTCATGTTAACCACAATGAGAAATCATTGTCTGGCGAGGTAGGCTAGTCTTCTTGAGTAAGAGAGACTGCCCTAGACCACTCCCCATGTTAACCATAATGGGAAGTCATTGTCTATGGTACATCAACAATCTGGACCATTTTTTGAACTGGAAAATGTATGTCTGTCATAAATCTCAATCCACTTTCCGAACTGGAAAGAATCTGCTCATCCTGGACCATTTTTTGAACTGATAAATGATTGTCCATCAATCAATAATACATCAATTCTCCCTCCCAACCTAGGAGTCATATCTTCCTTTTTCAATAAGGAAGTCGTCTCCACAAGCTCCAGCTTGAGTACGCAAACTCTTTCATCTTGAACAGAAGCTTTATCAAAATGTCTTCTTATTTTCTCATCTATGGAGATATGTATTGGAGAACTACTTTCTCCTTTCTGGACTTCATCACGGAAAATGTAATGCTTGATTTCCAATGTACTTCAGTCTAGAACACTGGTCTTCTCTAAAGGATTTATGTAGCTCTTATCATTAAAGTATATCATTGTTGGAAAACTGGAACATATCCATGTGGTACTTCTTCTGTCATCATGAGATCTGATCTTCTCAGTAATGATATTGATACAATATCTTTGTTATATAAAATCTTCACCACACTTCTTCTGTGCACTGGAGGTTCTCCACCAAGTTATCTTCTTCCATATGTATACAAGGGTCTCTTTCTGGTATGCCTCAAACTCTTGGGGTTTCTCTTCATACTCTCTTTGTTCAATTGCTCTAGATAATAGTCTTTGCAATCATCTGATGTAGAAATTCAACCCATGGATATTGCGGATGATATAATGACTCATGTAGAGGTATGTTTGGTTTACTGGAACAAGTAATAATCATAGTCTTTTCCCTCCATCTGGGAGAACCTCTAGTTCTGGATCTTGCAATGCTTGCATATATACACTGTTCTTCATCACAACTTTTACTTCCTCAACTTGATTTCTTTTAGTGAGTTCATATCAAGCTGGTAATCATGTGATTCTTAATGACTAGTTGTTCTAGCTCTCTTTCTTTCTTGGAATATTCATGTTCTTCCTAATGTTTTTCTTTAGCTCTTGGGTCCATGGAGTTTCTTATAGATTCCATGCCCTAAATATTCCACTTCTTCCTTTCATTATAGAATCATGGATGTGGATGGACAACTAGGGATACTTTAAGGATTTTCTTCGAAGAAGACTTCTTCCGAGGTTTAATTGAACACATACTGTCTTTCATGACTACTACCATGGATATATATTTCATCATCTTCAATGGATCATATGATTAGCTCCCTCCTAATCCTTGCTTCATGTATAAGTGCATATAATCATCTCCCTCCGTCTAACAGAGTCCATGCTTCCATCTGCATCCTTATTGTCTTCTATAATATATAATCATCTCCCTCCATCTAACAGAGTCCACGCTTCCATCTTATTATTTTCTGTAAAATGTCATATGTCTTTCTCCAATTTTCTCTTGATTGCTGACTTCTTTCTGTCTTTGCTTGTTCTAAGTCTCTTCTTGATTGATTCTAATTTTGTAATAGCTTCCACATGATTTGTTTGATGGATTTCATCCTTTCATGTGTATTATCTGACTTGTATAATGATAGCAATCCTTATCTTGTTGTTCTTCCATAAGTATGGTTCTTATTGGAACATATTATCTTCTAAGAGATAGATATACAAGATATGTATAGAGACTATGCAAATAAAATATGTACAAGAAATAAGAAGAGTATTGTTACCTTCAGAAGAAGAAGTCTCTTTCATCCTGCTTAGTCTTCTTTGTAGGTTCCTTTTCTTCAACAACTGATGCTTCATGTTTCTCCTTCCTTTTCTTTAGCTCAGGAAAATGATTCTTGTAGTGGCCATACTTTCGACAGTTGAAGCATTGTATTTCTGAAATGTCTTTCTCTTGATTTGTCTTCCTCTTTGAACCAAACTTCCTTTTATTCCTGAAATTCTTGAATCTTGTTGTGAAGGCTTGATCATCATACTTCTTTTGGGCTTTCTCTTTTGCAATGATACTGGATTCTTCTTGAGCACAACAAGTCCAAAGTTCTTCAAATGTAGGATGCTCCTTCCTTGTGTTCATGCTTGCAGTAAATGCATCCCACGTATTGGGAAGACCATTGAGTACTATGCTTACCAATTCCTTCTCTGAAATGATTTCTTCAATAGCTTGTAGTTGATCTCTTAACTGAGATATTCCTACAAAGTATGATGTTATGTTGTCATCATCATTCATCTTCATGTCACAAAGATCATGCTTTAGACTCATTACTTGTCCAATTTTTCTGACTGAGAAGATGTTAGTTAGGGCATCATACATTTTCTTCAATGAGCCAAGATGGAAGATGTAGGGTATCAAGTGATATTTTATAGAATCAACTATGATGCTCATGACATTGATGTCACAGTCTTTGAAATTCTCCATGACTGCAACATTCTGCAATTCCTTCTCTTTCCCTTCTTCAAACTCTGGTTTCACGATATTTCCTTTCACGATATCCAACACTTTATTCTTGGCAAGGATGAGGTCAATCATTGTCTTCCATGCTCTGAATTTAGAATCTCCATCTAACTTGTTTTCTGACTTCATAGAGTAAGACATGGCTACTTTGACTTGGTCAACCCTAGATTTGACCAAAAACTCAAACTTGACATCTTGGCTTGCTAAGAGTACCAGGAGATGCACTAGGCTAGGGCACACTAGTCTATCTGGAGATTAGGTCAATCCCTTCACTTAAGATGCCTCAACGAGACGATTAGGGTTTCTGCAACTGCACCTACTAATAGCCCTAGAGGTATTACTTTGGTGACTGCTCCTGCTAGAAACCATAGTGACAGTTCTTCAACGAGCTTAATATCCTTCTCACTATGTTTCCTTCCAACGGTTAGACTGAATGAAGGAGGTGTGGGCCCATAACCTGTTAGAAGTTAATGGATGTGCTCATTTTACCATCGACAATATCACTATTGTCACCCAACCATAGGCCGAAGCCACTCTCCAAGCACCTTAACCTTGATTGAGAATCATTATGGAAGAAAACCCTAGGCTAGATAGCCAAACAAAGGGTAGTGCACCTTTCCCCAAGGATAGCGCATCAAACAAGAGCTGATCAGATAGTCTGAACCCTAACCAAGAGATAGTCCAAGCCAAATGTGATCTTCTAGCTGCAGCAGCTGCAATGGTAGCTCTCCCCCAAACCTGTGCACAAAAATGGGCACTGCAGTGTGCACAAGTGATGCTCTGCAATTCTGAGACTACCTGCCAGAATGAAGACTGGCCTCCTATATTTATACTAATTCTGGCTAACTGCCTGGGTTGACTTCTCATTCTAGGTATCTATCTTTTTAGTATATATTATTTCTTCTGGCCAACTTCTTCTCATGGAGGCTAATAACCTAATATAAATTATCCTCTTGAGGCGACATGTCTTCTAGGGTTATTATCCAACTCATTAGAGTTTCTTCTTGCTTCCCAGAGTATTCTATTCTTGTCAGGTTTACACGTGGAGGTAAATACCTCCCACAAATACCATAATATCAACACTTCTTCCAAGACTCAGCCTTCTACTGTAAAAACTAAAATTTTCCCTTCATACTTTCCTTTTTCTCCTAAGCTGCACATGATCAAGTCTCCTTCTTCTCCTTGTTCACCAAGAGTCAAAAATCCAATGGCAGGCGCTAACACCCCTGCAAATAGGATGGATGCCATAGTGGCTATAAGATATACCCCTCTTGTCTTACCTCAGCCAGTGAATGCTCTCCCTATTGGAGATTATTTAAAATACATGCCCAAATTCATAGGAGAAGAAGATATAATTGTTGAAGAGCATCTTGTTGCTTTCTACAACTATGTAGACAATCAAAATATTGAAAATGAGGATGTGTGGATGAGATTCTTTGTCCAATTTTTTTTTGGTGAGTCTAGGAAGTGGTTTAGGGGCTTGGCCCCTGGATCCATTACTGGGATTGAGGCATTAGACAATGCCTTTTTGAGACACTGGGGAGACAAAAAGGACTTTTTGTATTATATCACATAATTTGGATCCCTAAAGAGGAAAGAGGGAGAGTATGTCTCTGACTTCTCTAAAATATTCAACAAAATGTACAATAAGATTCCTGCTGAGATAAAACCTATAGAAACCTATGCAAACATCACTTATGCCAGTGCCTTTGACCCCAAGTTTTTCCTTCTACTGAGAGAAAGAAGATCAACCTCCTTAGCTCATATGGAATATGTAGCCTTGGAGGTAGAATCCAACATAGTGGCATATGATAAACTCAACGGGAAATTTGATAGGGACAGGAGAAAAAGTAGAGCTAAAGATTCAACTTATGATTCCCCTATTGTCCATTCTCAAGTAGATGAACTCACCAAATTAGTAAAATCCCTTTCTACTAAGATTGGGAAGTTAAAACTGGAAGGAAAACAGACCTATAGAAATACACAAAATGCTAATAATAGAGGGAACTTTGGGAGACCCAATAATACTCCACAGATCCTTCCAATAGATCTTAGAAACAAATATAGGGATGATCAAAAGATACAAACTCCTTTATAGAACAACCTTGTCACTGATGAATAAGGACAAGAGGAAGAAGTTGATCCTAAGATTCATTTCTTGGGTGAGACATCACCATCCCCTCACTTGACTCAATCTACATATGAGAAATCCTTGATGGACATTCAAATAAATGAATTAAGTAAGGGAGAGAAAGAAAAATAAGGTCCTCATAAATATAATTTGAGATCCAAAAACATTGAAGAAAAGACTGATGCTTATGATCAGTCATCCCAAAAGGAAATTTTTTCCAAGGCTGTGACATTTGGTAGCAAAGAAAAAGAAACTCAAAGCCCCCAAGTATGATCATAAATCCTACCCCTGAATCCAAAGAGATCCCAAAATCCTCACCTCCTTTCAGTTTTGAGAATGAGATCCAAAAAATAAAGATCCATGTACCTTTTTTTGAATTGATAAAAAATGAAGAATTTAAAAATATCTCTCCAAAATGTTACAACCTGACTCTTCTCCAAGTGCCATTGATTCAGTAAGTCTGCAAGATGAAAAACCAACAGTTATCTTAGGTCCTTTGATAGAAGATAGAGATGATTCATCCCCTCCCTTCTATACATCACCGAACATACATGATAAGGTGATGCATAATTATTTGATGGACTCAGGGGCATCCCACAACCTCATTCCCAAAACTGTTATTGAAGAACTTGGATTAGAAATCACAAAGACCTACCATGAATTTTACTATTTTGACTCTAGGAAAGTGAAATGTCTGGGGGTCATTAAGGATATGGTTGTGACTTTATTCCAGCTTCCCATGAAAAGTGTAGTCATGGATATCGTGGTAGCTGATGTTCCCCCCAAGTTCGGCATGCTCTTGTTAAGATCCTGGATAAAAAGACTTGGGGGAACCTTGCAGATGGATATATCATATGTTACTATTCTTGTTTTTTGGGGGGAGCATAGAAGAGTTTACAAGGAAGCTCAGTTGGCTTACATTATTAGTGATGAAGAAAACCCCACTAATCATCCTATTTTTTCTCTTGATAGTGATTTGGGATCCAACATTTTGCAGCTCACTGATACTCCTGAAACTCCTCTTGAAATCAGAAAATAGTCCATTACCTGCTGTGAAGAGCCTCCTCTACTACATCTATTTGGAAGATGTTCTTTGATGGAGCCTCTTCTAGGGAAGGTGTTGGTGCTGGAGTGTTCTTTGTCTCACCTACTCAAGAGACTATATCTTTATCATACACACTAGAATTTGAAACTATTAATAATGTGGCAGAATATGAAGCTCTTGTCTTGGGATTGAGGGCTGCCAAAGACATGGGGATTGAAGAGCTATCAGTGTTTTGGGATGATGAATTTATCATACATTAGATCAAAAATGTTTATCAAACTAAGCACCCTAATCTCAGTTCTTATAGAAATGAAGTGTGGGACCTAGTGGACAATGTTTTCTCAGCATTCAACATTTCATTTATTCCAAGAGAAGAGAATACCATGGTTGATTCTTTGGTTATATCAGCAGGCAATTTTAGAGTCCCCTTACCACCTAAACTCAAGTATGATGTATAAGTCAAATACAGACTTTATATACCAAACAATGTCAAACATTGGAAGGTGGTTGAACATGATCTTGAATTCAAAAATTCCTTGAGACCATTGATGAGTTTTCTACATTATACATTGATCAAGATCATGACTCTGAAAATAATCCTCATGATGTTGTTTTCCTTAATAAGATTGTTAATAATCATATTGTGCAGCTACCTAGAAACTACATTCCAAAAGGACTAGTTCCTTTGGAAATATTATTTGACAGAAATGATGTGGCAGTAAAGGGGAAAGTGTCAAATGATGATGCTGATATAACCAAGTGCAATGTGGGAACATAAAAGGATCCAAAATATGTCAAGTTGTCAAGAAACCTGTCAAGGGAGCAGAGGGCTGAATATACTGAGTTGTTAAAATAATTTGCTGACATGTTTGCTTGGACTTATGAAGATCTTAGAACTTATGACACAAGCATTATACAATACAAGATCCGATTAAAGGAAGAGACCAAACCTTTCAGGAAAATGTTGAGGCAAATAAATCCTATGTTGTTGTCAGTGATGGAAAAGGAGGTAAAAAATATTTTAGATGCTAAAATTATTATTCCTTTGAGGTATTCTGAATGGGTGGCCAACTTGGTCCCAGTGAGAAAAAAGAATGGAGAAATCATACTTTGTGTCGATTTTTGGAATCTAAACATAAGCTATAAAAAGGATAATTACCCTTTGCCCAAGATGGAACACATATTACAGAGGGTAACAAGTGCATCTAGTATGTCCATGATTGATGGATTTTCTAGCAACAATCATATCTCCGTCTTGCCAAAAGATAGAGAAAAGACAAACTTTGCCACTCCTTAGGGTACATTTATGTACGCTAAGATTCCCTTTGGTTTGATGAACGTAGGGGTGACCTTTCAACGAGCTATGGACATAGAATTTATTGGAGAGAAGGAAAAATTTGTTGTTATTTATTTATATGACATAATAGTGTTCTCACAATCTGATAAAGAACACTATTATCATTTGAAAAAGATTTTCTTGAAATGCAGAAAATTTAGTCTCTCTTTGATCCCTAAAAAATCATTGTTTTCCATGAAGGAGGGAAAATTATTGGGGCATACTGTGTTAGATGAAGGGGTAAGGATTGATTCCAGTAGGTTTGAAGCTATCCAAACCTTCTCACTGCCTAGATCCAAGAAGAAGGTTCAATCTTACTTAGGAAAAATTAATTTTTTGACAAGGTTTGTTTCAAATTTTGCCAAGTTGGTCAATTATATTACAACCATGTTGAGAAAAGGAAATGAAATCAAACGGAATGTTGAGTCCTATAATTATTTTGATCAAATAAAGAAATCCTTTACTGAAGCCCCTTTTCTCATTAGCCCAGACTACTCCAAGGATTTTCTTATTTTTTCTTTCGCTTCATTTGATATAGTAGCAATTGTTTTATTGTAGAAGAATGATAAAGGCTTAGAGCATCCCATTGCTTTTCTCAGCAAGGCATTGAGAGATGTTGAAGTAAAATATGACATGATGGATAAGTAGGCCTATGCATTAGTTAAATCTCTCAAGTCTTTTAGATTTTATGTGCTACATTCAAGAGTCATTTCTTATGTCCCATCAACTTCTGTAAAGGAAATTATTATTCAGCCCAATATAGATGGTAAAAGGAGCAAGTGGATTGCTAAAATCCTTGAATTTGATCTTGAGATTAAGCCTACCAAATTGGTTAAAGGCCAAGGTTTATCTAATTTGTTGGTTGAATCCAATTTCTCATCTTTGGGGGTAAATTTCATCAACACTTGCTCAAAAAATTAACAGGCCGAATTGACTGACAAAGGTTCTCAAGTCATCCCTACATTAGAAAATTACAGTTGGTACAAGGACATTAGATTTTTTCTATAGAAATTGCAGCCTTCAGATGGTATGGAAAAGAACAAGGTGAGAGACTTAAAAATCAAATCAATTAAAAACTTCCTTGTTGATCAAGTCTTGTATTGGAAAGACCCATTAAGAGTTCTTTTGAGATGCCTAGACCCACATGAAGCCCAAAAGATTGTCTGATTTTCATGAAAGTTTATGTTGGGGGCATCATTTTTGGAGGACCACAACATATAAGATTGTCAGGGATGGGTACTTCTAGCCTAGTCTATTCACTAATGTTTGTGCTAAGATCAGAGCCTGTGTTAGGTTTCATAAATTCTATGGAAAGTAGGAGCTCAAGTATTTTCCATTAAATCCTGTGGTAGCTTCGGGACCCTTTCAACAGTGGGGCCTAGATTTCATTGGGGAATTCATCCTGCTTCTAGTGGTCAACATAGGTGGATCTTCACTACCAGAGATTACTTTACTAAGTCGATAGAAGTTGTCCCTACAAGGAATGCTTCCCACAAAGTGATCATTGGTTTCCTTGAGGATATTATGACAAGGTTTGGTTGTCCGAACATAATTATCACTGATAATGTTGCATATTTCAAGGATGACCCATTGATTCAGTTCTGTAAACAGTTTGGAATCATGTTGGTTCACTCTAATCATTACTACCCCCATAGGAATGGACTTGCAGAGTCCTCTAACAAAAATCCTTATAAAAATAATCAAAAAATTGTTAGAGGAAAACAAGAAAGCATGGGATTCAAAGCTCAAGTTTTCTTCGTGGGATGACATAGGGAAAAAAAAGAGATCCCTTGATCTTCCTCCTTTCCAGCTTACATATGGCATTGAGGCCATTTTTCCTTCTCATCTTGCCATGCCTATGTAAAAATTCTTCCAAATTACCAAGGGGAGTCAGATGATATGATCAGAAGGATACAACAACTGGTTGAAGTGCAATAGACTTGGGAGCAGCTTCTAGATAAAGCACACGACCATCAATAGAAGATCAAACAAGGTTTCGACAAGAAAGTGAATGAATATGACTTCCAACTGGGAGATATTGCGCTTAAGTGGGATGCACCAAATAAAGACAAGGGAAAGCATGGTAAATTTGAAGCCTTATGGATCATTCCCTTCAAAATTTATGAGGTATTCTCTAATAACACTTTCAAGTTGCAGAATTTGGAGGATGAAGAAGTTTTTGCTGGCCCTGTCAATGGACATTTTCTAAAAAAATACTTTTCTTGAGCGATGAGTCGTTTTTCATGCCATTGTAAATATCAACTTTATTTTATTTTTGTTTTAATAACTAACCCCATATACCTAGGATAAGACACAGGATATACTTTTTCTTGGCATCCCGCAGGGGGCATGCCATCCTCTATGGAGTCAATGTTATCACACTAAGTTGCCTTGGGTCTTTAGCCTTTAGTTTTAATTTTTTCCTAAGCCTTTAGATTTTAAATTTTGATTTATCCCCTTACAAGCATGTTTTTTTAGGTTCCCTTGATAAATAAAGGTTTTAAGTCATGGCTAAAAATTTGATCCTCACAGGGACTTTTGGCCTAGGTTCATTTTTCATGACTTATGTTTTTGATCCCCTCCTTGATTTGACACCAAGTCCCACTCACTCCACAGATATCTAGACTTGACATGCCACCCTCCTTACTCATGCCTCCATAGCCTTTCCTTGTTGTGCTTTGTCCCATGTTTATTGGTCAAATCATTATTTGAAAAGGGGCATTGCCAACTCACCAATAATTTCTGTAGCGGACTCCATTTCTTTCATCTTTCACCACAATTATTGATTATTACGCTGATGTCATATCTTCCTTATGTTTAGCACCATGGTTAGTTAAAAATATGCCTTCAAGGATTCATATTTATGATCTTTGCTAATGGTTTTCAAATTTTGAAAAACTCAAATTGCTGCGTTGCACAAACTACCAGTTCAAACCAGTTAGCAGTGGTTCTACCAGATCTGATGTTGTGGTCGATACTGAGGATAAATTTCTCATTATTGTATCCTAAGGTTTCTCTCAAACTCTGAGTTGTCATTATTCTCCAGGTATTCCATGTTTTTTTCCCCCTTGCATATCATTTTCAAGGATAAATTATCGCCCGAAGTTTTGGTATTCAACTTGCTTGCATAATTTGAGGAGATATTTTCCCTCACACTTTCGTATCAACCTCATCCTGTCAAGTTTGAAACTACCATCACCTAAATTATGCTCGTTGTGTTCTCAAACTCTCAGTACCCAAGAAAGTTTATTTTCCTCCATGCTCAGTGTGCTACTCAGAAATGTTACCGAAACATCACTGCCTCTTCCCTTGCTTCCTCTACCTTTCAATTGGACTGTTTTGACCCATTTTTTTAAATACTTTACAATGTATCCCTTCACCATATGATTATTCCTCGGTTTTAATACATGTACACAGTAATGGGAGGGAAATTTACAACAATTGTTTCCTAAGCTAGTAATTAGTCTAAATTTGGGGAAATTTTCTGGAAAAGGGAAGCCACTCTTCACTATCAGATTATTTTTGAGGTCCGACTCTTTGTTTCTTGGTCATCACCACTCCATTGCTCTAAATATTTTTATCCTAAACTATGGAGACTCCTCAGAAGAAGAAGTTGCACAAGGGAGGTAATGTGCTTAGAACTGAGCCTGAAGACATGCATCTATTCGAGGCAGATCCCATGGCTAGAGAATTTTTTTGAATGGTGGGCTACCTCACCTTCTTCCAAAATATGAAAAGGGGTCATCCTAAGGTGACAAGGCAATTTTCGTTACATTTTGATGGCCAGAAAACCAAGGTAGGGGACATAGAATTTGAGGTGTATGAGACCTCTATTTCAGCTGCTATAGGGATCCCTATCACTGGTGAGAGTTGGTTTAAATCCATGGCCTTGGATGCATCCTATGACAAACACTTCCTTAAGCTTGAATATCAAACTGACAATCTTTCCAAAGGGGTGCCAATAAATCATCTGGTTGGAGAATTCGATAAAATATTAAGGATCATCCAGAGATACTTCACGTGTGAAGGGAGTTTCAATACACTATACCAGTACCATATAAGGATTCTATTGCATTTTACCGGAAAAATTGAAATGAACATTCCCTTATATTTTCTAAGGAGCATAGGAAAGATGTCATACATGGTTCAGTCCAAGTCAAAGGTTGTGGATACTAGCATTTTTCATTCTGGGTTGATTAGAATGTTGGTTGTTGAAGATATGAGAAAGAATAACATCTCATGGGAGCACTTCATTACTATTGCTCACATGAAATTGGACATAGTAGCTACTCCTCAATGACAGATAGCAAGTCCTTTGACATCCACCAGTGCTTCTCAAATAGGTACTAGCAAGAAAAGAAATAGCAGAGTTCATGTTCAATATCAAGAAGTCATCAAGGAGGTTGGAAGAACTGAGGAGGAGACATATCATTCTCCACAGAGAGACCTTTCACCCCCTCTTGCACTATATTTAGAAGAGGTCCCTTTCTCTACTAAAACTACAACAAATAAAGGGAAGAAGCTACACTTCTCTTCATTTCCTTCAACACCTAGCACCAAGATCAGAAGGCCTTTCACAAGGTCATAAAATCTTAAAGGGGTTTTTGAAGAACACGTCCTACCAAAGGTCTCCTTTCTAAAGAAGACGAAATATAAAGGTAAAGGAATTGAGAAGCCTATTGAGATAGAAGAATTAATCCCTGTGTAGTAGGAGGAGGAAGACATGGAAAGGCCTGTTGAGACTGTTCACATCACTACTCCACCTAGCAGCTAGACATTCAAAAGATTTATGAGGCAACTCAGGGATGCTAGGAAGGAGGTGGCTCATTTGAAAGAAGAAGGCATGTCTAACAGGGTTAAGATGAAAGAACTCATGGATGGCTACAACCACACTCTTGATCTAGCAATATTTGAAACAAGAAGAGACCAACCTCTTCATAAGCAACTCAAGAACCTCTATAGGAAAAACAACGAATTTCAATCTCTTAATAGAAAGCTCAAAGTAGAATTGCAACTGTTACAAGATGAAATGGCTCAAAGAAACTTGAATGTATTGGTTGAAGCTATTATTGAAAAGGAGAAACCAATAGCCAAGGAGAGCATAGTTCCAGTGAAGAAGCCTATTACTGCTAAAGGGAAGCAAACTGTTGTGCCAAAGGGAAGTCCTCCTTCTCCAAGAAGGAGTTTCAGGTTAATGAAGTAATTGGTGAAAGGTGAGCTCCATTTTTTAAGACAACCCCCTTTTGCAAAGATAAGTAATTAAGGAAATACCACATCTGCCACCTATACAAGCTATACAGGTTATACAAGATCCTAGTGCTTACTGTTCAGAGTTTTGGGTTTTTTGCAAAGAATTAATCCCTTCAAAAGTAGTAGCACAGACATTTCGTAGTGCTATGGCACTACAGAATAGTTTATTTTTCATGTTCCATCAGTCTGCTACCTATAATGTTGTTAATTGCCTAAGACTAATGGTGTTGCTAACTACACGAGGGTGCTACCAAATCAGTCAATGTTGAAGTGATGGTACTGTGAACTATGATGGAACTACCAAATTGCACGTAGACATACAAGAGGGAGCTACCTAAATTTTAACAGAGAGTGAATTATACAGGCAGGTGCTACCGAAAGTTTGACAGAGACACCCAGGAAGGCACTACCGAAATTTTGACAGAGGCTGAATTTTGAACAGAAGACACATAGGCTTGGCACTACTCATTCGACTTGTCTATTTTGGAGGTTACACTACATAATCACAGGAAATTTGGTAAAGGCACTACAAAGGCTCGCTACTCAGAGCACTACCAAATTATGCTACCAACAAGTACTAGAAATCAAGGGGATTCGAATTAGTATCTTTATGAATAACGAATGATGTGGATAATTTCAGAGATAGCATATGGCATCACGATGACAGTTACATTCCCCCTTAAGGACGCTTGGTAGACAAGGAGTTGCACATCAAAGGAATATCAGGTCAGTTAAAAGATTGGTTGCATCAGTGACCAACATTTTCCCCTTTTATAGCAGATTTGTTAGTTTAAGTTGTTAGATGGAATAACTACTTGGATATTTTCATTGGAAGAAGGCCACCTCAGACCTCCAGTTGTTGTCTCCCCTTTTTTTATAAATAGATAGTCTAAATGCTTTAGCAGGCTCGAATGGTTGAGCTAGGCTGTTAAGAACCAAATATCAATATAGCATAGAAAAACCTCAGAATAAGTACTCAACGCCTTGAAAAAGAGAGAAATTCAGATAATAAGCCTCTTCAAGGGGAAAACCTCCTTATGCCCACATAAATTTACAATTACAAGATGATGCAAAATGAAAATGTCTCCTTGGTATATATAGGAGACTAGGAGGTATAATTACAACTAATGGACTAAAGTCGACATAAATAAAATAACATTGCTAATATAATATGCCCCAATTAAGGGGTAATGAGCCATTATTTAGGGCTTAACATGCCCCTCCCCTTGAGACCAGTGTTGTCTGCAATGCTTGAGTAAATATGTATGTTTCTATATAAAAGACACATCTTCCCAAGTGGAATCTTCAGTCGGTAGTTTCCTCCATTTAATGAGATACTCTGAAATGGATCTATTCCTCAGCTAGCGAATTCTTGTTCCAATGATGGCTTCAGGATCCAATGTGATTTTCCCTTCCTTGTCAAGTTCTGGAAATATAGTTTGAACTGGGATCTTGTCACCTATAACCTTCTTTAAGCATGAAACATGGAAAACTAGGTGTACTCGTGAATATGCAAGCAACTCCAATTTGTATGCCATAGTACAAATATTTTGCAACACCTTATAAGGGCCATAGTACTTTGGTGATAATTTATTATCCTTCTTGGCTTGCTTGAGGGACATTTGTTTTTATGGTTGTAGTCTTAAAAACACCCAATCCCCTACTTCAAAGCTTCTTTCACTACGATGTTGATCTGCTTGTTGTTTCATACGATTTTGTGCCATGGTCAAGTTTTCCTTTAATATTTGGAGAACTTGTTGTTAATGCTCGATGTGATCTTCCACTACTTGAACCTTATATTTTTATTTTAGAGAAGAAGTGATGGAAGGGGGGTGGTATCCATAGAGTGCCATAAATAGTGTCATTTTTGTTACAGTATGAAAGGAAGTGTTATACCACCATTCTTCCAAGGGTAACCATTTGAACCATTGTGTTTGTTTATCAGAGACGAAGAAACGAAGGTAGCCTTCCAGACATTTGTTCACTATCTCAGTTTGTCCATTGGATTGAGGATGATAGGATGAGATATGAGCCAAATGAGTACCCAAACAAGAAAATAATTATGTCCAAAAATGTCCAGTGAAGATGGGATCTCTGTCACTTACAATAATCTTTGGGTTGCCATGTAGATTTTGAACTATCTCCATGAATGCGGTGGCAACTGTACTAGATTTGAAGGGATGAGAGAGTTTACAAAAGTGTGTGTACTTGGTCAGCCTATCAACAATCACCATGATGACACTCTTTCCTTCATACTTCAGTAACCCTGTGATGAAATCCATGGAAACCTTCTCCCAACGTTGACTTGGGATGGCTAATGGTTGTAAAAGACCCGGGGTCTTACTTGTTTCCACCTTATTTTGTTGGAAAACCAAACATTCTGCCACAAACCTTTGAACATCATTTTTAAGGCCATCCCAAAAAAATTCCTTCTTAACCCTATGGTAGGTTTTTAAAATCCTGAGTGCCCTCCTACTGGAGAGGTGTGAAATTCCAATAGTACCTTTTGTTTGAGCTGGGATTTCTTACATAAATATAAGTGATCTTTTTACCATAGTGAATCATTTTTCCATCTAAATGTATTTGATGTACTGGAATCTTGCTATAACCTTTGAATGAGAGTCCACACGTTTTCGTCATTCTTCCATTCAGCCCTTGCTTCTATTATCCAATCAGGTTGGATGATTGAGATAGCATAGAGAAATGCCTCAACATCTTCATCCTTCCTTGAGAGTGCATCTTCCACAACATTTTTCTTCCCTCTTTTATAGACGATTTCAAAATCATAACCCAATATCTTGGTTACCCATTTTTGTTGTTCTTCTAAAGATAGTCTTTGTTCCAAGAAGTATTTAAGACTATAATGATATGTTTTGACCTTAAAGTGCCTACCTATTAGGTAAGGACACCATTTCTTCAATGCATGTAGTATTTCCATCATTTCCTTCTCATAAATGGGTTTGTATAAGTCCTTTCCCTTGTGTGGTCGACTTTCAAAATCCAGGGGCCTTCCTTCTTGCATTAGGACAACACCAATTCCATTTCCTGAGGCATCACATTCCATAATAAAGATTTTTGTGAAGTCTGGAGTGTTCAAGACAGGAGCTTTGCACATAACATCTTTAAGTTGTTCAAAAGCTTTAGCTGTTTCCAGATTCCATGAAAATGCATCCTTCTTAGTTAGTGTCGTTAAAGGTGTTGCTATTCTTCCATGGTGTCGAACAAACTTGCGATAGTAACCTGTCAAACCCAAAAATCCTCTAAGATTCTTCAACGTTTTTGAAATCAACCAGTCCATCATTGCCTTAATCTTGTTAGGGTCTACCTTGACACTCTCATGAGATACAATATGACCCAAATATTCTACCTCCTTCACTCCAAAGAAACATTTGGATGGTTTGGCATATAGTTGTTGTTCCTTTAGTAGTTGTAGCACCTTGTCAACATGTCACACATGATCCTCCCAAGACTTGCTATAGATTAGTATATCATCAAAAAATACTAACACAAATTTTTGAAGTAAGGTCTTGAAAATGGAATTAATCAACCCTTGGAATGTGGAAGGTGCATTTGTAAGGCCAAAAGGCATGACCAAAAATTCATAATGGCCTTCATGAGTTCGGAATGTTGTTTTTTGGATATCTTCTTCCTTCATTCTAATCTGATGATACCCTGAACGAAGATCCAACTTTGTGAAATAGATTGCTCTTTGTAGTTCATCCAACAATTCATCAATGACATGAATGGGAAACTTATCTTTAATAGTGATCTTGTTGAGCTCTCTATAATCTGGAGACATACGCCATGAGCCATATTTCTTGAATACCATTACGACCGGTGCAGAGTAAGAACTTTAGCTAGGTGTAATGATGCCAACCTCTAATATTTCTTCAACCATGCGTTCAATTTTACTCTTTTGGGCATAAGGGTGTCTGTATGGCCCTATGTTAGGAGGAACACTCCCAGGAATTAGGTGAATATCATGATCAAGATTTCGATTGGGTGGAATACCTTTGGGAATATCTTCAAATAATTTGGAATGTTTATCAATGGTCCCTTGGAGATCTAGAGGAATAGATGGTTTAGATGTTTGAACATCTAGTGAGCATAGTTGTGCAATAACACCTTGATGCCCTTTTTTCAATAATTTTTTCATGCCATCAGAGCTTATCACCTTACTAAGTTTCCCTATGATACCTCTTAGCTCAATTTCTTTTCCTTCCAATGAAAATTTCATGAAAAGTTCTTGAAAATTAAAAGCCATTGTTCCTAATGATTGTAACCATTGGATTCCTAGTACAACATCAACACCACCCATGAGTATAGCAATCATTGGACTATTCATTACATATTCCCCCATAGTAAGATTGATCTTATTGCATTTTCCTGAGAAATTGATAGTTCCTCCATATGCAATCATTACTTGAAACTCTGGTGATGGATATACAAAGCAATTGAGATGTTTGGCTAATTTATAGTGAATGAAATTATGAGTACTGCCAGAATCAATTAGGACTATTACCTTTTTCATTTTGATATATCCTTCGATCTTGAGGGTTTGAGGAATGCTAATTCCAACCAATGCATTACAAGATATTGTGGGACTCAACTCTTCAAATGAAATTGATTCTACATTTTCATCTTGAGATGGTTCTTGTTCATGTACTTGTTCTTCTTCCTCTTCACAATCTATGTAGAATAATTTCTTCTCACCACACTTATGTCCCTAATTGTACTTGCTGTCACAATTAAAGCATAAACCTTTTTCTTTTCTTTACTCCAATTGTTGAGGTGTCAACCTTGTAGGTTGAGGTGTTTTAGAAGAAGGATCATTATTCTCTCTATAGATGTTAGGATTGGTCCTTCTAGTAGCCATAGTCATATTTTTACTTTCAACATTTCTTGCCACCCTAAATGCATTCTCCAATGATTTGGGTTCCCAAAGGCGAACCTCAAGTTGAATGTTATCTCTTAAAGTTCCTATGAATACATCAATCAAGTGATCATCTGGAATATATGTTACCTTTATATTCAATCTTTGGAAGTTCTCAATGTGCTTTGTAACTGAACCCTTTTTCTTGATATTTATCAATTGGCTAAAGAAGGTATTGTTCCTTGTATCCTCATAGTGTGCAATCATTTCTTACATGAAAATTGTCCAAGTGACGAGTGATTTGCGAGAACAAAGCCATCTATACCATACAAATTGATTGGGTTATAAATATAAAGAAGCAATTCGTACCTTTTGTGTATGTGGCACATTATGTAGATCAAATAATTGCTCCATCTAAAGTATCCATGTTATAGGATCATTGCCATCAAACTTCCTCATATCAATCTTAGGAACGTGGTTGGCCTTCAACCCAAAGTTAGATTTTCTCCATTCATGATTCACCTTCCTTGTGTCCTCATCATGAATTTCATGGGATACATTTTCACTTTCAGGTGTCCTCTCTATTACAAAATTTTTCAATCCTTCCATGATCTCCTCTTTTAAGCCATCCATCCTAGTATTTATTGCCTCCAACTTAGCTTCCATCTCTTGTAGTTCATCTTTTGTTACTGTCTTCTTTTGTAAATCATTTATGTCCCTACGCATTTCTTCACCCTCATCAAGAGTCCAATTAGTATTGTCTGGAGGCTTATTTGGTGTATAAGTTCTCTTTTTGGGTGGCATGTTGGCCAAGTATCACTTTTGAACCTTGATTTTGAGGTGGTTCTACTAGACAACATTTCTTTTGTTGTATCTCCAACATTTTGGCCCTTCTGGGTATGAAACTTTGTTTTTTATAGTTCTCTGATATTTCTTCTCTACAATTCCATAGTTCTGATCAAAATTGGATGTGCCAAGTGGAATTTATGGTAACTTCCCCACAACTTGCTGATTTTTGGCCTTTCCAGGAAATCTCACTTGTATAGTGTGCCCCGAACAAAAAATTGATATAAAATTTTGAAAATTGTACCATAAATACTAAAGACTGTCCACTAGCCAATGAAACATGTCTCACTCAATTTGGATACTCTAGGAAGAAGTTATGATTGTTTTACCTGGAACACCTTCTTGAGACTAGTCAATAGGACTAATCAGATACCCTATCTTCCACAAGGTGTATCTACAAATTTAAGATGACCCAGAAGATGATTTTTTACCACAGATACCTTAATAATTTCTGTGAATAGCCTCCGGAGTTCAGGGTCTACAATGTTACATAAAAAAATTTATAGCGGAAATTCCGCAATGACTTAGTTGAGGATGATTCTAGAACCCTATCTTGAATAAGATGTATGTCTGAAATTATAAGGCCTCGGGATTTGAAATGCTAACCCAACGTACCTTGATCCATCTAATAAATATCCTCCAAGTTGTTTCTTCTGAAACGTTGTAGAAAAAAAGTTATAGAAAAAATTCCAAGGTGTCTCAGATGTAGTAGTGAAACCCCAAGACCTTGAGCTCTGATACCATATGTTAAGAACCAAATATCAATATAGCATAGAAAAACCTCAGAATAAGTACTCAACGCCTTGAAAAAGAGAGAAATTCATATAATAATCCTCTTCGAGGGGGCAACCTCCTTATGCCCACAAAAATTTACAATTACAAGATGATTCAAAATGAAAATGTCTCCTTGGTATATATAGGAGACTAGAAGGTATAATTACAACTAATGGACTAAATCCAACATAAATAAATTAACATTACTAATATAATATTCGCCAATTAAGGGGTAATGAGCCACTATTTAGGGCTTAACATAGGCTCCCTTATGTTGTAATATTTTGATGAAGTTACTGTGAACTGGTTGTGTACTTGATTTGGGATATCTTGGTTAATATAAATCATCTTTCTTTTGCCATTTTATTTTCCTCGGATGCTGAATTATTCTTGCTTGAATGATTCACATGGATTGTTGCGGTGATATTATGATGAATTTTTTATTATCATATTATTATGATGTTTCTTTAGTGTCCTTAAACTTTGAACTCAAGAAGATCTTGTGTTAAGAGTTTTTCCTTCCTTAGGTTGCTTCCAGACCTGATGTTTATAGAAACCTTTACATTCTTCTCACCAAAGGCTTCCCTCTATTCACATTTAGTCCCACTTACTGATTGAATTTAGTCAAGACCTCGATTTCTCATGCATGCTAGCCCAAATTTCTGAGTTAGAACATTATCATCTTGAGTCTTATCCATTTGAACCTTTGAAAACTCATTTACATTTACACATAACTTGATGGGTATTGGTCTTACCTTCCATGCAATATGAGGGTGATTCCTAGTGATAACACCAGTGAGTGCCATGGTTCTAGGATCAACATTACCTGTGTATACCTTTCTTTGAACCAATACCCAGAAAAACTCACATACTAGTCCTCCAACACAAGGAGGCAGATCCCTTCACAAGGTACAAGATCTCAACCATCCTCACAAGGGATCACTCCTCCCCTTCCACACAACATGGTAGGAACCAACTGTTGGACACACCAACTACACAGAGAGGGGGGGTGAACAATGTAGGGCTCTTTTTCTTTTCAAAACTTCCCCTTCACAAAACTCATTAGTTAGCAATCACCATTTCCTCATTACTTATTTCTTTCATTTATAATCAGTTAGATGTGAACATATATCAGAAACATAGATCACAAATATATCATCATCACCAAAAGGAACACAAGGATCACAAGATGCATGTACAATTCTCTTTTTATTACGGACTACAATCCTTGGGTTATCAACAACAACGGAATAGAGTACAACTCTACAAGAGAACCAACTCTATAATGCAAGACGCATCTTACACCCTCAACACCAACTGAGATGAGGCAACAATCCTCAATAGATGTCAATTTGTCAATAGGTACATGACCTGTCAGTAGTGTAACATGCGTATGTACGTGCCCTACTAGTAATACAACTTATGTATGTACACGACCAATCTATACTACAGCTTGTGAATCACTTCTAAGCACTTAGGGTTTTCTCTTCAAGATGAACTCAGATCCTCTATGACCTTCAATCACATTCTCTTCTATCTTTCACTATCCCATCTGATGCATAACCAATCACATCACATCCAATCTCTCCAACAACTTACTCATTCTCCTCAACCATACAATATGAATGATACTCAATAATGTATAAGCAATCAACACATTATGGAAATCATATCAATATTGAATCATTATATTGATTCTCACTATATCATCCAACACAAACCACATCACAACATCCATACCAAGAATTCCTTAAGCATTCACTACATAACAAGTAAGAGTATCCATCAAGACACCAATGTAACCATACCAGAGTTTCTATGGCAGATCTAAGCCCATAAAATGTAGATCTGGAACCTGCTTCAGTCTTCAAGAGCCTGTCACCATCTCACACACAAGTCTACATGAATTCATCCACTGTATGTGCCCTATCCTCATTCTTCTCACGTATGTATGTGCCATGGCTCTCTATAGCCCGTGTATACCTCAGAAACTAGGGTTTCTGAACTTCTGAGACTTTTTCCGTCATGATCTATGACTTAACGAAACTTTTCTATGTCCATGAGATACTGCAGACAATCTCCCCCTCTTAGAATATATCTTCAATACATGCTCAAGAGATGCATAAGAGACGCATGAAATATGCACAAAAGATACACACAAGATGCACTTACACAAGACACCCTTGCCTCTTATTTATACTCTCCAAGTAGCTTCCTTAGAAGCATCTTTTAGGTCACTTAACCCATTTCTAGGTCACTTAACCTATTTATAGGTCAGTTAACCTATTTCTAGGTTAACCACTTTCCATAATTAGAAAGTTTTCCAATTTAAATATTCCTCCTTGACTTTGTCACCTTACTTTATTATTTAAATAATCCTCCTTGACTTGTCACTTTTCTTTACCATTTAAATAATGCTTTCTTCTTTGCAATTTCTTTGACTTTTTTGACCTTTTGGGGCTTCAAGCCTACATATGAGGGTCCTCCAACTTCTTAAGGCCATAACTCTCAAACCATGATGAGTTATGTGACATTCCACGTACCACCAGAAATGGTAACTATCGGTCTAGGATAGTTCCACTGGAAAATTTACTTATCTTCAACTCATTATTCCACATATAAGCATAACCATACTTCAAGAATAACTCAACCACAAAGCGTCTTTCCCATGAAGGATTTCACCATAAGGGGACTACTTTGGAGTTCATCCATTTGTACACCTTATCAACCATGATAGGAAAATAAATATCAATCCAACAATGCATCATATACCAATGGCAACTCATTGATCCATCTTCATCTATCATCATGTATCAATGACAACTCATTGATCCATATTCATCAATATACACAACTTTGACCTTTGACATCATTCAATCATCTTTTGGAATCAATCAATCCCTTGACATAAATCCATCAATTATCCTTTTGCATCAATCAATCCCTTGAAATCAATCCATCAATCATCATTTGGCATCAATCAATCCCTTGACATCAATCCTTTGACATCAATTAATTAAACCTTTGGCATCAATGACAACATGATTCAACACCAACCCCATTATGCCATACTTAACATCATTAATATCCCATAATTAACCAAATTAATGAATGATCCTGTATTAAATGATCCCACTTGGACCAATATTCCCACCACGTTACCATTCAACATTTGCAAATTCGAAGAAAATCCTAGAGAAAACCCAACAAACCATGTCATGTCTTTACATTTATGGTGTTCTTCCAACAACAATGTGGAATATTCCATTTGTTTATGGTTATTTCAAAGAAAAATCATTGGTCCCTCGGCCAAATGATATGTGGATGAAAAATTAGGGTATCGTACAACCTTTGAGTCATTATCCAACACCTTCCTATCAATATTTTAGCTACCTATACATCATGATATCGGTTTGGAGATTCTTTCAGAGTTTAAAAAAATCATTGTTGTTCACATTGTTGACCACATTCATAAATTGCGTCGATGTAGAACTATACGTAAGGTTGATACTACCCCACAACAACAACTAGATTGGTTCCTAATATATCTATTCATTTTCATTGCCAAATATTTTTCCAAAACTTTCCCTCAAATTGAATACGAATCCATCACAAAGGTGAAAAAAATTGATCTCATTTATTCCCAATCTGGGTATCTCTACTCTATTCCCCTAGATGCTCTGCATACTTTACCTTTTGTTCAAGACACACCTGGAACATCACATGTTCCATATGGTTTGATTGTTTCCATGGCCCGTACTCACCCACATGCTCCACCAATACCCACGTTTGGGGCCAATCCATACCAACGACCATATGGGGGAAACCCATAATACCCTCCCCCACCACATCAACCACCATTCATGGTAGCTCCTCCTCCCACCATGGGAACACATGTACCTATACCCCCCACTCATCCAGTGCAAGTACCACATCATGACCCACTTCCAATCACAACATATCATCCCAGCTATAGTGGGAACACCTCCACCTCATACAATCAGTATGGTTCTCCCAAAGGTAACCCATACTACTCGTTCCTTGGTCCCTCCTAACCCATTTCCAAAACACATGGACAACAATAGGCTGAGGTAAATTTTATCCAACCCTCTCCTATTCAACAAGTTCAATCTTTTGAACAATTGAATACATCAAATCCCCCTTACCAACCTAGCAACAACTAGAGGAATAAAAAGAATAAAAACCAAGGAAAAGGGGGAAAATCCCCACCACCAAATCCCCCAGCAGGGGGAAACCAAAATTAGACTACCTATAATCTTCAAGGGGGAAATAACAATGGAAAACAACACCTAGGGAGAAACAACAATATTCGAACCAATTTCCCTTGTGCATTATGTGGAAAATATGACCATTACACCCATCATTTCCCCCAAATAGTCGATTACAAATGGATGAAGGAATCCATGAATCCTCCATGACCTTCCCTACCAAAATGGCCATAATAGGTACCTCCCAACTATATGCCACCCCCACCATCAAGAGTCTTAAAAAACTTGATTCCCCATCAGGGAGTTAGTAACACATTCAAGCAATAACAAGTCCCCCACCACATGTGGGACAAAATTCCATAGATAGACCAATCCTCCTCACCACTGAAGAGGAAATCCTACTTCAAACATGTATTTGTCAATATGGCATGCCCCCCAACTCTAATCTAACCAATATGGATTCCCTCCCAATACTAGTAGAGAAGCCATTGACCATTCCTTATCCTAGCACCGAGACTATCACTCAGATTCCTTGCGCACCATTACACGGAAATATAAACAACCCTCATGCTAGGGAAACACACTCATACATCCTTATTGAGGACTTGGCACAATATCCCACAACCATGTCTATCTTGGAGGTCCTCCAAACTTGTCCATCCCCAAAAAAAATCTTTCTCTCAACCTTGTCGAAAATCGACCCATCAGATACCCATATGATAACCTTCGACTTAGAAAACAATGAACCACATTTACCATCGCTAGTATATTTCCAAATTCCAATTAAAATATGAAACCACCCAATCCATAGATGAATCATTGACAAAGGGGCATCCACATGTATCATGTCTAAATATGTATGGAAACAACTTGGTTCCCCTGATCTCATCCCATCAACCATTACTCTTTGATCATATGATGGCCACCCATCCCAACCAAAAGGCCTCTACCAAAATGTGCATGTAGAACTTGGAGGAAAAACCATTATCATTGACATCAAAGTCATCAATGCCCCACTAGATTACAACATCCTCTTCGGACATAGCAACAGGTATGCCATGAAGGAATTTGTATCATTTGTTTTCCACACCATGTTCTTCCCCTATAATGGGAAGATAGTCACAATTTCCTAGTGAACACATTGTGATCCCAATCATTCCAACAAAATTGATAATGTACTCCCCCTCATACGGTCTAGTGCTGACATCTCATATGTTGTTGACATTGCACCTAGGATATTTCAAGACCCATCCCTTATGGGTTCTTACCAAGGAGACCCTTCCATTTCCCTACCTGTTAATTCCAAAGAAGTATGTTTTGTTACTTCAAATGGCATTGAAATACCAAACCAATATACCCTTAACGAACATGCCACCCCAATCATTCCAGAGACCTCAATGTCACGACTTGGTCCTGAAAAGATGTCGGGTTTTTTACCACCCATTTGTAAAATCGCCCCTCGGGACCTAACCCAAATTCCATTATTTTTTCCATGTAACACCCCAGCTTTTCAACCCCATATTAAGTAATGTATTTTTTTAATTGTCAAGAGGCCAGAGGGCCCAAAAAATTAAAAGAGGCCAGTGTGCCTAAGAAATGTAATGTTTTGATCATTATTAATAATAAACACATTGTTGGTTGCTAGATGGATAAGGACTAGAGTTATAGGTGGCTATTATTCCATAAGAGAGGGGGCTTGAGGGGATAAATTTTTATTTCCTATTTTAATCACCTTTTTTGTCTAAGGGAATGGATCAATTATGTGGGCTTCTTAGGGAAGGCCACATGGTTCTTGATTCCCCATGAATTACTTAAACCCACCCCTGGTCTGTTGGGGGGTTCATTATTAACTCATTCACTTGTTCACTCATTCATTCATCCCATCCTCATCTATCATGCATTGATCCATCCTCATCTTCATATTGTCTTGGGAAAAGGAAACAAATTTCCAAAGACTAGCCATGGTATTGATGGTTGTAGTGGTCGTTGATGTAATCCAACCATGAATTGAGGCCTGCATGTCTGAGATGCATTGGCCTGTCTCTATATTTGTTCACAGTTGCGAGTCTGGAGAGTTCCAGCATTGAGATTTTGGACCAATTGTGCTAAAGCCATGAAAGGAGAAGGACTTCCTAAGGGACTACGTGATAGAGAAGGGAGAAGGTCCATTCTCTTGGGTGGTGCAAGCTGGGTAGAAGAGAGTTGGGTACTTGGATTGTTACAAGTGCTAGAAATCCTGTGAGATATTGAGTGATGACTGGTTTGGGAAGCCAAGTAATACTTTCGAACCGTCCTTGTGGATTCATAGCCCTGGCTCGGGGGTGACACTATTGCTTAGATTTGGAGCAGTAGTGTCTACGATTGGGTGGAACGTTCTTGGTCTTTAGCCAGTTGGTGTCTTCTTTTATAAAGATAAGTGTTATCTATTATGGTATTATTTACCTGCATATGAATGTATTCCAATGTGTATTTATTTATTGTTTAATTAAATATTTAGAATATGCATGATTGTTGGTTATTATTTTGCATGTCATTAGATATTTTCTTTTATGCATCCTTATTAATTTAAAAAGGTATCGGTAAGAGAAAAAATCCCAAGGGTGTGATTGAAGGTAGCGTACCCCAACCTTTGGGCGGCAAGGTATGTTATAGATTGGTATCATAGATTCTGGTTGAAACATTGGGCCGATATGGGCCGGGTCTGTTGGTCAGAGTCTCGGGGTTGAGATCGAATTATGACCTTGAAGTTGAAAATATCAAGAGGAATAGCATTGTAGAAACTATGCAGGATCTAGAATGTTAGAAATCCTTTGTAAGGGATCAAATGATCGTGACCATCCCTTTTGAATTTGAGAGCGATCGCCACTGTGGGATCAAGAGAGATCTTGGATCGTTGGATCGGAGGGCGGGAGAACAAGGGCCATTCGATGAAGTCGAAACAAAAGGTTGAGTAGGTTTAAGTCCCAACTGTCAGATCTATGCGCAAGCGAATGTGAGTCGTAGATCTCGTGGAGGTTCAGAGGATCGACACTCTAGGAGAAGTAAGCCCTCATGTTTCATGCAGAAATATATCCTGAAGCCCAAAGTCCATATTTAATTTGTACCATCCGTTAAGGAAGACCTGTGTCGACAGATGGGCTAGTTTAGAAGTTCATCGTTCATGAGAACTGGATTGTGCTTATGTGAAATCTCCCGAATTCCATTGATTGTTAAATAGAGTAGTGGGTTTCAGGAGTGTTGAGGACCTTCATATCTAGGCAGGGGTGATTTTGAGCCATAGACCTCACAATGGTTTGGGAGTTTGGTGTTCGGGAGGAACAAAGTTTGCTAAGGAAAAATATTCTGAAGCCTGAAATCCGTCGTGACCTAGCTCGCTGATGTCACCTGGGATGACATGGACACATGGGATGTGTGACACGTGTCAGTAAGTTTTGAAACTATGGAATATTGAAATGTTAGTTAGAACGTGATCCATTTCACCCTCTTGATTGGGCCATGTGTCCGCTTCCAATATTTCTCCACGTGGCAACATATCTTGCAGTCTGGAGACTTGGCACTCTGGGAGGATGGAGAGTGTGGATAGTTTGTAACTCCTGAATTCGGAGTCTTAGAGATTCTATTGACAGTAGATCTAAATAGTGAATGAGGACAGTCGATCAGTATGTCCTTCGAGTATTTGGAAATTTGACGCTTCGGGGGATTGGAAGTTGGAGTTGAGAGAACCTCTGAAGCTATGAAGTCCTAAAGCCCTCAATAAGCATTTTATCCCTCGATAAGCGTTTTTTCAGCTATGCCCAGAGTCATGACCATGGTCAAATGTAGTTGAGAGATGAGGGAAGACAGGCTAATGGTCGAATTGTTGTTTTCAAGAAAAAAAAGTGCTAAGGAAGGATTTATCCCACGGTTTCGAGTCATGGTCACCTGGGAAGGTGGTTTGAAAGAAGTGCTTGTGCATAATTGAATTTTCTATCGGCCAAAGGATAACACATATGTGTTATATGATGAATATTGATACATATATGTTCTTCATGAATTGAGAAGAAAAGGGACCTATAACATGGTTTGGAAATTTTTTCTTATCATATGCTTAATTCTAAAAAAATGGTCACTTGCACATTTTGCAGAATTAAGGGGGTTAAACACATCAGCTTAGAATGTGTATTCAAGAAATGGAAGAAGGAGTGGGATCCTCCATCCATGATAAGGAATCCGAAGGCCAAAATACCAGAGCGGGAAATGCAGAGACAGAATCTAATGGATGCAAGGGCAGAGGAAAGCAAGAAACATTGCTAGAAACTATAAGAAGCTAGAAGATAAAAGTGTAGAGATACAAGTAACACACCAAGAGGCTGGTGAGGTAGAAAATTTAGATAAATGATCGAGTGCTACAGAGGTTAAATTAGTTGCAAAGTCAATCCAAGAATGGATCAAAGAAAGAGGGAAAAGGTAGGTGTCATGAAAGAAGAGATGATCGTGGAAGAGTTGGTCATTCCATAAGTTCTAGAAGAGATCATAGACACCACTCACCTCCTTAATTTGAAATAAATTTTTATGCATTGGAAGATTCCATAAGAAGTCCAGAGGTGTCTCTCATTAGGCACCAAAGAAGGAGACATGAAGTGGAAAGTTTGCAAGGAGAGCTGAGGAAGTTTAAACCACCCTCCTTTGATGGTGAAAAATAAAGGGAATATGATGACAAATCATGGTTTCTTGGACTCAGGAAATAATTTCAATTGCATAACTATTCGTCAAACCTAGAAGCCAGAATTGCCACCTACCATCTAAATGGTAAAGACGCAATATGGTGGGATCAACTGAAGCAAGTGGAACATATTAATGACAATAGAATCACTTGGAAGTAGTTCAAGAATTACTTCCAGAAGGAGTACCTCTCAGAGCATTTATATGACAAGAAAATGAAGGAGTTCTTTGAACTCAGGCTGGGAAGCATGACTATGGAAGAATATGAGAACAAGTTCTTGGGATTGTTAAAATATGTTGGTTTTATAAACAATGAAAAGGTAAAGATATAGAGGTTTTAAATGGAATGCCAACCTTTTATAAATAAAATATTAGGTACGATGATACCAAGACCTTGACTGAGAATCCCTGCATAAATCCTAGAAGGATAAGAATAAGGAGAATTATGATCAAAAGAGGAAATAATTCAAACCTCCCTTTAATAGGAATGATCCTAATAGAAATAATCAATATTAGTATGCTAAGGGTGAATCCAAGAAAGAAGACTCCTTGGGAAAAAGTGGAAGAACACCTATCCAATGTTGGGGATGAAAGTAAGATCACATGTACAAGGATTTCCCACATAGAAAGGATAGAGTGAAGACTGTGCACAACGTCCAAGAGGCTACAACAGTCAAAGATATGGGAAGAATCTATGCATCTTTAGATTATCGACAAAAAGAGTACCAATCCAATATGATCGAGGTGGAAGGTAAGATCATAGATCAACCTGTTTCTACTTTAATTGATTCAAGAGAAAGTCATTGTTACATTGATCCCAAAATAGTGGATAGATTACATTTGGAGAAAAGTAAGATTGGAAAATCAAGTTTGGTTCAGCTAGCCACTGGAACCAAAAGGAGAATACATGATATGGTCATAGGATGTTCCATAAGTCTTAATGGTGTGAATACAAATGTTGATCTAAATATCATACAATTGGGGTCTTATGATATTCTAATTGGAATGGATTGGTTGGAAAAACATCATGTTGTCCTAGATTGTCATGGAAAGACATTTACATGTCTTGATGGAGATGGAAAACAAAGAACTGTGAAAGGAGTCCCAAGACCCATGTCTATAAGGGATATTTCCTCCTTACAGCTGAAGAGATGTTTTAGAAAAGGATGTCAATTGTATGCAGCCCATGTGGAGGAGCCAAAAAATACAAAGGGGACAATCCTTAAAGATTTCTCGATACTAAAAGAATTCGAGGATGTATTCCAATAAATACTAGGGTTGCCACCAAAAAGGGAAGTAGATATATCTATTGATTTAGTGCCAGGAGCCGCCCTGGTTTCAAAAATACCTTACAAAATGAGAAAATCAAAGTTAAAAGAATTACAAATGTAGTTGGAGGAATTGTTGAAGAAAGGGTACATACGTCCAAGTGTTTCACCTTGGGGAGAACCAGTACTCTTTGTCAATAAGAAGGATGGAACCTTGAGGCTGTGTATTGACTTTCAACAACTGAATAAGTATACTATAAATAACAAGTATCCTATACCCAAAATTGATGACCTCTTTGACCAGCTAATAGGAGCAAAGGCATTTTCAAATATTGACCTGAGGTCAGGATACCATCAGGTAAGAATCAAGGAAGAAGATATTCATAAGAAAACTTTTAGAACCAGGTATGGGCCTTATGAATTTGTAGTGGTGCCATTTGGACTGGCCAATGCACCAATTGTCTTTATGTGCTTAATGAATGGCATATTCAGAAATTATTTGGATAAGTTTGTCATAGTATTCTTTAATGCCATACTTGTCTACTCTAAGTCTAAAGAGGAGCATGAATATCACTTAAGATTGGTATTGTGAGTGCTAACAGAACATCAGTTGTATCCCAAGATGAGTAAGTGTTATTTTTTTCAAAAGAAGATCCATTACTTAGGACAGATTATTTTAGAGTAGGGCATAGCAGTAGATCCAGAGAAGATTGAAGCCATTAGAGGATGGCCAACACCCAGAAATGTGTTAGAAGTAATATATTTTATGGGATTAGATGGTTACTATAGAAGGTTCATAGTAGGGTTCTCTAATAATTCTCATCCCATCACTTCTTTGAAAAGGAAGGGAACTCAATTTGAATGGACACCTAAGTGTGAAGGGAATTTTAATCTGTTGAAGGAATTACTTACTAGTGCACCTGTGTTAAAGATTGCTGACCCAAAGGAAAGTTTTGTGGTATGTACAAATGCATGTAAGGAAGGACTTGGGGGAGCCCTCACGTAAAATGGACATGTCATTGGTTATGAGTCTAGAAAACTCAAGGAACATGAGAGGAACTATGCCACAGATGACTTGGAGCTTGCCTCCATTATCCATGGCTTGAAGATGTGGAGGCATTATCTCATGGGGAATAAATTTGAATTAAGGAAATACCACATTGGCCTGAAGTATCTTTTTGAACAACCAACCTTGAACACCAAGAAAACAAGATGGATGGAATTTTTAAGTGAATATGACCTCTATATAAAACATATCAAAGGAAAAGAGAACAAAGTTTTCATTGCATTTAGTAGAAGAGTTCATATCATGCATGCTACTATTGTCAGTATGCATCAGTCATACTTGAAGAGAAAAATTTTAGATGATCTTGTTACATATCGACATTACTTACAGGTAAAGGAAATCTTACAACAAGGAGATGTACAACATAAAATAGGGGAGTATGAGATAAAGTAAGATGGCTTACGCATGCATAAGAATATAATATATGTTCCTAGTTCCGAAGAACTGATGAATTTGGTATTAAAGGAAATGCATGATGCTACTTATGCTGGACATCCCGGTTACAAGAAAATGATTACAACAGTAGGAAGCCAATTATTTTGTCTGTGAATGAAAAATGATGTTGTTGATTACATCGCTTGATGTATGGAATGTCATAAGGTGAAGGTTGAGCATAGGCACCCAACGGGTTTGCTACGGACATTACCAATCCCATAGAAGAAATGGGAAGTGATAACCATTGATTTCATAATTAAATTACCTAGGACAACAAGACAACCTGATTCAATCATGGTAGCAGTTGAAAAATTAATAAAGACTTCTCATTTTGTTCATGTAAAAACAACATATATAACGACTAATATTGCACAAATTTACATGAGGGAGATTTCTAGGTTGCATGGGATACCTAAGACAATTTTCTCGGACAGAGATAAAAATTTTACCTCCAATTTCTGGAGGGGATTGTTTAAAGTATTTGGTACAAATCTAAAATTTATCACATCATACCATCCACAATTAGATGGGAAAACAAAGACGGTCAACTGAGTAATTGAAGATATGTTGAGAATGTATGTGATGGATAAGCCATCTAAGTGGGAAGATTACTTGCACTTGGTTGATTTTTCATATAATAATGGGTATAAAGCTTCATTGAGAATGAGCCCATTTCAAGCCTTGTATGGTAGGAAATGCAATAATCCAGTGAGTTGGGACAACCCATGAGATATAGTGGTACTTGGGCCAGAGTTGCTCAAGGATATGGAAGACCAAATCATTAAGATCAAGGATAATTTAAAGGAAGCTCAGGATAGACGTAAAGTTTATGAAGATAAGAAAATGACATTTAGAGAATTTAAAGTAGGGGAGCTTGTATTTCTGAAAGTGAAGCCCAAGAAGAGCTCTTTGAAATTGGGTAGTTATACAAAGTTGGTAGCCAAATTTTGTGGTCCATTTGAAATATTGGACATAATAGGGCCAGTTGCATACATGCTTGCATTGCCTGCTTCTATGAACGTGCATAATGTATTTCATGTATCTTTTCTAAATAAATATTTACATGATCTTAACCATGTTATTGATTGGCATTTGATTCAGTTAGACAAAGAATGAGACTTTAAAGTCCAACCAGTGTGGGTATTGGAAAAAAAGGTCAAAATGCTTCAGAATTGAGTTATAGAGATGGTAAAAGTTTAGTGGACCTGCTACGGTCCTGAATATGCTACCTGGGAGCATGAATATGCCATTCGGGCAAAGCACCCACAATTATTTGAATAAATTTTTAGATTTTGATCTCTATTTTATATATGCACTAAGGACAATGCCAAAATAAGGGGGAGGGGATGTAACACCCCAAGTTTTGAGCCCCATATTAAATAATGTATTTTGTTAGTTGTAAAGAGGCCATAGGGCCCAAACAATTAAAAGAGGCTAGTGTGCCTAAGAAATGCAATTTTTTTATTATTATTAATAATAAACACATCACTATTTGCTAGAAGGACAAGGACTAGAGTTATAGGGGGCTATGATTCCACAAGAGATGGGGCTTGAGGTGATAAATGTTTATTTTCTATTTTAATTACCATTTTGTCTAAGGGAGTGGATTAGTTATGTGGGATTCTTGGGGAAGTCTAGGAGGTTCTTGATTCCCCATGAATTACTTCAACCCACCCGTGATCTGTTGGGGGTTTTTTTATTCACTCATTCACTTTATCACTCATTCATTCATCCCGTCCTTACCTATCACTCATTGATCCATTCTCATCCATGTCTTGGATTGTGAAAGGTAAACAAACTACCGAAGATTAGCCATGGTATTGTTGGTTGTAGTGATCGCTGGAGTAATCCATCCATGACTTGAGAACTGCATGTATGAGATGCGTTGGCCTATGTCTAGATTTGTTCACAGCTGCAAGTCCATAGAGTTCCAGCATTGATATTCTGGACCAGTTGCATTGGATCCCTGGAAGGAGAAGGAATTCTTGAGGGACTGCATGGAAGAGACGGGTGGAGGTCCATTCTCTTGGGTGGTGCAAGCTGGGTAGAAGAGAATCGGGTACTTGGATTGTTGTGAGTGTTGGAAATCCTGTGAGATCTTGAGTGCTGATTCGTTCAGGAAGACAAGTAACACTTTGGAACTGTCCTTGTGAATTCATAGCCCTGGCTCGGGGGTGACACTGTTATTGATATTTGGAGCAGTAGTGTCTATGGTTGGGTGGAACGTCCTTGATCTGAGCCTATGTTGGTGTCTTCTTTTATATTATAAAGATAAGTGCTCTCTGTTATGGTATTATTTACCTGTATATGAATGTATTTTGCTGTGTATTTATTATTGTTTAATTAAATATTTAGAATATGCATTTTTATTGGTTATTGTTGTGCATGTCATTAGATCTTTTCTTTTGTGAATCCTTATTAATTTAAAAAGGTATCGATAAGAGAAATAATTACAAGGGTGGGATTGAAGGTAGCATACCCTGGCCTTTGGGTGGCGGGGTATGTTACAATCCACCACCTAAAACTTGGTATATCATCTTACCAAGTCATTGTTATCCTCACCTTACCCAATATGGTGATCTACATATCTGTTTGGTATCTAAAACCACCAAATATGCTACCAATACCAAATCTCTCAGTCCAACCCACTATTGGACCTACCTCACCCATCATACAAAACTAAAATCTTCCTAATTGTCACACATTTGCACCCACTAATGCTAACAAAAGGGGAAACACGAAACGTAAAGGAGAATCCCAACCTCGTATCAAACCACCATTCAAACTTTGAACAATGGTTAGACACCCAACCATCATTTTCCATGTGTTTCCTGAATTGCATAATCTAATTCAACTTTCCAAAGTAGCACGGCTACCCTCTAGCACCGTAGTGGCACCTACCCTAGTCGAATCCTCATGCATGAAGAATAAGGGCTTGTGTACCAACTGTGGATGTGTCATATGCTCAGAATATGGTCATTATACACATCATTTCTTGGCTCTCCCCAACATCCGAGAGACTCTGATAACAATGATACAAAAACCATTGCTGGAGTCATCTCATGCTACCCCGACTACTACTAGGAATCAGACCATTTACTATGTCTCTACATCAGTAAATGAATTTTTGTGATGCCCATGTGAGTTATGTAACTAGATGGATCACTACACGTATAGGTTCCCACTCATTATTGAAGGAAGGTTGTTCCATAGAGATTCTATCCCACCCATTTCACCACAAGTTCAACCTCCATGGGACCAAGAATTGGAAATTCCCACACCCAGAAATCACATCATATCCCCTTCACATCCCAACCTTCTTCCTTTGACCCCTATGGCTACACCCATTCCACAAATATCAAAAGCTTTACCACCAAACCCACCCAATTCACCGATAATTCCTCTACTTTACATTTTACCTCCTCCCATCACTCACGATCCAAACAATTGTTTGTACATATGGTGTATTTTGTCTAGTGAAGTGAACCCATCCCCATCCACCACAATGGGGGATACTGATGCTACACCATATTCATTTTCCCCCAATTCCATAAAAAATAACACCATCACCAATGTACCACAAACATTGGGTGCTAGCACATCCCTCCCACTTGTTAAAACCTTTGAGGATCTATTGTTCTCACACATATTCCACTCTGATGAAGATATCATCAAGGCCAAGAGAACATCAGATTATCTGTGGGATGACATGCACCATCACTATTTCTTCTTATCCCAAGAAGCATTTCAGCCCCACCTAAACCCTCAGGTCTATTCGATTGAAACTAAATATTTCATTCCCTCAAGACACATTGATTGGTTTAATAATCCAATTCCCACACCTCATTTATTTGAATAAGGGAATATGGAAAACATATCTCCTAAAATCAAGATAGACATCTCTATCAAACCTAATGTTGTGGAAGAAATCACTCTAGGTGTCGCATGCTCTCTTGAAGAAATCACAACATATAAGACCCTCTTCAAAGAGTTTTGGGACATTTTCACATGGTATTACATAGATATGCCTAGATTAGACCCCTCCAATGTGTAACATCGTATTGATACATGGCCCTATGTTTCCATCATTTTACAAAAATAATGGCCCCTCCACCCTTATAAAGACATGGTTGTCAAAGATGAAATCAATAAGTTGTGTATGACTCGCTTCATATACCCAATTGCATACACATCCTAGGTCCCCAACGTTGTCCCTATCAACCAAAACAAGGGAAATGTAGGGTGTGTACTGACTTTCATGACCTCATTCAATATTTTCCCAAAGACAACTTTCCTACCCCATTCATCGACCAAGTTATCAACGCCTGTGCTGGTCACATAATCCTCTCACTCATGGACAAGTTTGTTGAGGAAAATATATGAAATGATCTTACTCAAGAATTTTCAGATCTTTCTTGGCTAAAGCAAGATAAACGGGAATATCAACCTATGTTTATAGCCATCAAAATTTGTATCCTAATTCACAAGTATTGATTACAAGTGCTTAGGTTGGTTTTTTTTTTATAAATGAGAGCTTGTTGGAAAATTCATTATTTATGTAATTTTCTGAATATAACAGATGTTAAAATAAATATAGAGACAGAAGTAAAGACACCAAGTCAATAATAAAAATATATGAGATGTAAAGAAATCGTTTGTTTCATTCCAATCTATCAAAAGAATCGTTCTCTTTTCAAAATTCCCCGAGGAAGTTTTGGACCAAAGTCAAACTTAGATGTCCCCGATGAATCATACAAAAGGACTTCTGACAAAAAGTAAAAAAATGAACTTTAAAAGTTGGATCAACTTGCCACATATTTTTTCCCACTCAACTCTTCACAATATCCTTTTCCAGTCATGAAATTTAATTCACAAACAAACAAGTCTAAAAGACTCTCAAGATAGATCAACACCTATGAAAAAACAAGTGTCTCAATGATGTAATCCATACCTGAATCTTGTTGTCTACAATAGGACCCTGCTATCATTAAAGAGAATTAGGCTTCCAATGAATTAAAGAATGAATGAAAACTGAATTATCTCAACAAAAACTCAAAGAGCGAACCTTAGTATGCTTCTCCTTCTATTCTCCTTTTGTTCCTCCTTTTCCTTTTTCCTTTAAGAAATTTAGAATTAGTTGAAGTAGTTGAACTACTTATTTAGTTAAGTTAACTAAAACTCAACCAACTTTTTAGTGAAGGGGAAAAAGTAATAAAATCATAATAAGGGTTTTTAATAAATAATAACTAGTAGGTGGGACCCCTTGTGACTCCCTTTGGTTCTTTAACAATCATAACACAACTAGTTAATCAAGAAAAAACATCCCTCCTTGTGACTCCCATCATCACTTTCATATTTTGACAATTTATATCAATGATAATTGAAATTATTTCCAAAAATATGTTACCCATATATCCAAAAAATAGTGTGTTGTCCAAAATTTTAGAAATCAAGTTCTCAACAATCAATAAATAAAAACGCTAAAAATCCATATTTGCCACTCTGAGAGGCAATATTTCCCTTTTTGTTGCTCTCACCCTTTGATCTTTCTGAGTTTTCCTTAGGATGTGTGGAACCTTTAGGCCTAATATCATTAATCACATGAGAGCAATCATCTCTGAAATGTATGCGAGAGGACATGGATTTGGTAGTCATTTGAGGGTGAGGAAGGGGAAGGAACAACTTTTCCTTTCTCAGGGGCATGGTGGGACTCGATCTTTAACCTTTTACTTGCATGGGAAGACTATTTTTTTGATTGGACAAGGGAAGCTTGGGCAATTTTATTAATAGGTGGAGGAGCAGGTATAGATAAGTTAGTTCAACCACAATGTTGGTAGACTTTCGGGTGGACAATCTCTTTCCATTTGTCATTTTCAAGTACTTTAGGTTATAGTGAGACATAAGCAAGCACTAGGATACTAGGGACCTATGGGGCTTGGAAAGAAGGTCTTTCAGGCCTAGGTTGGACCACTCCTTGCCCAATTCAGTTCAAAAATCCAGCTTGAAATAGCTGGCCTCACTCTTGCGAGTCTGCATCAAAGTGTATAGAGAACCTTAGCCTTCTAGGGCCCTTGTTCCAATTTCCTCTTCCTCATTTACCCCAAAAATGGCTAACTCTGCTGAAAAATCTCATTCATGTATGCATTATTGATTAGCAAATAGTTTCTTCAACAACCATACATGACAAATCTTTTAAATATGAAACAAAATTTGGCTCAACAACATATCAAACTCATGCAATCCAATCCAATCCATACAAATCATTTAATAGTTGTCAATGAGCAGGGGGTGAACAAGAGTTTTGGGATATGTGAGGGGTTGTATTGAGGGAAAAATGTTTAAAATGAGGGGGAAAAGATCACGATTAATACTCATAACATCAAACAATCAACTGTGTCATAAATAAAAATAACATATCACTGTAATTCATCCCTACGATCCTTCAACTGTTATAATACATAATTTATCTTAACTATAATTAAATTTTTGGAACAAGGAGTGGATAGTGAATATGGCAAAGTGAGGGGATTGTAATGTGAGAAAAGTGAAATAATGGTAGGGAAAAGAGAGAATATTGTTCGTAAAATAAATTAAGTAATCCATAAAATAGTTATGTATTCAATGCAAATGACCCAATTCCAATTAAACAATTACTATGTGTTAAAACTTGTTCACTTTCCCACATTCAATTTCTTTTAAAAAATTTCAATTAATACAGTGTATAATCATACTCAGAATCATCATGCTTTTCACCCATCTAGTTAAAAAAAAATTGTTTCTTTTCATTTACTTCTCTTTTTATTTAAATAAAACTCCACAATAACACACAATCATAGTGTTTCATCTCTGTTCAGCATACATCTCTATAGAATATCAACTAATGTCCATAATTTGTAAATCCCCAAATCAAACATAGACACATTCTTTTCCTGAGTTGAACAAAATCTTTTAAAAGATGCTTGATTCCATTCCTTTGATAATATTAACAATTAAATTTGCAATGAAACCATACTAAAAAAAACCCGTGCTTCATCTCTAATGGTGCAATAAAACAAAAGGATGCACGATGTCTCCATAACCATACACAATAAAAAAGAAAATCTTAGTCATTGATTTTCCAATTTGTAATGATCTCAGTCGGGAAAATTTAAACACACAGCAGCCACCAACTTCAATTGATACCACGTTGTAGGAACACACAGACCAACGCATAACGAACATAGGAAGCCTCGTGACTGCACATTATCGTTTACTACCAATCAACCAATTCAATCAAAAATGAGTTGGGTTGTTGGTTTAATTGTCACAACAGAGGAAGGCAACGAATTTATACCAATTTTCATTTATAGATCACAACTTTCCAACAACCCAATCGAACGAAGACGAGACAAATATCAAAGCTATTGTCGAAACCACTTAACCAATTTATGATAGTCAACAAGATAAACGAGAAGAGTGTGACTGGTTAGAGTTATCCAAATCAGGCTATGTAACCATGAACACAAGAAATAATCAAGGGTTTTCTTTGTCACTAAAACACAGAGAGAATGGAGGTTGACCATATCAACAATAGGTGGGAAACCTTCGAAACAATCACGGTGGAACCACCATCTTTTTTGTAAAATAGGGTGACATTTCAACACCAAGTAGGGGAGACAATGATGCAGAGGAGCGGGTATTTATCACTGGTCAATACGCAATACCAAGAACGTGCAAAGGTATAACCCCTGCATTTTTCCCAATAACCGAACCAACTTATAACAATGTTGATGAAATGCATGCCTCATGTATCATAAATCATGATTCTTGGCATAATGGCCCCCCATAACCAACTGTGTTGATTCCAATACCACAAAATAATCCCATGACCAGGTGACAAACCCATGAACATGGCTCTAGAGGATACACATTGACCAAAAGGAGTTTGAAACATACACAACAATGCCATAACGATCGAAAACAACAGGGTATGGTTACCATTAATTGTGAGGAGGCGGACAAAGAGAATAAACAAAGAGAAACCCTCCAACAAAATACCTATAAATACTTAAAACATCAGTGATCCATCACAGTTTCCACCACACAAAACCACCAATGAATTTACAATTTCAACCATCAATTTTTTCATTTGCAAACGAATAACCACATAATATTTTCAGAGAAGACACCCACGGGTTTACAGAGTTGTCGATCTTAATAAAACACAAACCAAAACATTATTGATCCAACGTTCATTTCATACACAGAGAAAATTCATGGATGGGTGAAAAGAACCATACCTGTAACCAATTGATTTGAAAATGCGAGTTGGTCGAGTAGTTCCTTTCATTCCTAAAAGTCGAAGCTTAACCATAGCAAAACCAAATGAACAATAACCATGCTAGGGTGATGACCTAGTGGGAGAAGTATGGAGTGACTTACATTTACTGCACGTCACTTCCATCCTCCATTCCATTCAATTTCGTAGTACATGGCAACCAGCCAAAACAATACCATTAACCCCATGCCATTAATTCTATTCATCGAAACTTGCACATATTTCTTTCCAATTACACCACCCCAATCCATATTAACCATTTCCAAAACCATACTATAACATATATCAAATGCACCCAATATAACTCAAATATAACTCGTATAGTCACTAACATTGCTAGTTATGACTAACACTAATTCCTTTTTATTTCATTTGCACATAGTATAGCATAGTATTGTATAGTTCCCTTTCTTGGATTTTTTTTTTCATAAGTTTCTTTCCATTGCTCTTGTTTCTTGTTGTTACTAACATGTGTCTTGTGCAGGTGTGACAGGTAACGAATCATGGCGAATAAATATAAGCCATTCATAACATGGCATTTAGAGCTTAGAATAACGAAATTAACACATAAAATGCATTATCCATCTTCCATTATGTCACAAATGAAACCAATACTTCATCATCAATAATGTAGAACCTTGTAATCATCATCAAAATAGCAACATAAAATGTGCGATAAGACTATCTCTGAGCCTCTAGTCTACAAGGGTGTCCCACCTACTAGTATTATATATCATTAGCATAGATTAAATAATAGGCTTTAGCAATACTTTGTGGGAGAAATCCTCGTTGCAATTTTAATCGTCAACAAGTTTCTCTAGCTATAACCAAATTCAAATTTGTCATGCTCGTGAATAAAAAACAACATTCACAACCCCCTCGAGTACATTTTTATATCGCATGATGCCCTTCGAACTAAAAAACATAGGTGCCACCTTCCAATGAGCCATGAAATATTCATTTCATGATCTCACACACATTATTATCACTTACTTGGATGACCTCACTTCTCATTCCAAAAAATTATCCCAACACATAAAGGATCTACGACTCAAATTTGAATACTGTCGAAGATACAATATTCGATTAAACCCTCTTAAATGTGTATTTTGCGCCACTGTAGGATGCTTGTTGGGATTCAACATCTCCCAACAAGGCATCAACGTAGACCCCCTTAAGGTCCAATCGATTAATGGGATTCCTCCTCCCAAGAAATTACGCCAACTGCAAAGCCTCCAAGGCAAAGCTAATTTTCTACGACATTTTTTTCCTAACTATGCTATTCGTTCCCACGGTTCCTTATGCTTACTATAGTATGACATCCCCTTTCAATGGGACCAACATGACCAAGCTCTGTTTGAATCTCTAAAATAAAGACTCAACAAAACACCATTAATCAGTCTCCCACATTATGATAACGATTATATCCTTTGCCTATCTGCCTCAGAAGTTTCAATCGCAGGAGTGCATGTCTAGGTAGGTGATGACCAACATGAGCATGTCATCTACTATATCAAAAAAAATCTATATGGCCCCCTCTCAAATACAATCCTAAAGAAAACATTTCCCTGATGGTTGACCTCAAATTTCAAAAGCTACGTCACTACATCCTTCTTCTCACTACAAAAATCATGGTAGATTCCAATACTATCTACTACTTTCTTAGTCTCCACTATATCAACGAAATTTTTTCTTATTGATTTTTCATTCTCCAAGAGGACAATCTCGAGTTCACCACTCCTAAGAGAAAAAAATCCCTCATATTGGCAGAGCTCATGGTCAATTTTCCATCCAACTCATCCAACCCCCATGTCAATGAGAACCTCCCATATGAACATTTATTTCTAATTTCATCTAATGACCCATGGTATGGGGATATTATTGTCTATCTTCGAACATAAAAGTTCATCCCTCACCTCTCCTAAGATGACTATCATTGCATCTGTCAACAAGCCTCATGCTATCTCCTTATAGGAGTTTTTTTCTATCATAGGGGAGTCAACACCATTCTTTGATGATGCCTCACCCTTGAGGAAGCAAAAAAATTCCTCAATGATTTCCACAGTGGTGCATGCGAAGGTCACCTCTATGGTATATCCACTAAAAATAAGGTAGTTTGGGTTGATTAATTTTATCCCAAATTGTTCCATGACTTCATCCATTCTATCAAGAGCTGTGACAAATGTCAATTATACATGAAAAAATCCCAAACACCACCTTCTCTTCTTCACCCCATCATAACTACCAACCCTTTCTGTAATTGGGGCATTGATTTCATGCCCTGCAACCCTCCATCCAGTAATGGAGGGTTGCAACAAGTATATAGTAGTCATTGTCAACTACTTCACCAAATGGGTAGAAGCCATGCCCACATTCAGTAATACAACAAATATGGTTTCTCACTTTTTCTTTAACCATGTCATTTTCCACTTCAGAGTCCCCCTCCAACTTGTGTCTGAACATAGAAAACATTTCTAGAATGAAGTATTCACTGAGATATCTACCTAATAGATATTTACCCATGCATTCGCCTCCCCCCACTACCCATAGTCTAATGGGAAAGTCAAATATGTTAATAATGTCCTTAAACCAATGCTACAATGAATCGTATACAAACATAGGACCAACTAGCACCACGTGCTTTTTTTGGCCTTATGGGAATATCAAACTACAGTCAAAATTGCCACTAGTTTGACACCATTCCATCTTGTTCATGGGGTGGAATTTGTAATTCCCATCAAGTGAGAAATACCCGCTCTAAGCACTGCATCAAGATATTTCCAGATACAAATCCAATTGAGGAAATATTGCCCACTCTCGAATCTATCGATGGGGATCATCGATCTTCTTTACAAAACAATGAAGAAACCAAGAAATGTTCCAAGGCCATATTAGGTAATCAAGTAAACCATGGGTCCTTCACTGAAGGAGGCCTTGTATTGGCCTATGTTATCGCACATGACACCCTAGGCCATGGAAAATTTGAATCTCTTTGGTGAGGACCCTATATCGTTCACCATTGCCTCACCAAGGGTGCCTACATTTTGGGTCACCTTGAAGGGGCACACTCAAAGACCTTGTCAATGGGTTATACCAAAACAAATTTCTATCGTTCGTGTAATCATTCTACCTTAAGGTTATTTTTGTGTTTCTTAGAGTGTTTTAGCCATTTTATGTTCAAAAATAACCAAAAAGCATATTTTTTATTCCTTGCTCTTATTTTGACAGATGCATTATCCATCTTCTCACCACATTGGGTACATCGATCGTGACAATTGTTGGAATCATAATATCACTTCGGAAATGTGGGCCATTTACACCCCTGACTATGTATTACTACACTCTACTTGTGTGTGCCTCAGTTTTTCTACCAACAACGAAGAAGAATATGACATTATCATTGGTCTCCTCTCAGAATCCACTCACCTCCATATCCATCACTTATGCATCCTTTTACACTCCCATATCATTATTCTACAGTTGAATAATGTGTATTGCGGTCGTGATCCATTCCTATATTGCAAGTACATGTAAGATAAACTTCTATCACAAAATTTTGAGTCAATTACATTTACTCATATTCATAGGATCGTAAACCAAGTTGCAGATCACATGGATAATCAGGTCCTAGTTTCACATTCATCACACTAGTATACATCACCCAAGATCAACATTCATGCATCAAACAAAATAAAGATTCATCCATCACATAAAACATATACATAAAAACACAAGAAACATCATCATCAAAATGTATA
>ML798480.1:67611-92180 GCA_009831015.1 Picea engelmannii | reverse complement strand
ATATATATATATATATATATATATACATTTTGATGATGACGTTTCTTATGTTTTTATGTATATCTTTGATGTGATGGATGAATCTTTATTTTGTTTCATGCATGAATTTTGATCTTGGGTGATGTTTATATAAATGGTCCCATACATGTTTCAATAAAAATATACAAATCACCTTAAGCCCCACGGCTAGGCCCAAATCTCAAAAATATGCCCTCAGCATCTACAAAATGGGAGTTCAAAAAATCCTACACATAATTCAAAAATGGGCCATGCCCATAGTAGAGGAGACACCTATGGAGCCCCTAACTCTAAAAATTCACTAGCCGGAGGGTCTGGTGGTGGATCTTTGTCAATAGGGGGATCTCTCCCTTTCCCACCTGAGGGTATCTCCCTCACAGGGATACATCCATTCAATGCTACTCCCAATACTCTTGCTTGTAGTAAAATTGACCTCCAGCTAGGTTCCAAACCTATAAAATGCTCTAGTATATAATCATCTCAAATATGAGGCCATCTCTCCTCAGGTACTCGATCTGAGACTACCTCCAACCATCTCCTGAGGTCCTCAATCTCCTGAACCTATGCAGTCATTTCATCTGTAGGAGGATCCTGTGACAGACTTTCCCTAGGGTCATTGTATGAAGGGGGGAATCGTCTCACCCTGCCCTCCACATCTGTCTCCTCCTTCGCAACAAACGTGAACTTGGCCTCCCAAATGTTGGGAAACACATATGAAAAGTCATGAAATAGGTTTTATGAGTCTCTGTGACAAAAAAATATATAAATCAATGAGGATAAAATAATTAAAAAAAAAAACACATACCTCCTTGATCACATAGCTTTCCAGGAGGTAGGCGCATGTCAGGGTGATGACAAAAGTCAATCCTAAAATACAAGATCTTGTAGATAACCTATGGGGTATGCATGTAGACCCCCTCAAACAGGGGCATAAAATAATTCCCTCCCTCGCTACCACCATGGCGGGATAAAAATTTCCCCACTTCATCAATCGAGGGTTGTCAATTGGTGGTGGATATAATATCACCTTCGAGTTCAAGAGAATCACCCTCTCTAAGATAAATGCAAACAACACCCACCCAAAAGAAAATTCTCCGGTCATCGAAGTAGCGCACCTATCTAACTACCCCACCATGAATTCCCTCATCAAGAAAGACCATGCATACATACCCCCATCCATCTCTCTCTCCAGAATCTCTAGGTCTGACCCAAATATATGTTGGGTTGCCAATGACCCAAATATCCTCACTACCATCACATGAAACACTTGGGTCTCTAGAGAATCGATTTCATCTATACATATCAATCCCCTACTCATCAATCCATTCCCTAAATAGTTCCAAGTTGCCATCGTAACCACCATCACCCTTGGAGGAATCTGTGGATGAGGTTCCAACAACATCCCCTGAAACGCCAACACTATGAGGAAGTAAATTCCAATATCTACTGTAATTCAGAGGTCATATCCCTACACCTCAAAAAAATCCAACTCTGACCTCCACATCTTGATAATAAACTCTAGGAGAACCTCCTATGATCAAATCAATGAGCAGTCAAATAATCTCAAAAGGCCTACTCGGGACAATCAATTTCGAATACCATGGTCATTTCCCACTATCCTTTGTAGACAATCCTAGTCTCACTCTCACCACTAGATCAACATATTGTTTATTCACTCAATACTTTCACCCAATCCCATAAAAAAGGAGTTGGTTTTCATCCTCCAGAAAACCCAAGACATCATAAAATGTCAAAATTTCCCCTCTGTGTGGTTCTCTTCTCTATAGTCGTGCACATCCACATGATTTTTAGATAAACAAAAGTGAAACTACTGTGTGTCTACCTAGTAAATAGTCAGAAAACCAATGCACAATTGTCCACCAGATAGTCACGCCCAAATGTGCAATTGTCTACGTGATATCCATGGACAAACTGCACAATTGTCCCCTAGACTACCACACACATTTGTCGTGATTGTCTTCATGACCCCCAGGGATGATTTCAGGGGATAAATTTTTCTCATGGGCTAATTTTCCATAATTTTTCCCAAAAAAAGATTTGCTATTCTAAAAATGATTTTCCCAAATTCTATAGGATAAAATCATTTTAACTTAAAAATCGCCAAAATTTTATACAAACTATATAAAATCCTTAGAAATTTGAATATTTTTACAAAAAAGTCGCCAAACATTTATAGTTAGCATATGAAGGATTAGTAATATTCGCCAAGGTTTCTACATTTTAAAATAAATTTCCATCCTTAAAATCATCCCTGATGGCCTCTGTGCTGATCCGGGTGGAAAAGACCCTCATACCCATGCACTTATGCGTAACAGATATTGTCACATTCGTGCAAACTGTGTTCGACTGTCACAATCACTCTCACACATATGTGCATGGAAACTAGCCACTTCCCTACACAGACCCTCCTATCCACTCATAAAAATTATCGTGCATCCATCCATACAACCCCAACCTCATAAAAAACAAACCTAAACTATGCAGACGGTTTTGACTAGTTACCTGCCTCTCCCACAAGTTGAATCTAAGTCCTTGTACCCTCGTACTGCTCATAAATGCAGACAAATTAGCTCTTAGGCGTCAATTCGCATAGGTACAAATGAGGTAGCATTGTGGGTCCCATGTCCATATATACACCCCCTTTTCAAAATTCATTGTCTTTTTTCAAAATCCTAGAAGCTCCATTCTTCACACCATTCACAACACTAGGATCCCGACTCTATCACCTACACATTGGTATTATCTATTTCTCATTTCATTACCAAGCCCAGGGAAGAACGTTTTGCACCCCAAGCACAGGTATGCATGGTTCTCGTACATTCAATTATCAAATAGATGTCATATGTTCTTTATTTTCAAATATGTTTCACGATGGTTATTGGTTTTGTTTGCACAGGAACTTATCATGAGCACCGCCAATCACTTTAGTCATGAACACCCCATGATGCCTTCAATTATATGACCAATATTGGCATGTAATTACTCCCTCTATTATTAATTTCATATCCTAGTCATCACCCTAAAAAAATTACATTTAGGTCTCCACCCAGCTCTGCGGTACCCTTTCCTCCATTACACTTGGGTAATATCACTCGATAGAATTCTCACCCACATGATTTGTCCCATAATTAATTCCTGCAATAAATCAACACCAATGATAGGAATTTCCTTCTAGTATTGAGTGGTTGTGTAAAGCTACATCTTAGAGCATGAACCTCATACTTTTGTCTCATTATCTTGCTAACCTTGCCCATACATACTCTCATACCATGTTTTCTTGGTTACATAAGATGCGCCTCCACATTATCATTAACCATCCACCCCTTACACAAACAATTACCCATCTGCAATTACATCCTCCATTCACCCAACTGATACAAAAACCTACCAATGGGACCCCCACCAATTCACCTTCACCAACTTGCACCTCCATAAGGCCAAGTCAACATTCACCGGGCACCTGTTTCTACATGTGTATACTCAACCCACTTGTTTTTAATTCATTTGGTAATTGTATGAAGAACATATCAAATTCCAACAAGAAGAGTATATTTTTTCCATCACAAACAATGGCGTCTTTGTCTTGGCACACAACAACCCATGATGCCCTTGGTTGGGGCATTCCCATTTTAACTCCATCTCTGCAAAGATATCCATTTCATGGACCAAATACCGACTATCACTAACACCCATATCCAAAATGTTTACATTTTTACCTATCTTCCACTCCTTTTCAATCTCACCCAAGTGCCTCATGCCAAATATGTGCCTCATGCAAGTTTCATAACATCCATGATATACAATAAACCATATTCCATGATCTCTAAGATATAACTCAAATCATATGCCCAAAATCACCAACATATGTCTCTATCCATGTGTTAGAGACTCTCCAAGATATATCTTAAATCAAATACCTTAACATCAATATGAAAACCTTAAAACATATAGAAAACCATACCTTTTATCATGTAATAACCTAATTCATAATATTACAGACAAACATAAATTCCTCAACTTCAACATCAAGAAGATAGAATCTTCATCAAACTTTACTTCAACCTCGTTGAACAATGTTGGTCAACTTGTGGGCCTTGTGTGATGATTGTTGTTCAACTTGAGGGGTCCTCGCTATACAACCTATGCTTGACCCACGAGGGCCTACTCAATTAGGGTTTTCATATAACCATTCTCCCATATATGGATCCAATCACTTCCTCCTTTGCACAACTTCACTACCTCATTTTCACTAAGAGATCACATACTTCCATCCATTATTAATAAAATGGGAGGCTCTTGATGTGTATTTATACTTTTTCAAGTACATCCTTTGCTTGAATTTAGGGTCGACCTGTAACTTATTTTTTGCAACAAATTTTATCCTTTAATTAATTTTGGGGCTGACCTGTAACTTATTTTTTGCAACAAATTTTCTCCTTTAATTAATTTTGGGGATGACTTGTAGCTTCTTGTCCTTATATCTGGGGATTCTTTACTAGAATTGGGGGATTCATATTTAAGAGGGAATAACTTCTCAACCATGAGGAACCATGTGGCATAGAACCTACCATTGGAAATGACATCATGAGGAATATGAATCTATAAGGGGTTTTCATGCATTTGAAATTTCTTTCATGTTCTTTTTCTTCAAACAACTTTGGGGTTCATGACCACACCTTCAAGGCTTCTTAACCACTTAACCTATTAACCATATTTCCATGGATTCTTGTATACTTCTTAAAAGCGTCTTCCAGTGAGGGCCATGCTTAAAACTACTCCATAAGGGGACCACTTTGGAGACTTCTTCAAATACACCCATCACTTCTAGAGGATTCTATACTTATTCTAGGGTTGGCATCAATAACAACAATTTTTTCAACACTTTCTTCCAACAGACATGCACTTTATTAATATAATTTGTATAATAAAATTTAAATAAAATCAATTTATTATTAAAGTTTGCAATAAAATTTAATAATAACATTTTATTAAATAAAATAAACACTAATACTAATATTTAAATAGAATATAAAATATAAATAATCTAACACGACACATGGACTAAAAATGAAATAAATCGAAACTTCTAAAAAATATATTTAAATGTTTATTCCAATGTTTTCATCTGGCATATAAAGAAAACAAGAAACTTAAAGAGGACTTAAAAACCTAAAATTTTATTTCTAAATTTTATAAAACAAATTGGGTTATGTTACAATAATTCCTAGCATGAAATTTGTAGTTTACAACATAGAGGATGAGGCACAGTTCCCTGAATTATGCTTTGATGTTTATGTTTAATTCCTTATATAAGGGAAATTGGCCACCAGGACATGGGCCAAGACCATCTACAAATTAGTGATAGTGACATTATTGGATGTCCCCCATTTTGGGTGTATTATAAACGTCAACTTGTGTTTTAGGTTCTTACTCAACAGGTTGCATTAAGGGTTCCTCTAGTTAGACTTTCCATACCAAGTTGACATCGATATCATACACCAAGTCTCAGAGCTTCCTAGAACCAGAGAGGATCCTACTAACATGGTAGCAACATTGGATTCCACATAAGAGGAAGTGTACTAAAAGTATGGACCCATAGAGGAACAAGACGATTTTTTTTATCAATGATGAAGATGTTTTTCCATGTAGTTAATTTACTCCAAAATGATGTCCAAGTGCTAGAAGGATGATTCCCCACTAGGGGTAAACCTAGTAGTTGAGCCATGCATCTAAGGCATAAGTTGTTATACTCATTATACTTGATGAACGATTTCATATAGGATTGCATTGATGCACATGAATGCAGCAAGGAGTTTCACTATAGTTAGATCCTACGCCTTGCAATGATACCATGGAAGCAACCACCAAGATAGAAATATGAAAATCAAGTTACTAAATTTTTTCCCACACCCAAAATTCATTGATTTACAATAAAACATGGACAATAATGTCTAGTGTGAGAACAACGTGGCTTTCCATCTATGGTACATTGGAATGATTTAGATGACTATTCAATCCTTCTATATATCGCATGGCCTCACTGATAGGTATGTAGACTATATTAAATTTGAATTTGTTATCCATATTGTTTTCATCACCTTAGTGGTAGATCCATAGAGTCCTGTCGAGATATTTATCATTTTATTACCGAGGAGGACATTCAACATGCAATTATACAATGGCCAGAGTCACTGCATCCCATGCCAGATGAATAATAAGAGCTTTATGAAAAACATACTAAGAAGGAGTAGGAGAAAAAATGGGCAACATTAAGCATAGGGGAAGGAGAGAAACTATAGGTACAATGGAAACCGATACACCCAGAGCCTATCATTCATGTTCCTTTTTCATTTTATCCTATCAACCTCATTCTCATCGAAGAGGAATCCCCCTCTCATATGATCGTAATTTTTTCCAAGCGTACGACATTGAATAATGAGCTGGAGGAATAGGAAATAGACACAAACGCTCAAAGGTAGGATCCAAGGCCTTCCCTATCACCAATTGAAAGCATCATCAAGGTGATCTAATCCAATTTGGATGTGCAAAATTTGTTGCATTGGGACTTGGCATACAAATTGGGTGTGGTCTGTCGTGCACTCAAAATTTCTATATCGTCGACCGATATTAAGTCCCAAGAAAAACTAGTCATAGGTAGCACTATTAACACTACATCACTACATATAATTACATAAAAGAGGTTCCTACGACTCAAGCCCTTAGCCTTGACAACCTTAGAGATATCCACTAGTCCAAAGCGTCTATCATTTCCTTATGTGGTGATGGAATTGGTGCAAGTACCTTCACAAGTCCTATAAGTATTCTTGGTTGAGATAATGAATGAGTTGGGGGAAAGGAAATATGCACTAATTCAATACTAGATGTCCCTATAGTAAAATCATGAGCAAGAGATAGATATGCACCAATAAAACCAACAAAGGAATGCACTGGAGATAGTTGCACACAAGGAAATACAAGAATGCGATAAATCAGAGGTAGATGTGCATACATTGTTGATAAACATAATGAATGAAGTATATAGGCAAGTCCCGAGAATAATTGAGGAAACTTTTTACCTATTGACTTTAAACAAACTCAACAAGGTAAAGGAATATAGACAACACTAGTAGACACAAAATATCAAGCTTCAACAAAAATTGAAGAGAACCCCACCATCAGAGCAGGGGGAGTTGAAACAAAAGATTTCGGCCATAGAAATTATGTTGCACCAAGGGAACATGCACATGGAAGGATTCATTGGAATTTTTTAGTACATATTAAAACTCTAGAATGACCTACATAATGCCCCCAAAATAAACACAATTTAAGATCACATATGCACAAGTGAGGTATAGATCTACTAGAAGAAGCAGGTGTTGACCACCCTCCCACCCATAGAGCACAATGTGGCCATGATAGAGATATATGTCCTTCACTGAAAAATTGCATCTTCCCATACCAAATATTAGACATTATCAACCAGTTTGTTGGAAGCACAAGAATAAGCCCAAAAATACCACTATGTGCTCACAAATGCACATGCAAGGGTGGCTCCAGTGATAGAGATGGGAACATAGATCAAGCCTATAGATAGGTTGACGAAACTGGTAGAGGTAAACAAATTTTGAAAATAAATGAAGGAAATAATGGAGATATTTGATCAAATAGACTCTTATTTCCAAAAATTCATCACTGAGATAATGAAGAAGGTGTCATCCATTGCCTCAGTCGCACTATAATGAAGTTAGTTGATCAAGGAAAATCCAACTATGATTTGGATTATGTTGGCAATGAAATGAGATACCAACAAAAATATAGCAAAGGACACATAAGTATAGTGAAATATAACTTTTATTAATGAATAAAATATTAGAGTATTGTAGAATAAAAACTATCTAGAATGGTGGTAGATTATTTCTAAAGAGAAAGAGATGTTGGCTACGCTCATTCGAAAAAAATAAGACATTATAAGAGGTAAAAAGAGTGGCCCCATTGGATACATTGTCAAGGAATAATAGTATTCCCTTTTACAATTGAGAGGGCATGTATATACGGTTTACGGATGCATTTTCCCTCAATATTCATATAATGTCAGTTATTTTAATATTATTATATGTTTTATTTTATTTATGTCATTTTACAATACCATGGGTGACAAAACCACAAGCTCATAAACCACCAATATCAAAATACTAATTAATAACTATGGAAATATATTTTTACCATTTTATTATTATTATTATTTCTTTTATTCTCTCCACCTTTCAAATACCATGGGTGTACACCATGGTTTATCAAAACCACAAGCTCGAAAATGTTGATTCAGTGGAAGAGGTGGATGGCCACCAATATTCACCTATATCAGTCTTCCCCCTTAGGAAACAATGGTCCCCATTGGGTGAAGTTCCCTTAGGATATGGATATATTGTTTCTGAATATGAACCTTGGTGAGCCACTTTTGTTACTTAAGTAGCTATCCTACTTTGACAACCCGATAGATTTCTATGCTATGTTGGACTGTGGATTTCATTTGGATATTTATGATCTAGTCCATTGTAGATTTATGAATTTATTCAAGATTGAGTTTAGTAGGGTACAAGTTCTTAACACCTCCAATTTTTCCAATGTAGTAGGTAATATGGTTGAAGCAGCTCCACATTAAATACTAGGTGTAATACAAGGAAAGGAGGAATAATTAATTCAAAATAATTTTCACCCATAATATTTGTGATCGTGCAAGGCCCATATATTAGTTGTATTAGCTTCAAGTGGGAGCTTGTGAGGTATTCTTTTGATAAGTTCAACCAAACCTTATCACTATCCTCAAAATTATGTGGAACATGATGCTAGTCTTGTCATTGCTTGTACTTGGAATTAGCCTTTTGAAGGATGTCATGGACCTATTTTTGAGGTGTTGGATCCATTCAAAAAATTTGGCTGCATGATTTTCCTTGGTATAAGTGTGGGAGGGATATATTAGTGAAGATGCAGTAAGGAGAGCTACATCAATGGGGGATAATGGATAGAACTCCAAGAACACTTGAAAGGGGATATGACCAATAGAGTTGTGAAGAGCTCTTTTATGACTATGATGAACATATCAAATATTGTCATCCCATGTACGTGGATGTTTAGAGTTGTACGTGCACATAATACGTGCAATCATTTGGTTGAATACTTATATTTTTCCATGAGTGGAATGTAGTTAATTTGGTCAACTTGGTTTCCATCATATACTATAGGATAGACTAGAAGATAATAAGGAACTTGTTGTCCCTCTCTAAAAAAATAATTCGTGGAAGCCCAAAATTAACGGAGACATGCTCAAAGAAGAGCTTAGAAATGGCCTCGATTGTGACACTCTTATTACATGGTGATAAAATGGCCATTTTATAGAATAAGTTGATAACCATAAATACACAATCATGACCATGTTTGGTGGAAGGTGAAATTGACAGGTAATCCATGCAAATTGATTTCGAGGACTTGTCTAGTGTGGGAAGAGGAGTGTACAATCTTTTCTTCTTGATGGCCGGTTTAGTCATGGACATGTAGTGCATGACTTGATTTTCTAGAGAACATCTTGTTGAATCTTTGGCCAGTAGAAATACCCCTACAATACCCCTATTATATTCTCCATACCAAAGTGCCTGGCCACCTGAATGTAATGTGCCTCCCAAATTAGCTTCACACACTCTCTTGAAGGAAAACAAAGATGGCCTCGATAGAACAAGAGTGCATCTTGGAGATGGAATTATAGGAAGTGTTTTCCTATTTTCAATGCCTGGTATGTAGTAGTGAATTTAAATTGATTGTGGTATAAATGTGGCCACAAAGAGGCCTCGTCTCCATAGGAGTTAATAACTATGGTTAGTGCCATGAATAACGATTTCTTGAGGAATTTTTGGACATGGTTGGTGACACACTTCTTATAATTAATGTTTAGGTGGAATTATTGCAAGTATGTGGAGAACTTTTGATGGTTATCACTCTATAAATTTTATTGTGTTTGCATAAATTGTAGAGACTTGTTATCAATGTGGATGATCACTTCCTTTCTCATAATATAATTCTTCCAATTTCGATTACTTTCCTTCACAATGGATTACATATCCTTTTCATAGGTGGGGTACCTAAAAATAGTGTCAGAGGTTGTTTCATTATGATAAGCCATTGGATTCCCTTTCCGAGTGAGGACTGTACTGATAGAATAATCGAAGGCATCCATCTCAATCTCAAATGGTTATTATAGGTATGTTAGTGTGAGAACTAGTGCAGAGCATAGTTGGTAATTGAGATATTGGATTGATTTATATTGTGACTCAGAACTAGATAACTTGTATTTATACTCGTCCTTGGTTACTTGACTTAGGGGCGAAGTGATATGACATAATCACAACACAAATTTACAGTAGAAGTTAGAAAGGCCCAAGAAGATGAAGATTTTTGTTGGTGTTGTCTGTGTTGGCTAGTAAATAATGGAATGGATATTGATTGGGTCCAAATGCACCCCATTTTCATCCACAATCTATCCCATATAATGAATTCTCTGCATGCCAAATGAGCATTTCTCCATATTGGCATATAAATTGTGTTGTTGCAGGGTGATAAGGACATGTTGAATATGTTGCAGGTTTTATGTCCATGTTATTTTCAATATGAGAATGTCATCCTGATATAAAACCACAAACAATTTTGTGAACGACCAAAAAATATCATCCATCATTCTCATGAATGTGGTTGGAGAATTATTCAAGACAAAAGGCATGACCCACCACTCAAAGAGGCCTTATTTAGATTTGAAGGTTGTCATCCATACATCAATTCATTGAATAAGAATCTGATGGTAGCCTGACTTCAGATCAATCTTACTAAAATACATGAAACCCCTAAGTTGATCAAAAATATCGTCGATCAAGACGATTAGGTATCAGTTATTGAAAGTGATCTTATTCATGGGTATAAAAATAATACAAAGTCTCCACGTCCCATCCTTGTTTTGCACTAGAACAATTATTCTCCCACAAACTGATGCAGGAGCATCGCCAACAAAGCACAAGCGAGGAATACAACTGGGCGCACTAGCGCATATTTTGAAACATTTTTTAATTTCAAATGATCAATTCATTAATGTAATATATGACAAAGAGTTTTGAGTTATGTGTGTCTTTAATGACTGGAGGTTGATCCATCACGAAATATTGATGGGGGAATGTATTTTGTTTTATGAATCAGATCACAATACAAATTTGGAGCTTGCGCTCTCATCTATCTGACTCGATATTTATTGTAATAAGTATTAAGTAGTTTATATAATTCAATTCCATTAAGATAGCATAGAGTAGTTGGAGGGAAAGGCTCGAGGATCACCTCTTTGTATAAAGCTTTGTAAATTTACCCAATAGTGGTTGATGGTTGTCAATTGTTGTTGATAGTTGTTGTAGCAGCTGAATCTAGTATCTGTAGATTGCCATTGTAAGATAAGAGTTGGGAGATGCAGAGAAAGTTGTATGAATGTATGTAAATCTCAGTTGGATCAATATAAGAGAAGAACATTGTCCCGAATGTGTGTATCAGTATGTGTTTATCTGAATGAATAGTAGATTTTTTGTTATTTTTCAATTCTTTGTTATTTATGTTCTTGAATCCATGACTGGGTTTGCTTCCTTGAATGTATGAGTCATTACGAGGAGTATATAAGTTCCAATTGGTTCTCTTTACTGAGCAAGTGCAAGGTGTGCATAGTTTCCACAAGGAGTGCGTGACCGAGTCTGTTCTGACTCGAAATCTCAGAAGGGATAGTGGAACTTATATGTGTGCAAGGAGTGCATCGACATCTACAAGGAGTGCGTGACATAGTTTTAAACTAGAAATATTAGGAATGATAGCATGATTCAATCACGAGAAATAGAAGTGGTTGGAGAACAATCGCAAGGAGTGCAAAGCCATTCACAGGAAAGTGGGTGTGGAGTAGAGTCTGTTGCAAGGTGTGAAAATATCGAACAGTCGACTAAGTGTCGAAGATATTGTTCAGAGGAACAAGGAAAATAAAGAAAGAAAATCTTAGGAGGGGAAGAGACAAAAATCTTCAAGGAAAGGAATCCTTGAACTTCTCGTAAAATCCAGTGGGAAATATTAATTCTCAGAAGGAGAAGAATGATCCCAGATCATTACATCTGGTGAAGTTGCAAGGAGGAAAACCGTAAAGTATTTCGGTACTCCGGAGGTTCGACAAGTTAAAAAATTGATGAATACTGAGTCACAAGGTCCAAAGTCATGATAAAATATCGACCGTTGATCGCTAGAGAGTATGTGGAAATGGGTTAAGGAATTCAAAAATTGGGATATTGGAGGTTGTGAGTGAAAGGCCTAGAGTTTCGCAAGGTTGCGAAGTCTGAACCATTGTGGGGTCGACGGATTCGAGGAGACACATGACGTGAGTTCATAGAATCGGAGTTGAGTGCTTCGGGAAGGAGTGAAGAAAGGATTCAAGATATCCTCGAAGTCTGAACTGCAAAGGAGGTAGACCCACGATCACAACCATGGTCACTTGTACAAGAGCCTGTGTGTGGGTAAGATATTTTTGGGTGCCTGCAGGGACCCAAGGAGTCGCTCTGACTCAGGAATTCAAACGATCCAAGACCAGGAGGTCAAGCAACCCTTTGGAGGGAAGGGGGTTAGTTTCAAAGTGGTATCAGATCAAAGTACATGATTGACTTCTATAGGGAGGGATATAAACATCAACACAATGCCACCTAGAAGACATGTTGATCCTCCTGTAGATAATAGAGCTATGGAAAGGGATATGAGAGAACTATGTGTGAGGCTATATGCCATGGAGACAACACAAAGGAGAGCTCTAGATGCTGGAGATGTGAGCGAGGAAAAAATGAAGAAGTTGAAGTTGCAGAAGTTATAGATGTGGATGTTGTGGAAGAACGCTTGTTGAGAGAGGTTTTCAAATTGGGTGCCAAAGAGAGGATTGGAATCCTTATGTATGAACGAAACCTAGACATGGAAGAATTGTTTGACTAGATATGAGAAATGGATAATTATTTCAATTATGAGGATGTTGAAGAGGAGAAAAAGGTAAGACATGTTGTCACTAGACTAAAGGGACATGCAACACTATGGTGGGATGAACTAGAGGTTGATAGGAGGAGCAAAGGAAAATAGAAGATCAAGAGTTGGGATTGAATGGTGTCCAAGTTGAAGGCAAAGTTCATGCTCAAGGATTACTAAATAAATTTTTCTAGGAGGATGCAAAACCTAAGACATAGAGGATTGACTGTGAAAGAGTACACAAAAGAATTCTACAAGTTTAACATTAGAGTTGGACAAAGGGAGAGAGATGAAGAGAAATTTTCCAGATACATCAATGGCCTAAGGTATGATATTCATGATGAAATCAACATGGAAACAATCAGGACTATAGAGGATGTGTATGAAATGGCGCTAAAAGGATAAGATAAGTTGGATAGGAAGCAGAGTCAACAACACAAAGGTCGAAGCTTGAACAGAGGAAAATGAGTTTCCCAGGAGAAAACAAAGAAGCCCAAGGATGAGGCAGATAAACCACATAGTCACTCTGAGAGAGGAGGAAGTTCCTAAGGAAGACAGAGTGGTGGTATAAGTTCTTTTCCCAGAGGAAGAGGAAGAGGTAGAGGAGGATAAGTAAGGTGTTATGCCTACGGAAAGACAAGACATATGTCCTGGGATTATCCTAAGATAAAGAAAGGAGGTGAAGCTCACATCTCAGAAGCATAGAAGTGAGATGCTAAGACAAAAGGTGCAGAGGATGGACGGTCCTTGATGATGAAGAGGGTTCTTTTGAAGCAAGATCCAAAAATTGAAAAACCAATGAAAAGGAACAATTTGTTCAGGACAGCTTGCAAAATGAAGGACAGAGTTTGCAAGGTGATAATCGACAGTGGAAGAACTGAAAACTTAGTATCCAAAGAGATGGTGGAGAATATAGATCTAGATAAAACTACATATCCAACGCCATACAAGGTCTCATGGCTACAGAAAGGTCATTAGGTAATAATTACTCAACAATGCCTAGTTAGTTTCAAAATAGGAGGATATAGAGATGAGATCCTATGTGATGTAATTCCTATGGATGTTTGTCATTTTTTGTTGGGAATACCCTAGAATTCTGACATAAATTTTATTCATGATGGGTGGAGGAATACATACACCTTAGATAAGAATTGTAGGACACACATGTTGCTTCCAATTGAGGAAAATATGGTGAAATATGAAGCCAGCGTGAGCATACTCCTCATGAGTGGGAAGGAACTCTTGAGTGAAGTGAAGAAGGAACAAGATATTTAGTTTTATATAGTGAGGAAACCAAGATTTATCCTTACTAGTACTTCATTGGAGGATTTTCCTGACGAAGTTTAGGAGCTACTAGAGTTTCTATACAATTTGTTGAAAAACTAGTGAAAAGGAACAATTTGTTCACGACAACTTACATAATGAAGGATAGAGTTTGCAAGGTGATAATCGACAGTGGAAGCACTAAAAAATTAGTATCCACAGATATGGTGGAGAATATAGATCTAGAGACGACTACATATCCGACACCATATAAGGTCTCATGGCTACAGAAAGGTCATTAGGTAACAGTTACTCAACAATGCCTAGTTAATTTCAAAATAGGAGGATATAGAGATGAGATTATATGTGATGTAATTACTATGGATGTATTTCATGTTTTGTTGGGAATACCCTGGAAGTATGACATAAATTTTATTCATGATGGGTGGAGGAATACATACACCTTCGAGAAGAATTGTAGGACACACATGTTGTTGCCAACTAAGGAAAATAAGGTGAAAGATGAAGCCAGCGTGAGCATACTTCTCATGAGTGGGAAGGAACTCTTGAGTGAAGTGAAGACGGAATAAGAGATGCAGTTTTCTATAGTGAGGAAACCAAGAGCTATCCTTACCATTAATTCATTAGAGGATTTTCCTGAGGAAGTTCAGGAGCTAGTAGAGTTTCTGTTATTTTTCAATTCTTTGTTATTTCTGTTCTTGAATCCATGACTACATTTGCTTCGTTGAATGTATGATTCATTGGGAGGAATAGATAAGTTCCAATTGGTTCTCTTTACTGAGCGATTGCAAGGTGTGAATAGTGTCCGCAAGGAGTACGTGACCGAGTCTATTCCAACTCGAAAGCTCAAAAGGGATAGTGGAACTTATATTTGTGAAAGGAGTGCATTGTCATCTGCAAGGAGTGCATGATGGAGTTATAAACTCGAAATCTTAGGAAGGATAGCCTGATTCAGTCACGAGAGATAGAAGTGGCTAGAGAATAGTTGCAAGGAGTGCGAAGTCATTCACAAGAAAGTGGGTGTGGAGTAGAGTTGATTGCAAGGTGTGCACAGATTGAAAACTCGACTAAGTGTCGAAGAGATTGTTCAAAGGAACAAGGAAAAAAAAGGAAGGAAAACTCAGGAGGGGAAGCGACAAAAAGATTCAAGGAAAGTATTCCTTGAACTTCTCGTAAAAGCCAATGGGAAATATTAGTTCTCAGAAGAAGAAGAATGATCCCAGACCGTTAGATCTAGTGAAGTTGTAGGGAGGAAAACTGTAAAGTATTTCGGTACTTTGGAGGTTCGACAAGTTAAAAAATTGACGGAGACCAAGTCACAAGGTCCAAAGTTTCGATATAATCTCGACCGTTGATCGCTAGAGAGTACATGGAAACAGGTTAAGGAATTCAAAAATTGGGAGATTGTAGGTTGTGAGTGAAAGGCCTAGCATTTCGCGGGGTTGTGAAGTCTGAATCATTGTGGGGCCGACGGATATGATAAGATGCATGACGTGAGTTCGAAGAATCGAAGATGAGTGCTTCGGGAAGGAGTGAAGAAAAGATTCAGGATATCCCTAAAGTCTGAACTGCGAAGGAGGTAGACCGATGGTCACAGCCATGGTCAATTGTGGAAGAGCCTGTTTGTGTGGATAATATAGTTTCAGGTGCCCACAGGGACCCAATGAGTCTCTTTGACACAGGAATTCAAATGATCCAAGACCGAGAGATCAAGAAGCCCCTTGGAGGGAAGGGGGTTAGCATCACAACTAGAGGCACTCGGTCGAATGTGGCCCTTTTGAATGATCTCATGAATTTGATTCTTTATTTCCTCATTCTCTATAAGGGAGAATATGTATATTGGACCATTGGGTAACAGAGCACAAGATACGAAGTCCCTAGAATGTCTAACTTGGAAGTGCAGAGTCACCCCATAGGTGAATAAAAAATATCTTTGTGCTCCTATACAATCTTGTTGAATTACTTTTGTTGTGTAGAAAGGTATTAGGCCAAGATTGTTGTGGTTATAGTGACCTTATATTCATATTTTAATTGGACCATGAAGAGGAAAACATTTAAGGTCTAAGAGATTACTTTGCATCACGTTTTTTCTAAGATCAATGAAATGGAATTAATCAAAACTACCTCTGGTACCCTATAGAGTTGATTCCAAAGATTAATAACAATACCATAAGGTTGAGTCTCATAAAAAACGTGGTATTTCCACATATATGGTTGTACTAAAATAAGATGACAAACTTCAAGTGGGGAAACATCACATACTATTTGATCTTTGAAGGGATTGATGTCATTGGACATGCAACATTGCTAGCTAATGTGAATGTCTCATCTTTGGTTCAAGCATACGATGGTGTATAGTTAGGGTTGTGGCATTTTTGGAAAGTTCATTATTTTCATGACATCAAATAAGAACAAGTTATTTTGACTCTCACTATCAAGAATGAAATGGAATGGGGTCACCTTCACCCACATCTATGAGAGTCAGAGGTGCTCCCCATCCTCAAGTTCCTCTAGTTCTTCTGGTTGGATTTTCATTGTTGTGATGGTAGTATTGGGTTATGCATCATTAATCTATTTTGTGAGTTAGGAACACCTTTACAATGATTTTGTTTTGGATTATTTGTAGACATCAACCCTCACTTATTCTTGTTCTTGAATTTCTCCTCGATTTTGATAGAATAATGAAAAGGAAATCCTAGTAAGGAAATTTTCAATGCATCCATATTTGTTTGGATGTACCTATCTAGGACACTCTTATAATTCATAAATAGGTTCCTCTAAGACTCTTGAATACCTAGATTTGAGTGTAGGGTATGGAACATGTTCATATACTCTAGTACTATCTGGTCTCTCCCCTGATGCATATTCATCCATTTTGTATAACGATCATCATATCTTCCAACAAGGTAGAAATCCTCCTTGAGGGAATCCACAAAGGCCGCTCAAGTTTTTTTTCTCCTGAATGGCATAGATTCATTTGTTGTGTGTCTCTCCAAGTAACCTTCCCAAAAATCCTTGACATGGGGTAGGGATTTAAGAAGCACAAAGGTGATCTTTTTGCTGATAGAATTTTTTTGGATAGAGTAATAACCTTCTATAAAATTCAACTATTTCTCTAAATCATCTACATTAATATTTCCTGCAAATAAGGAAATATCAATATTAAATTGTACCTTGAAGGGTGTCACACCTCTGAAATGGATACTTATTGAAGATTCCTCAGTCATTATCGACAGTCATCGAAGGATATAATAAAATGTGTCCATAATCTCGTTCCTTTTTCATGGAAGGTATTCCACAAGAAACATATTGATATGATATCCTACTCCATAATCTGTCTTTTCTTCCGCTATGAAGGTCGCTTGGGCAAGTGAGAGAGGTTGTTCCCAAGAAAAACTAGCTTGAGAACTAAATCTTTATACCCCAACATCATGAGGGGCATCCACCAAGAAATAATAAGGAGCATATTTCTCTGATACCATTGATCCAAATTATATTGAGAACTAAATGAGATACACATGAAAATATAATAGAGAACACATAAGTACATTGAAACCCAACTTTTATTAATGAATAAAATAACATAGTATTGTAGAATACAAACTAGCTAGAATGGTGGCAGCTTGTCTATGAAGAGAAAGGGATGTCCCCTATGCTCATTCACAAAAAATAGATATTAGAATAATTCAAAAGACTGACCTTGTTGGATACTTTCAAAAGGAATAATAATATGTCCTTTTACAAAATCTATATAGAATATTTGTTGATTTATTAATTGTGGAAATAAACTATGTATGGAGTTTTTGAAATGTCCCAAAAACTCTATACACAATTTATATATAGAATTACAAAATCAATATTAATGGAACAGTGAAAATATACATACTTTAGTATATAGTATTTACAGATTCATTTTCCCTCAAAAGTCATACCATTTCACTTATGTTAATATTATTATATATTTTATTTTTTTACAATACCATGGGTGAAATAAAAATGGGCTCATAAACCACGAATAGTAAAAAACTAATTAATAACTGTGAAAACATCATTTAGCCATTTTATTATTATCACTTATTTTATTTCTCTCCATATTTCAAATCCCATGGTTTATCGAAATCACAGGCTTGGAAATGTTGATTTGATGGTAGAGGTGGATGCCCATCAATATTCACCTGAATCAAACTAATAATGTTGGGTTTCTATTGGAATCAATGTGTTTTCAAGACCACATGTGTTCCACAATTTCTGCACGACATGCTCACCACAAGTTTTCTATCTTGCAATGCTAATATTCAATTTCCCTCGATTATTTTCTACTGTGTGCACCAAATAGTCTTACATTACGTGCACCAACCAATTTTTCACTATGTACAAGAACTTGTAACTATCACATGAAAAAAAAAATCCCAACTTTCCCGAGAGATCAGTGTAATGATTTTAACCATTTCTGTAACCAAACGATTGGTCATTGTTGAGGTTTTTAGTGAGATGGAAAGATTGTTATGATTTCCATGATTCTGTAAATATATAAGGAATGCATGTTAAAATTTAAGGGTTAAATTCTTGTTCATTGTAATGGGATTATACATGGTAATACCAGGTTTCTAAAATATTAGAGAGAAAGTATATTAAAACTTAAATCTCTGGTCTTTGGTTCAATCTTAATGAGTCTCTACCCAAGCTATGACCCTCCATGTATTTGAATGCCTATATATTGTTAATGAATGAAGGAATGAGTCCTGAGTTTGTACTTCCTATCATGTACTTTTTTATGAATTTATGCTATTATGTATGTAATATTTCACATTATTCACATGAATGATTTTAGGTGTGGATAGAATCTAATGCCCAACTCTTATGTAAGTGTTTCTTGCTTGTATTTTTCTATCATGCTATGCACACACATTCTATTTTTGTGATTCTCATGTGCGTCTCGAGTGAGATCTTATTTAGTACTTGAGTATTTAATATTCCAATGCATATGGGTTATTTTTTGGTAAATCATTTCGAACCCTAGGTATGAAACCCTGAGCCAACAACCAAGACCAATCTAACTCCCCGAGATAGCCAATGTTTATACAAGATGTTTAACTTCTTCTCTAATTTTTCCAAAATCCATAATTATTGCTCTTTCTTGTAATGATTGGATTTAAAGTGGAAACCCATATAGAGTCCTTTGATATGGGAAGACTTGGGTAATACACATATTTTGAGTATCTAAGAAACCCCAAAACATAATAAAGGTTTTCAATATGTTTATATGCATTCTCGCATATTTTCAAAAGAGATCCATCATCTATCAAAGATTTTCAATCATACTTCTTGAACCTTTACAAAATATTAATATGTCATCAAAAAAACGAATATGAGTAATATTACAATATGGGACCATATGTATAACTTTTAAGGTTCCATTTCTAGAGGTTTCATTTAGTGATTTGCTAAGACCCTTGGATACTGGAAGGAAGAGTATTATAAATAACAAACATCCTTGTCTAATTCCTCTTTCAAATTTGAATAGATGAGAGATAGAAATCCATTAAAAATAATAGAAAAGAATGTTAAACTTATACAACTTAGAACCCAAGTGACAAAATCATGGAAAAAAATCCAAATGTATGAGAATGAGCCTAAGATATAACCATCTCACATAGTCAAAATCCTTTGAGAGGTCAACCTTTAGAGTGAGATGTTTTTTGTTTATGGTATTGATTGTATGAATCCCTTCTTATAACACTCCCAATACTTCATGAATCTGTCTTTCTTCTAGAAACCTAAATTGCTCCAATGAAATCTTCCTTGAGAGAATACCTTTTAGTCTATGAGAAACAATTTTGGAGATTATTTAATAGATGAAATTACATAAAGATATGGTTCTAAATCTATACAATTTGGTAGGACTTTCTATCATTATAATCAGCGTGATGCAGACCCCCCTTCTCTCCTAAGGGATGCATGACCTCCCGGTCTAGGACTGATTACGAAACTGAGTCTGATTGACTCTTCGAGTCTCTGCTAGACCCGAAACCCACTTACGCAGGTCCTTTCCCCAAATTTGTAGGTCGTATGAGACCCGAGGCTTCTCTCCTGAGCGTTGTTCAAACCTCAAAGCCAAACGGGCACCAAATCTTTTCTACTAAGCCCCTTCTCTCACGTGACCATGGGTCATGACCACGAGCCTAAAGAAAGTCACGTCACAATTTCACGAGTCGAGTATCTGTATGCGATTCACCCTGATTCTCTTAATCTCCAAAATCCTGACAAGGGCCTAGTGCTTTCCAGTTCCTCCATTATCCTCTTTCCATATGACTGCTCACTATGACCAAGGGAAAAACCTCAGAGCATGTAAAGATTTTTCGTATCAGGTATTCCTAATGTGAGGCACCTCCATGCTCTCAATGTCCAAACTCCCGATATTTCAAGTCTGAGGGTCCAGATCCTCCCTCGATCTGATAATCATGATGATTTTGGGACTTCCCATTTCACAAATTCGAAAGACTTATCACCTCAAATCCTTCGATCCCCAAAATGCCAATATTTCACCCTGGACAATCAATAATCTAGATCTCTCCTAGATCCAATGGCTCAGATCAAGTAGTAGATTTGAGCCTCACGAATTCTTAGCATTATGCCCTTTGACTTCTCTAAAGTGAGATTCAACGAAATGTTGATCGTTCACAACACATCCCTCTTGATGGACGGTTCTGATTCTCTAGCGTTCAGATCGAATGACTGAGATCTTTTCCCCCTTGTGCTTACACTAACTTTAGCGTTAGAAGATCTTATGGGTGTTCAAAGGTCTCAAACCTTTTCTTCTTTATTGAGTCTGATTCTTGGATCTCTTTAACACTTATGAAAAGTGTTACCCCTCCTGGGCTTGATCTCATGAAGACTTTGATTTCTCGCGCACTCCTTGCGTTTCATGGAATTTGATAAATCAGTTCTGAAGGATTTATCGTAGATAAATTCTTCTCACCTTCCTGGCATTCTCCTTCTCTGATTCTTTGTCTTCTTGTAAAGCCCCTTCAACCCTTAGTCGAATCTCGGACCCGTGCACTCCTTGCACCAGATATTTACACAAGGTTTGATTTCTTGCGGATGACTCTGCATGCCTTGCACTAGTCTCGTTGTGCTCCTTGCAAAGGGAAATTTTTGTGTTATCTCTTATGAGCTTCATAATCGAAACAAATCCTATTGATGCACTCCTTGCGTTCGATGTGCACACCTTGCACCACTTCAACAGAAGAGACATAATTGAAACTTATCCTAACATTCATTGTTCCATTCACTCATAACTAAATTCATTCATTCATTCAAGAAAACACAATAACAGAGAATTGCAAACAATGTTCACACTATGCATTGGATCAATTTTCCTTTGTTCTATTCCAAAATGAAAATGGTTACAACTGTAAATATGAACAACAACAACAACAACCTAATGAAATCTTACTAACTTGAAGCTAACATATACCCTGCATCCAACTACCAAATAGCCTCATTCAAGTGTACAAAACCTCCATTTATCTTAGAGGTCTCTTAGGGCTTCCCCTGGCTACTTGTCTACATCACAATCTATCCTACGACTATTTTAGTGTAGTCGCATTCCCGAGCCGTAGTGGAGTCTCCCACTTCTCTCATAGTCATCCAAGCATGCCTCCAAATGTTTTTGGCCTGATTTCAAGAGTGCCTCAAAAGATTAATTCCAACGCTGAATAAAGGTGGACTTCAAAATATCTATCGTAACTGCCAGCATTGAGCTCCCGTACAGTTTCCTTGATGTTGATAGGTCTTTCTTCATGTGATTGACAATGATTCTCCTGCATCATACTCCCCTTGAAAAATATTCATGGACTATTTTCCATGAGCTCCTGCACTCACTTTCCATGCTTCTATATAGCAGCTTCATTTTCCCAACTGGCATCTCCTATTGGGTGTCCCCTTCAGTTGACCAAATATTCAAATTAGGTCTTCCTCCTGGTCATTTTTCCAATCCTCTAATCCACAATATTCTCCATTTGTGGCTTCTCTGCTATAGGCATTTGTTTCTCCCACTGGACCTTCTCTTGATTTTCTGACCCTTCTGTGTCATCTTTATTGTAAGGATACATGTTTGAAACATTGAATATGGGCGATATTCCCACACCATATGGCAGCTCAATCTCATAGGTGTTTGCATCAAACTTCCTCAAGATCTTACATGGTCCTATCTTTTTCATATTTAACTTATTATATGTTCCCCTAGGGAACCTCTCTTTTTTGAGATGTGCCAGAACCTGATATCCTACTTCAAATTGAATTTCTTTGCGATATTGATCAAATCTGTGCTTGTATTCCTGGTTAGAACTCTACAACTGTCCTCTGATCTAGCTATGGAGCCTCTACATTTCTGCAGCAAAATATTATTGTAACACCCTCCTCGTTACGACAACAACTCCACAATAGGTGCAATTTTTTTTTTTTCTTTTTTTTTTTCTGTTTGTTTAAAGTGTGTGCGCGCGTAGAAGAAACAACCCCCATGACTCTACGTCACCACTCGAACCAACAAGACGCAAGTAAGATGAACACAATCAAGACGGCCCGACATGTCACAGTGACAACAAGAAATACACGCCCCTGGACATAAGGCGTGCAACTAGCAGTTGTAAGCAGAAAAAGACACTAGGGGTTAGGTACAGTACTGTCACAGAATGGAAGAATCCAACAGTAGAGTCGCAGCAGTCGAACTATGCCTTTAAACAGCCCAAGACTACTGATACGGCTCAGAGTGTGTCGCAAGAGTGGAACTGTGCCTTTAACAGCCCGAGACTCTGATACGTCACTGGATTCCTTCCACCGGATTTACTCACAGACATAAATACTAAGCTACAAGAGGTGTCTACCTCCCGCTCGACACAAGCTGACCCAACACACAAAAATTTACAACCTAGTGCAATATTAATTTAACAAGCGACTACCAGCTATATGACTCTTAAATTCATTCCATTGCGCAACTCTAAAACATAAATCGCCATCAATGGTAATCAGAAACATCATGGATGGTTGTGAAAGTGTTTTAACGCAATAGGCAACAACTAATCCTTCACTACATCTCAATAAGTAACAAATTATCCTGAAATCATTTGACGCCATCATTGTAAATTTACATTATCAATCATCCCATGAGGGTTAGCATCCTTACCCTGGTAATATAAAGACTTCACAAATTAACCATCTAAACTGCAAGGACATTATACTAATGATCACGCCATTAACAATCCGATATATTTCATTAGATGATACTATCAACTCCTCACATCATAATTTGCACATTCCTTCATAAGACGATTTATTAAAATAGCCTTACCTTACATTCATTATATTGTAATGTGGTAACATTGCACTTACCTGCTAAAATAACATTACAATAACATTATCTTACATTAGAATTTCCCTCACATAATGTAATAATAATTCAATAATACTTCCTTACATTCCTTACATTTATCTTCCACAATAACATTTCATTCTTTACCTTATATTCGGTCAATACATTCAGGTGAAACCTCTCAATCAACCTCCATAACCCTTTTTCTCTATGTTATATAACACTAACATTTATACTCCATATCATATGGCCACGCTACTCTAACATAAATCAAGTAATGTATTACCATCATTATAACCTTACATATTACCTAACCTTATTACATATTTAGTCACCCTACCTTACGCAAATATGTAATCAACTAAGTTATCCAACATTTACAGATCAACGACACTCCGCTACTTAACACATATCTTAACATCTCATTTTATCATCTTACGTTCCATTCTATTCAATAGCATAGATAATGTCAAGAATTTATGGAAGGATAAACAGAGCTACTTCAATCTAATAATATAAAGGTAATCCGGTACTATTCTGTTAAATACACTCTGTCCTGCGCTCACGATCTGCGCTAACATTTAGGAACCATATGAAGTAATAAATAAACCTGTCATTTTCCACAAAAATTATATAAAGAAATCTAAGGCTATCATGTAACCATCTCTGTGCCCAGCGCTAACATTAAAACCATATGTAATAATAAATACATCCTCGTCTTTTAAAATTCAAATAAATTGGGTAATCATGAAATGGGTTTATACCTTTAAAAGTTAGGCTCCAAAATCAAGTTCTCATCCATCAATTATAACTT
>ML798480.1:32495-54211 GCA_009831015.1 Picea engelmannii | reverse complement strand
TCCTTTGCTAGAAAGGTCTTAGGCTTAGGGCTTAGATTCTGAGCTAGGCGACGATTGGTTAGGGGAAGTGCTTAAGGTTTTATTCAGGTGCTGATGACTTAGGGTTACTTAGGCTGACCCTTCCTCCACAATAATGCGACGTGCCCTTCAGGACGCACCACGTGCTCCAAGGGTGCCACTCGCCTATGGAATTTATTTTGGGCGACGTGCCCTTCAGGACGCACCATGTGCTCCAAGGGTGCCACTTGCCAACTGAGTTTCTTCTGTGCGATGTGCCCTTCAGGATGCACCACATGCTCCAAGGGTGCCACTCGCCGACTGGACTGATTGGTAGACCTCTATAACCCCTGGAGTAAACACTCTGCCAAGTGAACTCGTAGGAGACTAAGGGCTCTAAGGAATAAGGCCCCTGCCTTATTGCGTGCCCCTTAGAATCATTGTGAGCGACTGTTGCAGTCGGCCCTCACGGCATCGTGGGTCCTCTCGAACTAGATAATCGTTAACCTACAGTTCGAGCCACGACGGGAGTGCTAGCAGGCGGTGGCAGGGCTGCTGTCCACCCCTCTCCCTCAACCTCTCTGCCAGTCATGTGTGGCCCCTTTACTCCATATGTGAGTCTGGTCAGCAAGCTATCGTCAGCCTGCATCAACAATAATCATGTCATAAATGTCAACAACAAATCATCAAATTGAATGAAACATCATAGTAAACATATCACCCAAAAGCACACTCCCTAACTCAGTCCGGAGTCCAAGAAGGTTCTACTGATGCCTTTGCATCCTCAAGGTCAAAACCCTGCACACTCAATAAAACTGAGTCAATAGCACCTGTCTACATCAAATAGTAACACATCATGTCATATGTCAATCGCATCATAATCAAGTATAAATGGTCTAACATCATAAAAGTATAGATCGCTTGCGAGCAAGTGTCCTCAAATAATAAGTGTTCTCAGTGCGCCAGAGCGGGATGTTACAATTATGCTCCAACACTTCTGATCTCACTATGTTCCAAGTCTCTCAACTCAGATACTCCCCTGGGTTGCATTCCATACACTATTTGGAATGGGATCTTTCCAGTGCTCCTATTTGGTGAGTCATTATATGCAAATTATGTTTGCGGCAGAATCTTATCCCACTGATTATTGTGCTCAGTGACTAGACTCCTCAACAAGTTTCCCAAACTTTTGTTTACCAACTCAGTCTATCCATCTGTCTGAGGATGATAAGATGAGTTGAGGGAAAAATATTTCCCCAACTTCTTCCATAGTTTTCTCTAAAAGTGACCAACAAATTTTGTGTCTCTGTCCGAGACAATGCTTCTGGGTAGGCCTTGAAGTATTACAAATTCCTTGAAAAACATATTTGTAACATGAGCTGCATCATTGGTCTTCTGGAGTGGGATAAAATGTGCCATCTTTTAAAATCTATCCACCACCACAAATATGGAATCAAATCCTCTTTGCGTTCTTGGCAGTTCCAATACGAAATCCATGCTTATTGCATCCCAAGGCCTTTCTGGTATTGGCAATGGTTGATACAGTCTAGTGTTCTGTCTTTTTCCATTTTCATGTTAGCAGATTCTACATATGTTCACAAACTTTATCACTTTTATTCTCATATCTGGCCAATAGTATGAACTTCTCAACCGTGCAAACGTTTTATCATGGCCGAAATGTCCGTCCAATCCTCCAATATGATTTTCCTTCAAAAGATTATCCCTCATTGAGCATTTTGGTCTGCACAACTAATGTCCTTTGAAAACAAATCTCTCTTAAACCATGTAATCTGTCCACTGGCTTCTGTCTCTTAGCACAGGGTTCGCACATGCTTCATATGCTTCCTTGAAATATGTATCATCACAATACATGTCCTTAAGGTGTTCAAACCCCAAGGTCTTCACCTGAAATTCCTGCAGAATCCAACCTCTCCTGCTTAATGCATCAAAAACCTTGTTAGCATTACCAACAATATGTTTTATGACAAAAGTAAAATTCTCAATAAACTCAACCCATTTTTCATGCCTTTGATTCAATTTTTCCTGCCTGGTTATGAATTGTAAAGCATGGTTATCACTATACAAGACAACTTCCTGTGGGACAAGATAATGTATCCATTTCTTCAAGGCTTGAATTATGACATAAAACTCCTTGTCATATGTGGATTATTTTCTCTTGGTCTCATTTAGTTTCTCACTAATATAGGCAATAAGTCTATTATCCTGACTCAAAATTGTACCTATTGCAACTCCACTTGCATCACATCTCACCTGAAATTTCTTCTCAAAATTCAGTAAGACCAGATTTGGTCGCTCTGTTATTTTCTCCTTCAGTATATTGAAGCTCTTCTCGACTTCCTCTATGCATTTAAAATACTTGTGCTTCTTCTTCACTGTATCCATCATTGGCACACAAATTCCACTAAAGTCTCTAATGAACTTCCTATAGAAGCTGGCTAATCCATGGAAGCTTCTTACTTCAAACATGGTCCTTGGTGACAACCATTCTTTGATTTCTTTCACCTTATTAGGATCAATCTTCAGTTCATTTGAAGAGATCAGAAAACCCAAGTAGATGACTTTTTCCTTCACAAAAGAGGACTTATTCAAATTTATCAATAGATTCTCCCGTTGTAGTCTCCTCATCACTAATGTTAGGTGTCTCAAATGCTCCTCTTTAGTCCTACTAAAGATTAGTATATCATCTAGATAAACAACCGTGAATTTGCCAATGAAATCTTTTAGTATTTCATTCATCAGCCTCATAAAAGTACTAGGGACATTTGTTAAGCCAAATTGCATAACAAGCCACTCAAAAAAACCTTCATTTGTTTTAAAGGTTGTTTTCCACTCATCACCTTCTCTCATTCTAATTTGGTGATATCCACTTTTCAAATCTACTTTAGAAAACAAATTTTGTCCACTTAAACATTCCATTAAATCATCCATTATCAGTAAAGAAAATATATACTCGATGGTGATCTTGTTAATGGCCCTTGAGTCTGTACACATTCACCATCCTCCATCTTTCTTTGGACTCGACATAGTTTGTATTGCACATGGAATCAAGCTTTCTCTGAGCAAACCTTTGTCTAGCAGTTCCTAGACTTGGTTCTTCACTTCCTCATTCTCTCGAGGTGTGAGTCTCTATGTTGCTTTGTTTGGCAGACTTGCTTCGGGTATCAAGTCAATATGATGGGTGGCAATGAGTTAGGTAGCTCATCCACCACTATCTCAGAAAAATTATCCAACAATTCTTGAACCTCTTCAGGAAAATCCTCCATCAAAGTACTTGTAAGGATAACTATGGGTTTCCTCACCAAAACAAACTGCATCTCCTATTCCTCCTTGAATTCTTTCAGGAGTTCCTTCCCACTCATGATCAGTATGCTTGTGTTGGCCTCCTCTTTCACTCTCTTCTCCTCTATTGGAAACAACATGTGCATCCTACCATTCTTCTCTAATGTGTATGTATTTTTCCTCCAATTGTGAATGAAATTCTTGTCTGCTTGGCGACATTATGTTGACTGTCTATCACACACACAAAGTACAACTTTGAGTTCTTTTGTCTCCTCTCCTTTGCCTGTTGTCTGCAAGAAAATTCCCACTCTGATACCGCTTGATGGTGTGTATCAGAGTATTTTCTTTATCTAATATTTTCTACAGAAATTAAAAATCTAAGGCTTTGATACCACTTGATGCAGACCCCCCTTCTCTCCTAAGGGCTACATGACCTCTCGGTCTAGGATCGATCAAGAAACTAAGTTTTATTGACTCATTGGGTCTTTTATAGACCCCAAACCCCCTTACACATGTCCTTTCCCCAAATGTGCAAGTCGTATGAGACCCGCGACTTCTCTCCTGAGCGTTGTTCGAACCTCAACACCAAACGGGCACCAACTCTTTTCTGCTAAGTGTTGAGTACATTTTTATGCTTCCTTTTTACTCTATAAACTATACTTTTGCTTCCAAAACCATCCATTTTGCCTTCATTTCATTCCATATTTTCCATAAAACAACTTATGCAAGGTACATTTATCATTCTTTAGCTTAAGAATTGAGTTTTCGAATTCTTGGCATTAAAATTGAAAATTTATCAGAAATTACAGGATTTGACTAAATCCTGTAATTGCTCCTAGGTTTGTGTACTTGGAGGATAACTGGGCAAAATCTGAGACTTGGGTCGTGATACTTGATGTACAAGGATGGATGATTACCTATCATCTTCGAGATCTGATCCTTCCAGGTGTTTGGTCAACGCTTGTCAAACAGGGCCACTTCAACAGAAAATACCCTGTTTTAGCCTAAAATCATGGACAATTTTAGATTTTCTTGGGATTTGTTCATATTTTATTGATCTGAAGGGGGTATTCGACCTTCCTAGCATATTTTATGGATCTGATCATGATCTTTAGGAGATTTATTAGCATTATTAGTTTCAAAACGCTTGTATAAATACTCTAAGTCATAGACTAGTATGACAACCTTGGATGTGAATGAAGAAACTTTGGAATTTTCAATCTTGAGATTAGTTCTGCATTTCGTTCTTGATAATGTTTATGATATGATGATGTGAATGATGCTGGAAGTTCCTTCTTAGCTGAGACAACTCAGGTGTACAAGTGAAGCATTGGAGGGCCCCCTTTGCCAAACTAGTACACTCTTCCTTTATGTTCTTTTCAAGTAATCTTTGATACATGTTTTAGATCAGATGTTTCTGTAGATGAGTTTTATTCATATCTTTGTTGTAGTTAGATAAATTCCATAGTTAAGTAATATGCTTAATGTTTCAAAGCCTTACTCATGTTGTGAATGATTTCTTGAATAAGGATTCAATGTGTGGTTTGCTTTCAAGCATAAGGATGATCATAAATGATTTTTGATTATTTATGCTTTCAGTACTTTTTATTTAACAAGAATTGGTGATAATTTCTAATGAATGAAAAAAAGACAATGAATGCATCTCTTGAATAAGAGTTTTGTCTTTCTAGCATTGATAAGCCTTAGAACTAGTTCGAATATATTTTTGAATGCTTACTGTTAATACTTTTTAGGAAAATATTTGCTGATTACTTTCATGAGATCTATGAATAGAACTTCTAAACAAAATCTTAGCATCTCTTCCATATTCAAATCTTAGAATAGGTTTTGGTTTATTCCCATTAAAGAATAAAAGTTATCTCTAAATCCATACATTTTGGATTTGCCTCTAAGTCTTACAAACACTAGATTGGAAATCATTTGCACTCTAATTTACATCAGTAGATTGGAGCCTAACATTTTGGCTCCGTTTCCAGGGAGGTACATTTGGAGATAGGATTAGAAAACTCATAGGCATATTTTTCTTTAAAAAAAAAAAAAAAACAGAATAGATTTTTAAGTTATGTTTCTTTATGTCTAAACTTAGGGATGATAAAGGCATATTTTTAAAACAAAACCCCCCAGAAACTAATCAACCATCTGTAGGAGTAGGAACATCTATAACTGAAAAATACGAATCTACCACACCAACTGCTGGAAAAATCACTTTGGAAGAATTAGAAGAAAAACAACGTTCATGACAAAGGTTAACTCTCATAGAAAGACAATTTCTATTGGCTCATGAGGTAAAGAAGAAATAAACACAATCAGAAATATCTTCTGTAGGAAAGCAAAAAGAAAAGCAAACTATTTTTGAACAAATAGGACAACTTCTTTTTCCAATAGAAATATCTGACTGTACAACAAAAAACTTCTTTGCAATGTCAGAAACTGATAGACAAGAAAGGGAGAGAATGGAATGGGAATTAGAAAGGAAAAGAAATGAAGAAAGAGGAAGGAAAGAATGAGAGGATAGAGAATCACATAGAGAAGAAACAGGAGGAGGAGGAAATGATGAAGAGGAGGAAGAAGAACATACTACATTTGCATTTCCTATCGTTGATACACCAACTCTCTTAGGAGATGACATAAAAATGAAGAATATTCCTCCCTTTGTTCTTCCAAATTTCTTTGGTTTGTCTACTGAAGACCCTGATGCTTTCATGTTTGAATTTGAAATTGTTTGTCCAACATATGGATATACCAATGATTCTCAAAAACTTCGTTTATTTCCTGCAACTTTGAAAGGATATGCATTAAAATGGTTCATGGGGTTGGGAGAAGCAACCATAGTATACTAGGATGACATGAAAAATAATTTTCTTGGTAAATATCAGCCCTATTGTAAGTCCAAAGACTCTAAAGAACATATCTCTAAAATGTCTCAAAGTGAAGATGAAAGATTAGAGGAATATCTAGAAAAAAATCTCTATAATATGCACAAATCTAAGCAATCTAATCTTCCTTTGGATGTCATCTTTATTATCTTTTTGAAGGGGGTTTCAATGAAAATTTGGATGCTCTTAATTTAATGGGGGCAGGGGATATTTCTCACCTACCTTTCCCAAAAAATGTTTAATTATGTAAGAAATACTCAAGGAGAAAAGCTAAAAGAGGATGAGGACAAAGAGATACTATGACAAAGGCAACTAAATCAATTTCAAATGGTGTTACTAAATCAGAATTAGGGAATCTGTTTGAGAATTTTAAAACTGGTATCATGAACACATTTGGTTCACAAATTGACACATTGAAAGATAAAAAGAAGCAAGAGGAACAAGATCAAGTATTATCCATCTTTTGTCCTAAATGTTGAAAAAAACATGCATTGAGAGATTGTCCTTTAGACAAAATTCAAGTCTATGGATTGTGTATAGATAACCATGTCACTGATGATTGTCCAAAATTAAAAGAATTGTAAGTTACTCACATAGAAGAAGGACAAGGAATGGAATCTCTTTATTACTTGGCACCAAGAAAGCCTTGGCAACCACGTTTCACAGGTATGTCTCAAAATTTTGCTACTCAATTCTCTCAACAGTTTTCTCAGAATTTTCAAAATCCTATTAAAAATTCATGGAATGCACCCATGCCTTGGAAAACTTGGCCTCCTTAGTAGAACCAAAACCAACCTCCTCAAGGTTGGCGAGGGTATACTCAAGGAAATCAACCATACCAACATCCATGCCAACAACCATATCAACAACCATACCAGCAACCATATCAACAACCATACCAACAATCATACCAACCTTTTCCTTATCAACAATTCCAGCAGAATCAACCACAAAATTCATATTCTCATCTATCACAGCCTGCACCACAACTAACCCAACCACAACAAATCCAGCTACCATCTAATAAACCTCCACCTAGACCAACTCAACTACCATCCCAACCAATCTCAAATCCTAATAATAAAGTGGAAAAACCCATGTATAACATTGATGAAGGACCATCATACTCAATCCTTCCTCTTCAAAATATCCACTTAAGGTCTGGGAAAGTTTTACCAAAGGATTCTCCTGTTATTATAGAAGAACAAAATGAAAAAGAGGATATTCCTAGCACAAAGAAGCTACCAATAGACAATCAAATCCAGAAGAGTAAAACATTAAATACCCAAACACCTCCTTTTCCAGAAAGGTTGGTTAAAGAGAAATTACCAATCTCTCTTCCTGAGTTTGATGTCTTAGATGAATTAAAAAATGTCTGTGTGAAAATTCCTTTATTGCAAGCTATTAAAGATATCCCAATCTATACAAAATAAATTAAGGAATTATGTTCAAAGAAAATTAACAAAATAAAGAAAGATCCACCAACAATTCATGTAATTGGAAATCTAACAGGCCTAATGTCAAATACTATTTCAATTGAAAAATATGTTGACCCAGGAATTCCAATGGTAACAATAACAATCAACAATTTTTCAATCTCTAAAACATTAATTGACTTAGGAACAACTATCAATGTGATGACATTAGAGACAATGAGATATTTGAATCTACAAAATCTTTGACCAACCACTACGGTCCCAGAATTAGTTGATAGATCTAAAGTAGTTCCTGAAGGTATACTTGAAGATATCACAGTTTCTTTGGATTCTTGGGAGTATCCAGTTCATTTCCTAGTCCTTCAACCAAAATCTAATCTAGGAGGCCATCCATTGATCCTTGGAAGACCTTGGTTGGCCACAGCTTATGCTTTCATCGGTTGTAGAACAGGGAATATGATTATCTCACATGGGACTGAAAGGAAATAGATCACACTTTATCCTCCTGCTCAAAAACCTTCTGTAATAGATCAATTACCTTGGCTTGATGAAACAAAGCAACAACAAGAAGAATTAATTCAACCTATCTTAAGTATTAATCAAGCTTTGATTTTAGGGAGGAAAACAATGAAGACCTATTAGACTATTTCATTTTTGAACCAAATATCTCGTAAGAATTAGCAAACACACAATACATTGTTGATTCTTAGGACAAACCTTCCAAGAAAATTTCACAATTCATTCTTTAGATTCAACATTTAATAACATTTTTCCAATTATCTCCATGGCAAATACTCAAAGCAAGATAATTGAAATTAGTCCTGGGAAATATTTGAATATTGGCACAAAATTTGAACCATCTCAGGAAGAACAATTGATTGCACTATTGAAGAAATATCATAAAGCATTTGCTTGGGAATATATTGATATGCAGGGGATACATCCTGAAACATGCACTCATCATATCTACATAGATGATAACATAAGACCTCTCAGACAACCACAACGAAGAATGAATCCAATATTGAAAGAAGTAGTCAAAGACGAATTACAAAAATTATTAAAGGTAGGATTCATCTACCCTATCTCTGATAGTCAATGGGTTTCTCCATTAGTTGTTGTACCTAAGAAAAATGGAAAATGGAGAATCTATGTAGACTATAGAGAACTGAACAAAACAACACTTAGAGATCATTTTCCATTACCATTCATAGATCAAGTCTTAGATTCACTAGCTAGGAAAAAATATTTTTCCTTCCTAGATGGATTTAGTGGCTATAACCAAATCAATATAGCATTAGAGGATCATGAAAAAACTACTTTTACATGCCCTTGGGGTACCTATGCTTATAAGGTATTACCTTTTGGTTTATGTAACGCTCCAACTACTTTTCAAAGAGCAATCCTGGCCATTTTTCCTGATTTAGTACATGAATGTGTAGAGGTATACATGCATGATTTCTCTGTGCATGGTGATTCTTTTGATAAATCCTTGAAAATTTTGGAAAAATTCCTAATAAGATGCATAGAAACAAATTTGTCTCTTAGCAATGAAAAATGCTTTATGATGTTAACTGAAGGAGTAGTATTGAGTCATCATATTTCATCATCAGGAATTACAGTGGACCCTGCAAAAATACAAATCATTGTAAATCTACCGGAACCAATCAAACAAAAGGATGTGAGAAGTTTTCCTAGATATGCAGGCTATTACCAAAGATTCATTGAAAATTTTAGTAAAATAGCTTTTCCATTATTCAAATTACTTGCAAAAGATGTACATTTTCATTGGAATACTAATTGTCAAAATGCCTTTTAGAAGCTCAAAGACAAGCTATCAATAACACCTATCTTAAGAGGGCCTAATTGGGATTTTCCATTTCACATCTCTACAGATGCATCAGATACTGCAATAGGGGCATCATTGGGCCAAAAGGAAAATCTTATGACTTATGCTATTTACTTCATTAGGAAAAATTTAACCCCTGCAAAGTTGAATTACACAATCACAGAGAAAGAAATGTTGGCAGTCGTACATGCTGTGAATAAATTTTGTCACTACATCACTGGTTATGAAGTCTTTATCCATACAGATCATTCTGCCATAAAATATCTCATGAACAAACCTATTACTAATGGCAGGATAACAAGATGGTTGTTATTGATGCAGGAATTCAACATTCCAGTCTTGAATAGACCTGGAAAGGAAAATCAAGTGGTTGATTTCCTATCTCGATTAAAAACCTCTGGTGAGATTGTTCCTATCTTAGATAATTTTCCTGATGAGCACCTATTTTCCATTTCAGTTATAACTCCATGGTATGCTGATATATCCAACTATTTATCATCAGGGATGTTACCTCCTTCTTTCACATCCAAAGAAAATAAAAAGTTAATTAAACAAAGTGCTAGATACACATGGATTGATGGAGATCTCTTTTATACGGGATATGATCTCATAATTAGAGGATGTGTAATACAAGATGAGATTTTAGAAATATTAAAATCTTGCCATGATGAACCTTGTGGTGGTCATTTTGCAGATAAGAGGACAGCATACAAAATACTCAATTTGGGGTATTATTGGCCATCCATCTTCAAAGATTCCAAGAAATATGTTCGAAGTTGTGATAGCTTCCAAAGGATGGGAAAGCCACTTACAACCAATGAGATGGCCCTCAAACCACAAGTTCACATTGAGCCATTTGAAAAATGGGCTCTTGATTTCATTGATCCAATAAATCCACCATCAAAAGGGAGGCAATACTTCTTAGTATGTAATGATTATGTTACAAAGTGGGTGGAAGCCAAAGCATTAGTAAGAGCCACAGAACAGTCAGTGGTCAACTTCCTCTTTGAAGAAATATTTGTCAGATTTGGAGTACCCTGAGAGATTGTAACAGACCAAGGGGCACAATTTACTTCTAAAATGGTGAAAGACTTAGCAAACAAATATCAGATCAAGCATCGGAAATATACACCCTATCATCCACAATCAAATGGACAGGTGGAATCTACTAACAAAACTTTGGAAGCAATCATGACCAAGACAGTCCAAATACATAGAAAAGATTGGTCAGATAAGCTTCAAGAAGCATTATGGGCATACAAAATCACCTGGAAAAACAGTATTGGGTTCACTCCTTATCAACTAGTCTATGGTAAGCAATTTTTGTTACCTATAGAATTTCAACTTCATACTTTTAAACTAGCAACTGATTTAGGAATAGATCTTTCCGAAGCACAAAAAGAGAGGATCATGCAATTAAATCAATTGGATGAGATGAGACAGGCATCGATTGAACACAACATTTTTATACAACAACAAAGGGCACATTGGCATGATAAGTACATCAAGAAGAAACAATTCAAAGTAGGAGACTGGGCTTTGTTATTTGATTCAAAATTCAAAGATTTCAAAGCTAAATTTACAACTCATTGGATTGGTCCATATGAGATTGCAGAGGTATATGACAATGTCTCTATAAAACTACAAACAATAGATGATGAGGCAAGCTCATTCATAGTCAATGGACATAGGTTAAAGCTCTACAATAAGCCTGTAAACAAGGAAGACTTTCTGCAGCATATATCTCAACAGAATGAGATGGAAGTGTTGGACAGACAGAATCATGTGTCTCCTTCACATTCTTCTTTAAAAAAAAACAAGAAATATATATATACATATATAATATAAAAAAAAAAGAGAAAAAAAACAAAAGGGAGTTTAGTTGTGAAAATCCAGGAAACTGGCACAATATAAGCTAGAATTTTCATTGGAAAATCAAGTAAAATTTTCCAATCAAAATTCTCCAAAAATATTTTCATTATTACCTTCTAGTTTCATTTTACAGCTTCACAAGTTTTGCAAATTTTTATCTCCAAGACTTGAGGACAAGTCAATAAATAAGGCTAAGGGGGATAAGGTATGCATTTTTTAAAATTCTTTGAAAACCTTTCAAGCCTTCTATAGATGACATCATGCATTTCAAAAAGGAACTTCATCCAACAGAGGGACCTAAGAAGAGTATCAACTTTATTCAGCAGAGGGACCTAAGAAGCATATCAAATTCATTCAACAGACAAACCTGAGAAGAGTATCAACTTCATTCAGTAGAGGGACTTGAGAAAAATATCAACTTCATTCAATAGAGGGACCTGAGAAGAGTATCAACTTCATTCAGCAGAGGGACTTGAGAAGAGTATCAACTTCATTCAACATAGGGACTTGAGAAGAGTATCAACTTCATTCAGCAGAGGGACCTGAGAAGAATACTAAGAAAAAGAAATACAAGAGGAAATTTATCAAAATTGAAGACTTACAACAACATTCCAGCCAGCTTCAATCAGGCAAACACAATGAACAAACAAGTTAGTATACATTTTTCTTTTTAATTCTTTAAAAATTTGGAAAATTCTTCATAATCTAAAGCAATGATAAATATCTTATCTTTCCCTTCCCCTACATCATCTTTTCATCACTCCATTTTCATATACCCTCAAAAGCATAAAAAATAGTACTCAAAGGAACCAATTTTGGTCTCCAAGGGAGTTATAAGGAAAGGATCGGGTTTCAAATTCAAGCACATTGTTTTTGAGTTGTAAATGCTCTGTTTTATGAAGACATAAGTTGCATACACACAGACTGAATTTTTGTTTTCATAAATGAAAAGTTGTTTGCATACACATTAAGGAAAGGGGTCATAAGAAAAAGGTTTTAAGCATGACAAAGGGGATGGTTACTCAAAGGAAACGAATTAAGGGAGTTATAAGTCAAATGAAAACATTTTCTTAACAAAAAACACCATTTCCTATGATGATTACAAGGAAAGAGTGGAATCTCATAAATTTTAATGAAAGAATAAGAAGCACCTTCAATTATGATCGATCAACCTAAAGGCTATACGAATGCATTTAAAAAAAAAAAAAAAAAACTCTTGTAAAGTTTCCCTCACAACGTTTTTCTCTCTTCTTAAAAAGTGTGGTAGCTTAAACTCTTTTCATGTGCTGTGTCTCACTTGGATGTTCCCAGACTCGAACCGCCGATGCACTCCTGTGTATACTTACCTCCATTCAAATGCATGCTCTATTTCAAACACTCCAGTGCCATACGAAATCTAGAATTCCCCTAATTTCATTACTTCCTTTGCTTAGCCAGCCCGAAATTTCTGTTAGACAGTTGAAAATCGAATTGTATGTTGACAATTTCACGGTCAACATACAATATTCTCGCCCTGTAAAAAAAAATGTGTCAATTGGAGGGGAATGTGTGGAGAGTAAAGGAAAAGAGAACGTGTTCAAGGAGGAGTCGGCCAGTGAAAGGTAAGTTCAAATTCAAATAATTGTTAAAGCTAAGTGCAAAATTCGACTTCCTGAGGTACATTTTGAGAACATAAATAGTTCATTTCTAGCAGAGGTTGATTGTAAGAAGGAAAACTGAGTTGGGTTTCAGCAAGAAGCCTGAGAGTTTTTATCTAATTACCAGGTATTCCCTTGCATCAAAATTTTATGATTGAGAACAAAGAGAAGTTTAGAAATTTAAAAAAATATGAGATTTTCTTTGTTTTTGAACAGAAAAATCTTATTGAAGACCATTCATAGAATTAAATCCAAACAGAGTCTGCAAGTTTAAAAATCTTGGTCAAATAATATGCAGGGTTGAAACTTTTGACAAGAATAGACCTCCTTTTTTTTATAAACAATGAAAATATTTTAGGGTCTTGCTCTTAAAAATTGAAAGAATGGTGTCTAGGTATGAACCAGAGAAGCTTGATACATCAGAAATTCATAAGGATTGTATACAAATTCTTGAGAAAAAACAATGGATATCTTTCTTTGAGAAGTTTGATGGATATTATGAGGAAGTTGCCTTAGAATTTGCTCATTCATTTGATGGGGAAAGGGCTACTTTTGGAAACCTTACTATTAGAATCTCTGAAGATATAATTGCACATGTCACTGGACTTCCTCAAACATGAGAAAGAAATTTCAAAACTAAGCATTTTAAAGATAAATCATGGGCATCTTTATTTCCAGATCTAGGGTGGCAACAATCAATTGGAAGAAGGGAATCCCGAGGAGTTGGTTGATTCATCCTTGGGATGAATTAGCCTATCTCATACAGAAGTTTATAACTTGTGAAGGAAGATTTAGCATTATCTACCTATATCACATCAAGCTGCTACAACATTTAAAATGTGACTGTGAAATTAACATGCCCTATTTTCTACTGCAAAGCCTTTCTAAGATGGCTAAGGCCGTCCAAAAATAAGGGAGGAATATAGAAAAGATTCTATATCATTGTGGCTTCATTAAAATGATCATCAAATATGAACTACCAAAGCAGAACTTGACTTGGCAGCAGTTTATCATTGGAAATGGTTTTGAAACAGTAAAAGAGGAAGAAAAAGAGGAGCAAATCTTGGTTGTGACCGATGATGAGGAAGAAATACAGAACCCCAAGGCAACAAGCTCAAAACAACATATGGGGAGGAGAAGAACAAGAAGCATGGTGAAAAGGGAGAAAGAATTTGAGGAAAAAGACAAGATTTTTACCACATATGAAAGAAAATCAAGGAAATGCCAACAAGTTCAAAAAGGGAAAATACAAGAAAGTGATGATGAAGCACAACAAGCACAGTATGCACATATTCAGACTCTGGAAGCACAATCATTGGAAAATGATGATTTTGAAGGACAAGAAACTTCCACATATGAGAAAATGAGAAAAGATGTGGAGCAATTTATTAAATATATGAAATAAGAAACTCAAACTCCACAGATAGTACAACAAATAGAAGAAATGGTTGGTGGGTCCACATCATAACTTGATAAGAAAAGCAAGAAAATAAAGAAAATGAAGAGAGATCAAGGAAATTGAAGTCCTGGAAAGGTACATAAAAACAGAGAATGAAATGTTAAGGACACAAATCCATAAAACACAGGAAGAGAATGAAACCTTGAAGAAAAAGAATAAGAAGCTTCAAAAGAAAAACAAATTAATCTCCAAACATGCCTATAAATGGTTTCAACAGAAGAAGGCATATAAAGAAAAATATCAAAGAATGAAAGCTCTTCATACAACTCAGGTTAATGTGGAGACATTATTGCAAGCAGCAAAGGTGGCAAAAGATCATTGATAGAGGTTAAAGAACATTTTGTTTTTGTGCATGAGGACATGCAAAGTCTTCCTCTTGGGGGAGATGTTGAGTACATTTTTATGCTTCCTTTTTACTCTATAAACTATACTTTTACCTCCAAAACCATCCATTTTGCCTCCATTTCATTCCATATTTTCCATAAAATAGATTATGCAATGTACATTTATCACTCTTTATCTTAAGAATTGAGTTTTCAAATTCTTGGCATCAAAATTGAAAATTTATCAAAAATTACAGGATTTGACTAAATCCCATAATTGCTCCTAGGTTCGTGTACTTGCAGGATAGTTGGGAGAAATATGGGACTTGGGTCATGATCCTTGATGTACAAGGATGGATGATTAACTATCAGCTTCGATATCTGACCCTTCCAGGTGTCTGGTCAACGCTGGTCAAACAGGGCCACTTCAGTAGAAAATACCCTATTTTAGCCTAAATCATGGACAATTTTAGATTTTCTTGGGATTTGTTCATATTTTATGGATCTGAAGGGGGTATTCGACCTTCCTAGCATATTTTATGTATCTGGTCATGATATTTAGGAGATTTATTAGCATTATTAGTTTCAAAACTCTTGTATACATACTCTAAGGCATAGACTAGTATGACAACCTTGGATGTGAATGAAGAAACTTTGGAATTTGCAATCTTGAGATCAGTTCTGTGTTTTGTTCTTGATAATGTTTATGATATGATAATGTGAATGCTGTTGGAAGTTCCTTCTTAGATGAGACAACTCAAGTGTACAAGTGAAGCATTGGAGGGCCCCCTTTGCCAAACTAGTACACTCTTCCTTTATGTTCTTTTCAAGTAATCTTTGATACATGTTTTAGATCAGATCTTGCTGTAGATGAGTTTTATTCATATCTTTGTTGTAGTTAGATGAATTCCATAGTTAAGTAATACGCTTAATATTTCAAAGCCTTACTCATGTTGTGAATGATTTCTTGAATAAGGATTCAATGTGTGGTTTGGTTTCAAGCATTAGGATGATCATAAATGCTTTTGGAGTATTTACGCTTTCAGTACTTTTGATTTAACAAGAATTGGTGATAATTGCTAATGAATGAAAAAAAGACAATGAATGCATCTCTTGAATAAGAGTTTTGTCTTTCTAGCATTGATAAGCCTTAGAACTAGTTCGAATATCTTTTTGAATGCTTACTGTTAATACTCTTTAGGAAAACATTTGTTGATTACTGTCATGAGATCTATGAATAGGAATTCTAAACAGAAGTGTAACATCTCTTCCATATTCATCTCTTAGAATAGGTTTTGGTTTATTCCCATTAAAGAATAAAAGTTATCTCTAAATCCATACATTTTGGATGTGCCTCTATGTCCTACAAACACCAGATTGACAATCATTTGCACTCTAATTTACATCAGTAGATTGGAGCCTAACACTAAGACCCTTCTCTCATGTGACCATGGGATGTGACCATGAGCCTAAACAAAGGTTCATCGCGATTTCGCGAGTCAGGTACTTTTATGCGAGTCACCTCGATTCTCCTGATCTCCAAAATCCTGAAAAGAGCCTAGAGCTTGTTAGTTCCTCCCTTATCCTCTTTTCATATGACCCGTCACTATGACTTGGGGCCAAACCTCTGAGCGCGTCGAGATTTCGTGTATCGAGTATTCCCGATGTGAGGCACCTCCATCCTCTTGATGTCCAAACTCTCGATATTGAAGGTCTAATGGTATAGATTCTCCCTTGATCTAACAGTCACAATGATTTAGGGACTTCACGTTTCGCCAAGTCGAAAGAATTATCACTTCAGATCCTCTGATCCCCGAAAATGTCGATAGTTCACCCTGGACAATCAATGGTCCAGATATCTCCTGGATCCAACGACTCAGATCAAGTTGCATATTCAGACCTCGTGAATTCTTATTATTTTTCCCTTTGAATTCTCCAAAGTGAAAGTCAGTGAAACATTAATTGTTTTCCCTAGACAATCAATGGTCCAGATCTCTCTTGGATCCAACGGCTTAGATCAAGTAGCAGATTCAGGCCTTCTGAATTCTTATCATTTTGTCCTTTGACTTCTCCAAAGTGCAAGTCAATGAAACACTGATCATTTGTCATGCGTCCCTCCTAATGGACAGTTCCTATTCTCTAGAGTTCAGATCAAATGTCTGAGATATTTTCCCCTTTGTGCTTACACTATCTTCAGAGTTAGAAAATATTTTGGGTGTTCAAAGGTCTCAAACCTTTTCTCCTTCGTCGAGTTCAATTATTGGATCTCTTTAACACTTATGAAAAGTGTTACCCCTCTTGAGATTGATCTCTTGAAGAATTTGATTTCTCGCGCACTCGTGTTTCAGGGAATTCGATAACTCAATTCTGAAGGATTTCTCAGAGAGAAACTCTTCTCACCCTCCTGTCGTTCTCCTTCTCTGATTCTCCGACTTATTTCAAATCTCCTTTGACCCTTAGTCCAATCTCGGACCTATGCACTCCTTGCACCAGATCTCATTTGGGTGTACAAAACCTCTATTTATCTCATAGGGATATTAGGGTTTCCCCCGACTACCTTTCTACATCACAACCTATCCTACGAATATTTTATTGTAGTCTCATTCCAGATCCGTAGTGGAGTCTCCCACTTCACTCGTAATTGTCCAAGCATGCCTCCATATTTTTATGGCCTGATTTCAAGCGTGCCTCAAAAGATTAATTTCGACGTTGAATTAAGGTGGACTTCAAAATATCTGTTGTAATTGCCAGCGTTGAGCTCCCGTATAGATTCCTTGATGTTGATAGGTCTTTCTCCATGTGATTGAAAGCGATGCTCCTGCATCACAGTGAAGTGAATGTTGAGTTAAAAATACTTCCATCTTTTGACCTACAAAACAAGATAATTCAACCACTTTAAAAATATATTCTTCAATAAATTCATAACAACACAAAAATAATTTTGTAGAAAATCCCTCTAGGCCTATTTTTATCCTATGTAAGGTTTGAAAAATCTATTCCTTACTGACGTTAGCCATTAGGCTTTGATTGTCTTCATACTTGATAAAGTTTGGGAAAAAGATTTCTAATATGAAAATTTATACAATAGTAGCTCTAGATTCCTTCTTAAAAGGGGTGTTGAAGTAATGCACCACTTCAAATATCATTTCAGAGAAGGCAGTTTCCATAGAGCCATCATCCTTATCAATCTTCAAGACTGTATTGATGTTTTTCCAGCAATTGGAAAAATCATGAAAGAATTTTGTGTTATATATGATAACTAATTATCAATTGATGTTTTTTAATAATAATATACTATAATTAACACACAATGTGTGAGATATTTCAATTCTTTTTTTTTATTATAGAATTTGTACATTATTACATAATAAAGTATTCCTTATACTATATTAATTATATAAATAATTCTATCCAATAAAATATATAGTCAATTATATTGTAAATATAAAAGTTGATAACTAATTTGTATATATATATCACTCAAATCGGATCGGGTGGCAGGGACGAGACTCATGACATCACATAGAGGGCCTCGATCCCTTCTCCCACCTGGAAACCTCACATACCTCCACGATAACCATATAAATCCAACCTCGTCGCCTCATTTAAATGATTAACACTCCCATCCTTCTCTCCAACGTGCGATCTTCCTTAGCTCGCACTACCATCATTCCCCCTTCATGATCTTTGTAGTTCCATCGAAAATTTGTGCCACTAATGGTGATATATGATACCAGCCTGGATCTGGTATATTGTCTCTCCATCCAATTTATATTCTCCATTTCCTAGAATTCCTTCCTTTTTTTTCTCCATCCTTGTCATTTCTCATCTGGCTCGGGTTACATCTAAAACTTAGTTTGTTTCTCTTTGTTCCTCATTTCACTCTCATTTTTTCTCTCATTATCCACTGAGTCCTTATCTATATTCATCCCAAATCCCCAATTACATGAGGGGGGCACTGTAAACACACCCACAACTATATAGGTGGCTCTTTGGCTCACCAAATTCAGTTTGATTATTTTCATGCAACTGAGGTATACAAATATCACACTCATCCAGAAGTGTAATCCGAATTGGACCTACATGAAGTTGAGGCTTGGGTCCTTGTCAATTATATAGATAATGAAGTTGTTGATGAAAGTATTAGTTCTTGGATCTCTGACTGGAGAACCTACACATCTCATAAAACCCTCTATTCCAAGACTGTTGACATTTATTGGATTCTTAATACCCTTACGGGAAAGGTTCTTGTGGAGATAAAACAATATTATTAGGGAATATTTTTATAGTTGGATGAAATGTAAAGGAAATTGTAGGAAATGGACTTGAATCTTGACAAGCTTTCTAACAAGAATGAGGTCTAAGCAGGTCAAGACTAGGCATGCACCCATGTTATGGTGCCTCCTCCAGAGGCATTCTCTAGTCCATATCTGTATTTGTACATGCTTCTCCTTCTCCTTATCTTTTGTTTTACATTCATGGAGGTCCATAGGATTTAGCCCCACCTCACAGTAGTTTTAAGGATAACTATAGACACCAAATAGGAATATACAAAAAAAATTTAATTTGCAAAGATTTTCATCTACTATTTTTTGTTCTTTCAAATTGCAAAAGACAACACAAACTCCTCTTTTGTGGTTGGTCTAGTTTCCCAAATGACAGACTAGCCACATATTTTTTGTAATATTATCAACTTTCCGTAATATATATATATATATATATATATATATATATATATATATATATATATAATAATAATAATAATAATAATAATAATATACAATAAGTTATTATCTTATTTGAGTATTATTTATATCATCAAAATAGTGTAATATAATCATATATGGTAATCAATCATAAATCAATATTAACTATATGTAATATTTTGATATTTTGAATAAAAGTTTATGCCTCCATCAATTATTAATAATGACAAAATGAAGACTCTCTTCCCTTTGTAGATGTTCTCGTCTCTTGTCAACATGATGGAACATTTATTCACCAAAAATACTCACTATGATAGGGACCTTTATGCCTAGTCTCGTCATCACCCCACCCAAAAATATTTTGTTCTTAAAACTCTCATACCTCAAGCCATTCTAATATATACTCCTCATCTTCTTGAAAAATAAAAATCCCACCTTACTAAAGCCCTTGTTGGAAATGGTTATTCAATCACTCAAATCAATAAATATTTCCACTCAACCCTCCATTCTAAACCCAAAAATTCCCCTCCCTCTTCCCCATCTCTATCTCTGATCTCTAAGACTTTTGATAAAAATAATATAAAAAATTATTTTTAAAACTTATAAAACCCTTAAATAGTTATTTCAAACTACTAAAGATATATACGATCGCATGCCTGGAAAATTAATTTCCTAAATTCAATTCTCTTATGGTAATCATACATTGGCCAAACTAGTAGATCCTTGAAAACCCATCACAAGGATCATATACCTGACACCTTCTACAATAGAAAACCTAAGTGGATTGTTTCCAAATATTCACATAATTCTAAACATATCTCTTTCTTTGACCAAACCAAAATTCTTTCAACATCACCCTATCACTCATATCTCATCACTTATGAAGTGTTGGAAACTACACCTAAATAATAAAACCTTTAATCTTATGCAAATGGAAGCTCCACTATCCTGGTCAAAGTCTTCTCCATAATTTTTACTCTTAATTAATTCTCACCCCTTTTGTTTTTATTTTTAACTCATTGCATTTGATAATTTAGTCGTCTCTTGAATTTTATTTTTTTTGTTTGTTTGTTAATTTGTGCGGGACCTGGTGGCTACGCGATTAACATGTGGCTTGAGAAACCGCGACTCAGGGGCATCTAAGCCGTCAAAATCACCCGGGGATCGCACCCGGCTTGAGCCACACCAACCCTTAACATGGTTGGAGTTTTTGTCCCCGCAGGTTTCGAACCGGTGACTTTAACATCACGGAGTGGCTTAACAACACACTCCATCACCGACTGTCCTACACCTCGGGGACCTCTTGAATTTGATTTTAATCCTTTAAACCTTTTAATTTATATTTTATTATTAATTTAATTTCTATTTCAATTTTCTCATATTAAGATTGTCTTATATGAGGGTGAGAGTGAGAGAGGAAGATATTATTCAAAACATCTCTCATATTTAGCATAGTACATTCCCATACTCCCACTCTCATGTTTTGTATAATATCTCATTGATCCTCATATTTCTCCTAAGATTCATTATTACTTTAATGGATTTGCATAATGGTTTTTTTTCAATTAATGGTTTTTTTCATGATTATTTTTTCTTAATTTTCAATACCCAATAATTTAATTTAATTTTACAATGGTTATATAATGCATTTTCATATTTTAAAATCTCAACCCCAATGCTCTTTTATATTATTATGTCATCCAATTTTGTTCATGATGGAAAGGTTATATTGTGTGTCACTCACATTGAACACCACAAAAGAGCATAACCTTTGGCTTTAATCCCTAAGTAGTCTAGAAAACATTAACATGGTAAACTAAACTAAACATTAACCATGTGGGATCAATTGAGTTTAGTTTGGATGATTTGAAAAATAATTGTTGTATTCTCTATCTAAAAAAACAAATACTCTAAAACATATAATTTCTCTAACTATGCTCCCCCCTCCCACCCTCTATAGAGGGTGGGAGGGGGGCGCATAGTTAGAGAAATTATTATAATTTCTCTAACTATGCGCCCCTAGAGGGTGGGAGGGGGGGGCATAGTTAGAGAAATTATTATTCTCTATAGAGGGTGGGAGCGGGGGGCATAGTTAGAGAAATTATTATTCTCTATAGAGGGTGGGAGGGGGCGGCATAGTTAGAGAAATTATAATAATTTCTCTAACTATGCCCCCCCCTCCCACCCTCTAATTTCTCTAACTATGCGCCCCCCTCCCACCCTCTATATAATTTCTCTAA
>ML798480.1:11915-31996 GCA_009831015.1 Picea engelmannii | reverse complement strand
ATGGAGGGGGGCATAGTTAGAGAAATTATTATAATTTCTCTAACTATGCCTCCCCCCCTCCCACCCACCTAGAGAAATTATTATAATTTCTCTAACTATGCCCCCCCTCCCATAGAGGGTGGGAGGGGAGGGCATAGTTAGAGAAATTATAATAATTTCTCTAACTATGCCCCACCCTCCCAAGAGGGGGGGCCATAGTTAGAAAAATTATGGAGGGGGGCATAGTTAGAGAAATTATTATAATTTCTCTAACTATGCCCACCTTCCCCCTCTCATATGAATTTTATTTTTCTTTATCTTTAATTTAATAAAAAAAAAGAATAAAAAAATATCTTATATCATCAATAATATAAACCATATGTTAGATAAATAAAATTCTTCCTCCCTTGGAGTAAGTACGACAAGATCTAGTACCTATCCCACCTTCTTCCTTCGGAGTCAGCTCTACTTACGGGTTCTTGTCCCATTTGAGTCTATTACATATGTATCAACAACGTGAGAGAATGACGTAGTGTACATTTTGAATTAGCTTATAAACAATATGTTACATAAATAAATATTCTTTCAACTAAATTAACCTATAGCAAAAAGATGGAATGATTATTGATATTTTATTTTATAATTAATAATTTGAATATTTTAATGTAATTTACTTAACCTTCTTAGAAAATAAAAAATACAAATAAAATCCTTTATTTATGGCACGTGTTCATAAATATAGTGAGTTAGTTGCAACTTATTTTCTTAATTTTTCATTATGAGCACCTCACAACCTATTCCAAAATCTCAATTTGTTAGGGGGAGGTTCCCAAAGACAATCTTTAGAAATATATAGAATCGTTAGAAAAACAGAGAGGGGAAAGATATGCCAAACTTCAAAAAGGAGTGAAGAAGGAGAGGTAAAAGTTCTCCAAATAGAGTTAGAGGCAATGCTAGATAAAAAAAATAGACTCTTTGAAGATACGATTCAAACACAGATAAATGAGATATTCTTAGGGTCCAAGAGTGAATTAAAAATAATGGAGGTTAGAATTCAAGAAATGGAAAAAGAAAAATAATCAACCCAAGAATAAGACGTTGAATAAAATCACAACTTGAAAGATATGATTAAAGAGATAGAAGGAAAACTGACTAACAATTTATCCCTAAGTAGTCTAGAGAACAATTTTGATATCAAACCCATCAAAGAGGAAATGAATAAGCTAATCGAATTGGACCGTGAGAATAATAAAATAGCCTTGAAACTCATTATTTTTGGTATAAAAGAACAACAAGAGGAGGAGACGTGAGCAATAGTAAAAGAATAACTAAAAAATAAATCACAAATTGAAACAACTTACAACATACAAGAAAAGAGGTTAGGAAAATTAATTAAACATAAATGTAGGATGATCCATGTCAAAGTAGGTTGTAATGACGATAAAAATATCATACTCAGTAAATATTTGAGTTTAAAAGGGTCAAGAATATTTATAAATGAAGAACTTATTCCCGAAGACCAATTGGAATTAAGGAAGGATGTTCAAAAGTTGAAAGAAGCCAAAAAGAAGGAAAATGGGAAAAATTGGAAATCAAAAAGCTATTATTAGGGATACACACGAAAAGGATAATAATAAATGGGAATTTGGGACACTTGGGATTATTTTTTGGAACTGGTGTGGATTTCGATGCCGCAAAGGTCCTAGGATAAGATGGATCCTGACTGATATTGATATTATTTGTCTAGTTGAAACATGGGAGTATGAAGAGTCTAATATCTATAAAACAAAAGAATTTTTTTTTTGGTTGGAATGGAAAAAGAAGTCCTACCGTAGAGGGATAGGAGGCATATCCTTCTATGTTAGAAAGAGAATTTCTCCTCACATTTAACTTCATAAGATATACCCTCTCAATTAGTACATTGGATATAAATTTTAGACATCAATGATAAGAAGATGTATATATCCATCCGTTAGTTTTCACCTATCAATTCTACTTTTTATAAGAATAACAATCTAGATATAAATTTTCCCTATAATAATTTAGAACAAGATATTTATAGTTTGAGAAATGAAGGTAATATCCTCCTACTAGGATACCTTGATATTGGGAATAAAACTAAGCAATAATCATTTTAAGAAATGATTCAAACCATAATCCTTTATGGCTAGATGATTTCCTTGTTTTAGGTGATATCTACAAAATAAGCTCTGAAGACCTAACTGAGAATTTGTTTGGTACTGAGCTAGTCAAGCTTTGCAGCTCTTAAGACCTAATAATTTTCAATGGGGTAATGAAGTGGCCTAACTCCAATCAGATTAATTGTATTCATGGACTAAGTAGTAGAGTCATGGATTAGGTGATATATGATATCTCAATATCCAACAAAATAATAAATTTTGACCTTTTAAATGACCATGAAACTGACTCTAATCATAGACCTTTAACCCTAACTCTAAAATTTTCCATGCACAAGAGAACCATTGAATAAAATTTTAATAATCAAAGGAAAATTATTTTTGACAAAAGTAAAGTTGATCTTTTATGAAAGGATTTAAATAGTGAATTACATCTCCCAACTTATAAGAACAACATTGAATACCTCTATCATTATTTTACAACTAGCATTTACACGTCTATTAACAAGTTTTCTTTCCAGGTGTCCTATAAAACGAATAATAGAACAACCAACCCATGGTATGATAAATAATGTAAAATTACTATAAAATCCATTAGGGATGCTTCTAATGAGTCCTTGAAAATAAATAAGACCAATACATACAAATCTCTAATTAAAAGGAAAAAATGTACTATATCAAGAAAAGATAAGGGTATCTTTCACAACTATCTAAGATTGATTGTAAGAAGTTCTAGAGGAGAATTCTAATATGAAATACTAAAGAAAATATTATGATTCCCTTAAGGGACTATAATTACTACCTTAAAAGTCTTTATGAGTTCCCTAATGCCATGGACACCATAAAAATTATACCTACAGAGGTTGAAGTTTTTTCTTTGGATACATAGAGTTCATGATTAAGTGTCTTGCAAATCAGAAAGATAAGGAAATTAAGGGATACGAAGATGAAATTTTTAAAATTGTAGGGCCTATGCTCATCCCTCACAGACACAATCTCTTCAATTTAGCAATCAAGCAAGGTTTCCCTAAACCATGGACCCAAAGCCTCATTGTTCCTATTTTTAAAAATGGGAATAAAAGCATTCCCTCTAGTTATAGGAACATTATGATTATCCTGATTTTAGTCAAGCTATACATAATTATTCTCCACAAGAAGATTAACCTATGGATAAAAACTCATGGTAAAAGAGATAAACGCCAGGATAGATTTAGGAGATATCATTCAACTGTGAACCATCTTGTTACCTATAGGATCATTCCATATGAGCTTTGAAATACTAAAACCAATATTTTTTATTGTTTTGCTGACTTTAGATAATATTTTGGCATAGTTCCTAGGAAAAATGTTTTGGATAGGTTGGAAGAGATAAAAGTTTCTTACAATTTGAGGGTTGCTGTAATAAGGTTGTATGAGAATGTTATTTCCAATTTTAATAAGATTGAGGGATGGTTGAAATAAATTAACTACAATATTGGAGTCAAGCAAGGTTTTCCCTTGTCCCCTACCCTTTTTGGAATTTACATTAACAAGTTAGAATCTTATTTGGAAGAAGAAGGTTGCATCGACCCTAGTCTCATTTGTATAGTCATTAATTCAGATGATATTGTTCTTATGGAAAGGAGTCCCCATGATATTGGAAAGCAACTAAGAATCCTCAAGGATTTTTACTCCAATATTGGTATGAATGTTAATACTGACAAGACTAAAGTCATGATCTTTAAATCCAATAATATTACTTATGATACCTTTGTATATGGAAACAACAACTTGGAGAAAGTGACTTCATACAAAGATCTTGGAATCGATATTCACCACAAGCTCAACTGGAATTATAGCATTGAGAAAAGGATAATTGGAGGATGGAAATATTATTATGTACTTTATGAAAACAATTGTTAATAAATAAATATTTGGATATGGGATAAGAAGAAACTCTTCTTTGAGGCTCTTGGTACACATTCTTTTTATTTTATATGGATGTAAAGTTTGGGGATGCAGTATCTCTTGAAAATCATGGAGAAATTTAGAGAAAATAAAAAATAATTTTATGACCTATAATCTCAAAATTAAAGGAAATACACCTATTATATCCTCCTCATAGAGGAAACACTTTCCTCCATTGAGACCACTATTATTACTAGATATATAATGTATAAGAACAAGTTAAACAACATGGAATACAAGAGGATTCCTAAAATTGCTTCCAACAGACCTAACCACCTTCAACTCGAGCAGGGATGGCATATAGATGTCCAGTCTTGTCTAATCCATTGGGGAATCATAGAAGAGACCATTTTGCAGAATAAGGATACTATTAAAAAGAATAAAGATACTATTAAAAATATCATTAAGTCAAAATTTAAGAAGAAAACGTGGTGTGATAAAGAGTTAAAGGAAAAAGGAAAATAAGGTATTATAAAAAGGTAATAATAATATAGAACATCAAAATTATCTCTTTGTTTTGACAAGTGTAAATAAAAAAAACATTGTTAAGATAAGAAAAAAATATCATGAGCTTCATAGTCAATTTGGGCATCATTCAATTCTCAAAACTCCATGGGATGAAATAGTGTGTCACCTTTGTCACACTAAGAGGGTTGAAGATGAAAAACAATTCTAATTAGATTGCTCAACCTATACCCATATTAGATCTCAATTTCAAAATGTTTTTCACACTACCAACCTTCCTAACCTTTTAACTCAACCAAACTATGGTGATCTTAGAAAGCTTCTCTTAATATTTTTCGAGAACATATACAAAATTCTAAATAATTGCAAGTAATCCCTCGCTCTCTTAAGGTTTGATAGACCAATTCGGTCTCACTGGAGGTTCATCATCATCATCATCATCATCATCATCCTCATCATCATCACCATCACCATCATCACCATCACCATCACCATCATCATCATCATCATCATCATCATCATCATCATCATCAATATATTAAATAATTATATATTTTTCAATTGAGTTAACATATAATTAATATTTCTATAAATAAAGATTATTTCAAGTAAAAAAAGTTAATATTTTATATTATAAATAATATGCTAGATAAATAAATATTTTTCCAATTGAGTTAACTTATAATTAATGTCTCCATAAATAAATATTCTTTCAAATAAGCTAACCTAAGATATTAAATATTTTCATAAATGTAATTTTTTTCAACATTCCTATAACCAATGACATTAAGGATCTTCATAATTAAGTGTAGTTAGTTTTATTTGAGGGGATAACCAATAACATTATGTTAACCATTTATATATATGGATTATCATAATTATAACAATTGGGTTTAGTTTAGGTGGTTAAAAGGAATGGTTGTTATCCTCTCCACCTAGGTTCAATTTCCACATATAACATGTTGAGCTCTAAAGAAATATAATTTTGTAATGGCTTCAGTCCTTAGAAACATCTAATTAGTAATCTAAAGTTTAAATGAAGTAGTTATATATTTATCTTAAAACTTACTATTTATTTAAACCTTATTACAATGGGCCAAAATCTAAAAAAAATCTAAAGAGATAAAAAAATGTGATTTAGGGTATAAGGCAAATGTTGGTGATAGATTAATGTTTTTGAAATATAAAATTACGTTTATCTTAATTTATTATTCTAAAGGAGATCTTAAAAAAACTCAATTATTATTATTATTATTATTATTATTATTTAGTGATATTTAAAAATATATACTCTTTATGCAAAGGGGGTGATTATGTAATGCTACTGAGGTGTTAATATTATTGAGATGTTTTAAAAATCTATTTTTGGAGATATAATTTGCTTCAAAATAAAACTAAAATAGATGAAATACATGAGACGTCTCCTCTATTTAGCTAAACCAATAAAACTACTTCATAAAAAATCTACAAACCACGTGGGTAGATATAACTACATAAAAAATCTCCAGACCATGTGCCTAGATATAACAACTTCAATGGAATGCTTGACTTGGAAGTGTAGAGTCACCCCATATGTGAAAAAAAAAATCCTTTTGCTCCTATACAATCTTGTTGACTTGATTTTTCTATGTAGAAAGGTATTTGGTAGAGGATGTGGTGGTCATAGTGACCTTTTATTCACCTTTTGATTGGATCATGAAGAGAAAAAAATTTAAGTTATGAGAGATTAATTTCCATCACCTTTTTTCCAAGATCATTGAAATGGTAGTATTCAGAACTACCTCTACAACCATGTAGAGTTGACTCCCGAGAGTAATAACAACACTATGAGGCCAAGACTCATAAACATCATGATGTTGCCACATATATGGTTGTCCTAAAATAACATGAAAAATTTCAAGCGGGGAAACATCACATAATATCTTATATTTGAAGAGACTGATGTCATAGGACATGCAACATTGTTGGATAATGTGAATGTCTCATCTCTGGATAAACCATATGATGGTGTATGGTTGGGGGTGCAGTATTGTTGGTGGCATCATTATTTTGATGACATCAACTGATATCAAGTTGTTTTGACTCTTGCTATCAACAATGAAATATAGTGGGATCCCCTTCACCCATGTATATGATAATAAGAGGTGATCCCCCTCCTTGGATTCCTCTCGTTATTCTGGTTGGATTTTTATGGTTTTGATGTTAAAAGTGGGTTATGGATAATTGATATGTTTCCCTTTTTTATGCTATGAATTTGAGTCCAAGTAAGGGTCTGATTATTTTTCCTTGAGCTCAACCAACAATAGGAATTTCAAGTGACATTCATCTATGTTGTTTGAAGGGATCTTGTGGAACTCACACCAGTTTTCATTGTCCTTCCTTGAATTCCCATCACACTTATTTACCTGAGACTTGGACTAGTTTTCATGAGATTGTCTCTCCTTGATCTATCCTTTGTTCTGTGAGTTAGGACCAGCTTTACCATGATTTGTTTTTGGAGTATTTGTAGACACAAGATCCCACTTATTCCTCTTCTTGAATTTTTACTCGATTTTGACAACATAATGATAAGTAACTTCTAGTGAGGATATTTCCAATACATCAATATTTATTTGGATATACCTATGTAGGACACTATGATAATCCAGAAACATGAGTTTCTCATAATATTTAATACCTAGATTTGAATGCAAGGTATGGAATATGTCGGTATACTATGGCACTATCTGGTCTCTCTCCTAAAGCAGAGTCATACATTTTGTATGTTGGTCATCATATCTTCCAACAAGGTATAAATATTCCTTGAGGGCATCCATAAAGGCCTCTCAGGCGAATTCTCTCTTGAATTACATAGATTCATTTGTCGTGTATCTCTCCCAGTAACCTTCACACCAAGATTTGACATGGGGAAGGGATTTAAGGAGAACAAAGGTGATATTTTTGTTGATATATTTTTTTTCAATAGAGTAATAACCTTATAGAAAATTCAACCATTTCTATAAAGAATATACATATATCTGGCCTTAAAATAAGGAAATATCAAAATTAACGTGTACCTTGAAGGGTTTCACACCTCTGAAAAGGATTCTTGTCGAATATGCCTTCGCCGTCATCGATAGTCATCAAAGAATCTAAGAAAAGTTATCCCTTCTTTTACTATTGCTAGAATATTATCCTCTTTCTATTCTTTTATGCCAAAAATTATGAGGTTCAAAGCTACTTTATTATGCTCATTATCCAATTCTATTGGCTTATTCATTTCCTCTTTGATGGGGTTGATATCTAATTTGTTTTCTAGACTACTTAGGGCCAAATCATTGGTTAGTTTTTCTTCTAGCTCTTTAATCCTATCTTTCAAGTTGTAATTTTCTTCAACGTATCCTTCTTGGGTTGTTGTTTTTGTTTTACCATTTCCCTTATCCCTTGTCCCTTTTTTTCATTTACATTGATAAGTTAGAATATTTTTTGGAATAAGTAGGTTGTGTCGGCTCTACTTTCATTGGTATATTAATCAATCTTATTCTTTATGCTAGAATGATATTGTTCTTATGGAAAGGAGTCCCCATGATCTTGGAAACAAACTAATAACCCTCAAGGACTTTTTCTCCAATATGGGTATGACTATTAATATTGACAAGACTAAATTCATGATCATTAAATCCAATAAGATCACTTATGATACCTTTGTATATGATAACAACAAATTGGAGGAAGTGACTTCATACAAATATCTTAGAATTGATATTCACCACAATCTTAACTTGAATTATAGAATTGAGAAAAGGATAATTGGAGGATGAAAAGTTTATTATGGAGTTGAAAACAATTGTAAATTAGTCAATCTTTGGATATGGGATAAGAAGAAAATCCTTTTTTAGACTCTTGTCAACATGTTATTCTATATGGATGTGAATTTTTGGGCTGCAATATCTCTCAGAAATCATGGAAAATGATAGAGTAAATCCAAAAGAATTTTATAACTTTTAATCTCAAAATTAAGGGAAATATTCCCTATCCTCCTCTTAGAGGAAAAATTTTCCTCCACTAAGAGCATGTCTATGACTAGATACCAAATGTATAAGAACAAGTTAAATAACATGGAAGAAAAGAGGCTTCCTAAAATTTCTTCCAACTACAGCCGTAACCATCTTCGACTCAAGCGTGGATTGCATAAAAATGCCCAGTCCTGACTAGGCCATCAGGGAATCATGGAAAAGACCATTTTTCATAATAAGTTTAACAACCCAGTTTGATTATTTAAATTTCATAGATGTTAATTTAAATTTAATTAATTATTAAAATAAATTCAATAAGTCTTTTTATTATTTTATTATTAAAAGGTACGTGAAGTAATTAATGAAGGGATAAGGCTGTTGGGGATTTAATGAGGGGGATAATGTAGTTGGGGAATTGAATGAGAGGGGAGGATAAGGAAGAGGGCATGGGACTTGGATAAGGGTCTCATTTTTGTTTTGGAAAATTCTACAAGAGGTGGAAGAGGAGGAGGGAAATTGGAAGAACAAGTTGTTTTGGGAACTCTCATAGGGCATTACTATTGCTGGGAACTTTGGGTTCGGGGGCCAAGAAACCACAAATATTATTGGATCTAGGGAGCTACAGAGGTTGTTCCTAGTTGGATGAGAGGTTAATATTCAGTTGGGTAGTTTGGGCAAGCACAAGAACAAGTGAACCAGGGGATAAATCAACCAACCTATAGGTTGTGGTATGTATTTTACCAGTTGTTCTATTATCATTATGTGGTTGTTATTATTATGAATTTTGTTGTTGTTGTTGTTATGTTTTTATCGTTATTATTTTGTTGTTGTTTATTCCTGGTATAAGAAAATCATGAATGAAATTCTAAACTAAATTTCAGTCATTTCAATAGGAGATTATAGAAAATATTTATTTACTTTGAGTCCTAAAATAGGTAGGCCTTACATATGGTATTAGATCCCAGTTTCAAAACTGAAATATAGCCTTGACCACCCACATCATCCTAGAAACCCCTTATTTACATCCCATAAAACCTATGAATACTACCCATACAGTCTTGAAAACCCAAATAGTCTTTTCCTGTAGACTGTACACATATTCCAAAAAGAGCTTTCCAAGTCCAAATTGTAACTGATTAATAAATGAGGAGAATTTTTATACTCATGTAGTTTAGAATGACATAACTAAAATCTATTTCCATATGTTTAACTTGAGGATGCATGATGACCTGCATAAGATGTAAAAAAAATAAAATGAAATAATATAAACAAAACAAATAAATAATATATATATATATAAAAATGCAACAATATAAACATAAAAAAAAATATATTATTGGGATTTAGGGTCAACGACCCAATCTCCAATTTAAAATCCAAGCATCTAGTGTCAAGTCCAAGTATGAACTACACCCACATAGAGTTCCAAGTGATAACCCGTAATATAAACCAAAAAAAAAAAATATTGGGCCTTGAGGCCCAATCTCCAAATATTTGATTTATGCCAAACTTCCAAAGGGCGCATTAAAAATTTGATGTAAGGGCATGCCTCTACCAAACAAATCTTACCGGGACTTGAACTTAGGTCATTGGATTCAAAGTCCAGAGTGTTAAACACTACATCATAGAACCATATACCAAGAAACATCACATTCTAAGTCCACGATCCAAGCACCAAACACAAGTCAACGTCCAAGACAGAGACCAAGCACCCCCTTGTGGTTCTGAGATCCAATCTCCGTATTTCCTCTTCTTATCAAATCCCATGAGTTAGCTACCCTCAATGCAACAACTTACCATTGGAGTTTCAACTAACTAAGCGGAATGCAAGCCTTACCAACAACAACTTACCAACAACGCCAAAAATCAACACCAAAGCCCAACACACAAGGAAGCATTGGAAATTTGATTTACAAAATACTAGATTCAATGACGTTGACTTCCTCATCTAGAGAGTTCCTATCACCATTCTTATTTTCAGGGTGATGAGAAACCATGTAGCCATCTTCCTACAAATCCCTACCAAGATCTTGCATTTCCATGGTCCCATAACCATCACCATCCTCTCCATCTATTTCAGGCCTCCACATGTCTTCTTCCCACCATTCATACATATCAAAGTTTTGTTGTTGTTCTTAACCAGTAGCCTTGTCTAGTGATCGTATGCTAGTAGTACTGTGATTACTTAAACTTGAAGCTTCTAACATGGATCTTCCATTAACATACCTAATTGAGATGACTCTGCATGAGGAGTGTCTTTATTAACCCTTATTGTATGCCAATTGAGTGGACTAATCCCAAAATTTGGAAGTGGAAAGCCAAAGATAAAGAGAGTACAATATCGAGAGGAGCATATACCTATGCAACAGGCCCAAGGTCTCCCCCACATACACCACACTTTAGCAATTCATGATTGAATTCTTCTGCTACCATTGGCTAGTCTGACAGGCCACCTATTTTAGTGGTATAAGGGTTACAAGATTCATAGTTGTCCTCTTCCCATGGACCAGGCATACCCAATATGATAACATCTTCCTTCACCAGCTCAACTTGCAGGCTAGCACTTTCACAACAGCTAAAGATACTTCCTGAATACCAAGTTTCCAACAAATCCATACAGAACTGACCACACACAGCCTTGAGCATCCACCAACACCATAGGGAATACTTCGAATATCCTCTACTCTTTGAAATTTCCTTAAACACATCACACACCCACAAACACCATTATTATCACCACCAGAACAAGAACATGACGAGGATAATGCTTCAAAGAGAGTAATAAGAAGCCTATCTTCAATAGTCATGGTGAACTGCCCAAGCCTAGAGATGAATTCAGAAGCTTCTTCTTCTGCATATGCATATGACAAGAGGGTTTCTGCCAATTATGATTGCTCCATGTTCACTTTGAGATCTAGTTTTCAAATAAGAGAGATGAGAATGTCCCTCACCATGGCCATAAACAATGTTGTGCAGATGAAAAAAAAAACTAGTATGACTCCTCCTTCCCACGCCTATGGAAACTGTGATAAACCCATTATGCTTTTCTCTGGTCAATACCCACCTGAAATTTTTCCTTATCCTCCTCGCATCCATCCCAAGACCGAGCATTGTGCCTCCAAGCCCAAGCGTCGAAGAAAATAATGCTCACAAAATCACCGAGGAGAATATCCACAGGTTTACCCGCATGGAGCCTAAGTCCACAAAAACACCAAGGAGATAGCCACACCTTGAGAAACTTAGAAATTTTGGTTCAAGAGAAATCATAGGGAAGGCCATGGACACACCCTCCACGAAGGATACAATGGAGCTAGGGTCGCACCCTTAAAACCCTATGACCAGAGATAAATTTCAAAATGGGAGAAAATGAGTCTGAGATGGGGAAACCTAATCTCGTTTTATGTGTTTGTGTAAGGAATTGCAGAGAAGGAACGTGGGACTCCAAGCCACACGTAGCATAAAATCCCCTTCTCAAGCTAGTGCTCCTTTTCAAAACAAATTTGGGGTACATTTATTATTTATGCTTTTAAATTAATTTTTCTTTTATTTATTTATAATAAATTTCAACATTGTAATAAACATGCTTCCCGCATAATTTTTATCTAAGACTCATTAATTACTCTCCAACCATTTGATGCTGGCATGTATTCTTTATATAGGTTACTGGGAAAAATATCTCTCCCACAAGAAGGTAATGTGTTCACATTTCAGTTAGTTCAATTTTTTATGTTCTTGTGGAGTTTTTGCATTGAGCAATCTATACAAAAGAACTATCTTCTATTGTTAGTTTGTGCATTGCATTTTCTAAGTCTTCTATTGGCCAAAACAATGTAACAATATCATAGGTGATAGAAAGTAAGATATCTTCTACCAATGATAGATCCCATGACAAGAAAGATACATTCTTGGAGATTAATGCAAAAGGACAATCGAAAGAAAAATATATCTCATTGCATGAGCATGGTGAAATGAGATTGGGTGTTGATTTAGGGCCTCTAATTTTGAAATTGAAGGATCAATAAGATAAAATTAAAAAGGATACAAATCCTCTTGATGTAGAGAAATAACCAAGAAACAACATTTTTTTTTCTTACTTTTGAGAACTAGAAGATGATCTTTTTAGAACCAAAAGAAAAGACACTTAAGTCTACTAGTATTGAGCTAGTGAGTGATGCCCCCATTAGTGCAAGTGAAATTTCTATAAGAGAAAATGTAGCCAAATATTAGGTGAAAGACATAAGATATTTTAGTGCCTATACAAGAACAACATGAAATATGATAAACTTTCACAAAGGACACAAGCTACACTACCTCATGCTAGTGACATTTTATTCAGTACAATTTCAATTAAATGTGATGGAGAGACCATAAGGATTACTACATTCCCCATTGCCTTTCAACCTGAAATATTATTCCATGAGAGATGTTGTTGCATTGAATAATATGAAAATCTAGCAGAAGATAGAGAGTAGCTATGGCTTGCTAAATTACTAGAAAGAGAAGAAGGGATGCAACGTAATGTTATTGGAAAGGATGGGCATGTGTTGTCATCATCTACTATATCCAATGAAATAATTAGTTCTCAACAAAATTTAAAAGCATATACATCAAATACACAAACAAAAAACACCTTATGCTGAGTGAATTCAAAATAATTTTAACTCCACTAAAACAATCCATAAACATGAATGATATTGACTTTTTTAAATCCCTCAGATAAATACTAAATACTCAATAATAATAGTAAGTTTCTAAAACATAAACATGCATACATGAAACCATAAAACATAAAAGATGCATGCATCATGGATTAAATTAGAACAAAGATAAAAGGTTACACTTTATTATTCACAAAATTTTGAAAATCTCTAAAAGTGCAACTTGTTCTATTGTGAAACTTTGCAAACAAAAGATTTAGTCATAAAGGCGTTGAAGATTAACATTGAATATGTTTATAAAACAAATCCATAGTTAACCATGGGCTCAATTTTAAGGAATGGATGCTTTAAATGGATGTTGTTAATCCTAAAACTTTGAAATTTAATGAAAAAGTCTAAAACTACAAGTTAAAAACAAGTCATATACTCAAATCTCCGAATTCATTGTATGACTTTATAACTTGATTTGTTTCAACTTAAATCCAATTTGATTTAATTCATATCTTTTTAAGTCTAATATTGAATATAGACATTCAACATTACTTAAATTTAAAAACTCAACATAGACATCCAACACATGGGAATTATACATGAAGCTTGGGAAGAATAAATGTATAAGAGAAGTGAGTCTTAACATGAACTAAATCACAAGTGGTAATAAAATTCTAGTTTGTACACATTGGAGGACTACTAAATCAGGGTAACCACAATTAATGTATTAATAAGATCAAGATAATTATAATCAATTTAATGTCAAGTGGGACACGTATAGTTGAGGATCTGCTACTTGGAAGGATGCAGGGACCTTATGAAGAGATCACCCTTCACTTTATTTTTAGCACCTCCGGAATATGTTTTCTCGAAGGTTGGGTGTATGTAATGCTACCTTTTGACTTAGACAACTAGAATTACTTAAGGGCTAATCATCTTTATTTTCTATTTACTGTGAAACTATTAATGATACACTTGAACTTTTAAGACATATGAACCTATGCGAATGTCAATTCTATGAATGTTTAACATTATTTAAATTATGATGGATATTATGAAATCTATTTATAACTTGAAAACTTTGACATTTAAAGTTGTTGGTATGTGGATACTGGATTGAGATTATGATTAAATGCAATTGCATGATGACAATGCATGGATATGTATGGGTTTTTGTTATAGAGTAATATGGAGGTCAATAGGCTATGAAATAACCAAAGATTAATGATGATACAAGGTTGATGTCATGAACATCGAACAAGAAACAATATGGCATGAATCTTATATGTGAAATTATATCGATTCAAATGCATTTCTATGATGTGTGGACAAGTGCAAGTTTTTCAGGTGGTGAGACTACCTAAAACTGAATATACGATGACAAAATTCCCAGCAAAACAGTGCCACTGTATGGTCCATGGTATGTTGTTGACTCAAGTTCTATTAAGAGGGGTGGAGGAATTTCCCACAATGTATCCTCTGAAACCTAGAGTCATGGGAGGATGGTGTTATCTCATGCTTCCTTAGACGTGTGATAATGACTATCAATTGCCTGTTGGGGAAGCTTGGTCAATAGAGTTGAGACTTCTGCTTATGGGTTCTATCTAGAGTTAGGTTAATATAGTTCACGCTCCAAGATAGTCCAATAGAGGAAGGATAGGGGTGGAAGATGGAAGTAGTTTAGGGAGGAAGGATGACTAAAGTAGTTGAGAGTGTATGGGGATTTTGCCTTATAGTAGGATTTCTTGATTTCCTCTTTTTGAAAAAAAAAATGTATATATGCATATTTATAATTTCTTTACTCAACTACAATTATCTAAGTGAATATTGATTATGATAAATTATTGTAATTGAGGGATTTTGTGAACATTTTAAATGGTTTACTATCCTTTATGAAATGAATGGTTTTGTTGATTGGATTGGATGCATACAAGTATTACTTTAGGTGTGATAATTATTGTCATCAGTATATGTGTGAGTCATGTATGTCCTAGCTACACATGCATGCCTTGCACATTTACACTTTGTTTTAAATTGACGATGTTGTTTATTTGATGCACATGTATGAATTATGTGTCATTATTCTTGTATTGTAAATTACTCTAACTTCAGAACGAATTTTATTGATGGGTGGGTGTATGTAACAACCCAACTTGATTATTTAATTTTCATAGTTGTTAATTTAAATTTAATTAATTATTAAAATAAATTCAATAAGTCTTTTTATTATTTTATTATTAAAAGGTAGATGAAGTAATTAATGAAATGATAAGGCTCTTGGGGAATTAATGAGGGGGATAAGTTAGTTGGGGAATTGAATGAGAGGGGAGGATAAGGAAGAGGGAAGGGGACTAGTAGAAAGGTCTCATTTTTTTTTTGGAAAATTCTGCAGGGGGTTGAAGATGAGGAGGAAAATGGAGAGAACAGGTTTTTTTTGGAAACTCTCACAGGGCACTGTTGTTGCTCGAAACTTTGGGCTTGGGGACGAGGAAACCGCAAGGATTCCTGGAGCTAGGGAGCCACAGAGGTTGTTCCTAGTTGGCTAGGAGGTTAATATTCGGTTGGGCAGTTTAGGCAAGCACATGAACAAGTGGACCATGGATTGAATCAACCAACCTATAGGTTGAGGTATGTATTTTACTAGTTGGTCTGTTATCATTATGTTGTTGTTAATATGTTTTTTATGTTGTTGTTATTATGTTGTTATCGTTATTATGTTGTTGTTGTTTATTCTTAGTATAAGAAAATCGTGGAAGAAATTCTAAACTAAATTTCAATCATTTGAGTAGGAGATTATAGAAAATACTTATTTATTCTGAAATAGGTTAAGGTTACTATTAAAAATATTATTAAATCAAAATTTAAGGATAAAATGTGGTGTGATAAAGATTTACAAGAACAAATAAAAATAGTGTATTATGAGGTAATCAACCCGAATCTAAAAGATAACCCCTAATCTAAAAGATAAAAATTATCTCTTTGTTTTGACAAGTGTAAAGAAAAATCTAATCATTGCTAAGATAACAACAAATTCTCATGATCTCCATAGTGAAACCAAGCATTCTTCAATTCCTAAAACTCCATTGGATGAAAGAGTGCGTCACATTTGTGAAACTATGAGGGTTGAAGATGAAAAACAATTTCTAGTAGATTGTTCATCCTATATCGAGATTAGATCTCAATTTCAAAATATTTGTGGCACTACCAACCTTCCTAACCTTTTAACTCAACAAAACTATGTTGATCTTGGAAATCTTTTGTTATTCTCTATTGAGCACAAAAACAAAACTTTAAAGAATTGCAAGTAATCACTCACCTCTTAAGGTTCGATACACCAATTCAGTCTCAATGGGAATTAATCATCATCATCATCATCATTATAAATAATATCTTAAATAAATAAATATTTTTTCAATTAAGTTAACTTATAATTAATATTTTGATAAATAAAAATTATTCAAATAAAAACAAATTAATATTTTATATTATAAATAATATGTTAGGTAAATAAATATTTTTTGGATTAAGTTAAATTATAATTAATATCTCCATAAATAAAGATTCTTTCAAATAAGCTAAACTATGATATTAAATATTTTCATAAATGTACTTTTTTCAAGATTCTTATAACCAAATCACATTAAAGACCTTCATAATTAAGTGTACTTAGTTTTATTGGAGTGGATAGATAATAACAATAAGTTGATGGTGTATATATATGGATTATCATAATTATATCAATTGTGTTTAATTTAGATGGTTAAAAAGAATGAGTGTTATTCTTTTCACCTAAATTCAATTTCCACGTCTGATATATATTAAGCTTTAAATAAATATATTGTTATTAAACTTTAAATAAATATATTGTTGAAATGCTTAACCCTTCTTTAATATGTTAAAAAGAATCAATTATTATCATTATTTTATAGTGAGACTTAAAAATATACGCTTTATGAAAAGGGGGTGATTACTTAACGTTCGTGATGTATAAAAAATGGCTTCAACATGACGTAGAGGTGTTATTCTTATGTTTAAAAACTCCATTTTCAGCGACATAATTTGTTTAAAAAGAAAACTAAAATAGATGAAATACATGAGACTGCTCCTCTATTCAACCCTTATAATAAAACTACTTCATAAAAAAAACTATTGCAACCAAATCATATTCGAACGGGAACAAACCCTACATCCCCTGGTCGGTGGATCAAGATATTGCGCCAAAAATCTTTCATACGAAGAGACTATGCGGACGATAACAATTATCAGGATTGCTTGCAGACTCGAATGCAATCAATTTCAATAAAATCTGTTTATTTTGGCAAGTCCTTCCGCTAATTACCAGCAATTTCCATAAAATCTTATTTTATATTGGCAAGGGCTTCCCTAATTGCAAGCAATTTCGATCAAATCCGATTATTTTGGCAAGGCTTTTTCTTTCAAAAAATATTTGAACAACGTTAAAGCCCTGGCCGGTTGAAATTCCGGAACTTCATGCCCCGCCCCCCGAACGGTAGCAAATGTCAAACCCTTGTAAATCACAGAATATCCACCGACCTACACCAACCACGAGAGCGCATGCATTGAGTAGAGATAAAATCAATATCATCATCAGGATTTGATTTGTGAAATTAATGAAACCGATTTGATTATGTACCTCGTCGCCACTAACCCAGGGGTACCATAGAGTCTCAATTGGAAGCTTCAGCTCATTGATGGAGAGTTTTGTAGCGGTCACAGGAACTCTGGAATCCGTGTCTCCGCTGAAAACCAAACCAAAAAAAGATGTTAATAAAATACTTGAATGATCCATAACAATTTGGTTGTGATATACGGAATATTTGAAGATTTTATTTTCACATATTTAAAAAAACTAATAATAAACTACAACCGTCATGGAATTTGTCTTATATTATACCTGAAAACAAGTATTCGCAACCCACTTGCAATTAGTTGACGATAAATTGGTAAGACAGTTGAAACAGAATCCGCCCAAGAAAGAACATTACTAGTACGTAGTCACATGAAACCATATTTCAGCACATCAAGTTGCGAGTATAAGACTATTGGAAAATTATATTTGCCGCCATAACTGACATTCATAACTAGGTCTAAAGATTGATACCTGCACTGGCTCCAGCTAGTATAAGTTATGTTTGTTACATTTGCATGTATGGCTTTCTGAACATCCGGCCTATTAAGATATGCGTTAATGTAGCTATCGATGCAAGGATCATATCCGGGAATTTCCGCTTCCTCTTGCTATTTACACAACAATCATAAGTACAATCAATCTTTAGCAAAAATATTGCTGCATTTGAGATGTCAACCAGAAATAAATAAATATACACAGAAAAAGATGGCATGCCTATATACAGAGAAGAGATACAGTTGTGGTTTAGTAGGAATTTGAAACGGGTGTTGTGATGGATATCTAGGTTATTTTAATGGGGCAGGAATTCTGATTATGTAGCTTCACGGAAAAATTATATATAGAGAGAGGTAATTTGCACTTACCCTCACCAATTTGGATGAATTAGCTATGCATATGGGAGCATAGATACTGTAAATATCGATATTTCCCATTTCATCATACACTAGACCTTCAAAAGCACTGCACAACTCTCCATTGAATTCTGAACCGTTGCAGTGGCGAATTACTTGCTCATAGAGTTCATCCGATATTAATGCATGACTCCATGCGTACTGAAACGTTCCAAGAAAATCTGTATCACTATTCATTAAGCCATTTCCCACCTGCATAAATTGATTGTGCACGCTTCAGATTGATTGTCTACATAAGTTTCCAAATTTGAGATTAAATAACACTATGGATTTCTATAGGGTTTGCAAGTTTTATATCCGAAATCTTCACATAGGTATTGAACAAAAATATTCGTATAATGAATTCTCTTTGTATGCACTTTGATTCTGAGACCAATGAATTTTCTAAAAGGTACAAGTCTGAGTTTTACTCACCATTATTCCTCTGAAATTTATAAACGATGCCTGCGACAAATTTTTGTGGTGTAAAATTGTTGAAGCCAACTCTGGAATGTAATGTCCTACAGTCAATAATTATTGCACCAGGTTTAGGAATCTTTATTGCACCGCTGACATATTTCGTCTTACAATCACAAAGAGTATCTCAGTTAATGAATTTCATAACACGGTCTGTCTAAACTATCACGTCTCTAAAAGATGTAACATTATTTTTAGCGTAGCAGCTTGCAATTACTCTCAACAAAGTTTTAATCATATCTAATGGAAAGTAACAAAACGGTTAAAGCTTTTTAGGTATTGCAAACGAGACTACCTGCATAACTTTCGCCTGCTATGTAAAACTTTCGGAATTTATACTGTGGAAACCTGTTGAACCAGTTTACCAGAAATGCATACGATTCTTCAGCTGGATAAAACAAAAACCCCGTTAAAAAGTTTAGATTTCAGCATCGCTTAAACGCTTTTACTTTAAAAATAAACAATCAATTCGCAAGTTACCTGTTAGTGTATCCCCAGTTTGCTCATAATCAGAGGTTGTGTTCGAGTACGAGAAACCGACGCCTGCTGGAGACTCCAAAAACAGTACGTTCGCCGCTGTTGGATCTATGGACGCTTTAGTAATTTTGAATTGCGAAATATTTACCTCTATTGTATCCAGACATAGAAGGGCATGCAATGGTTTTAAATACATAATTGAAAATTTCTTGATGTAAATTTTCTGTATAAATTTGAAAATTTGTTAGAAGACATTGATTAATGTTTAACAGTTTACAATATGATTTTTTCCTTTAAAAATAATAAATTTGAGTGGTGTATCAACACAGCATGAAAAGAGTTTGTAGTAATAGTGAGTTGGGAAATAATTACTCCATTATAATTTAAGATTTTTTTTTTTTTAATTTGAAAAT
>ML798479.1:161425-173382 GCA_009831015.1 Picea engelmannii | reverse complement strand
TTTTTTTATTTGTTTCTTTGTTTGGATATATTTTCCATGCCAAGTAAAAGTGTGTTGAAGACTCCTTATAATATAGAGGTAGAATATCATTCAGGTATATTTGTATATATAAGGGAAAGAAACAACTTATGGTGGTGATTGATTATGAACAAGGTTTAAGATATTTCGAATAGATTATTCCACGAATTTTTATTTATTTTTGTTAAGGTGTGAGGGACCATCCGCAAAATAATGACAGATCGTTGTAATGATGATTAGAAATAGTGCTGGTGAAAATTAATTATTAAAGCCACACTTCCAAAGGAATGGCTAGTGTTTGAATGGTAAAGAAGGGAACTACAATCGCGCAAAAAGGAACAGTAGGTGCACGAAAAGGGAATCACATTTGTTCTGTTCAAAAAAAGGAACAGTAGGTGCGTGAAAAGGGAACAGCAGTTGAAATAAATGGTGTAGGGTTTCTTTTCTTCTTCCTGTCCTAGAACAGCGCCTATGGCAATGTCTGAGGCGTCAGTGGAAATATGAAATGGTATTTTCCAATTAGGTCCCCTCAACACTGGCGTTGTTGAGATCAGTTTCTTGAGTCCTGCAAAAGCCACATCGCATTTGTCATACCATTGAAATTATACATTACCTGTCAAAGCATGTAAATGTGTAGCGGTTTTTGAAAAATTTGGCATAGATCTGCAATAGTATCCTGAAGCACCAAGGAAACTACGTACCTCAATTTGTGTGTGTGGAGTAGGTAGATTAAGAATTACCTCAATTTTTGTTGGGTCTACTCTAATTACATCTACAGAAATGTAATGCCCTAATACCACACCTTCTGTCATCATCATGTGACATTTTTTGTGGCTTAAACATAACCTGGTAGCAATGCACTGTTCCAATACCTTCTCCAAATTATTCAAGGCTTGGTCGAAGTCATTGTCGTACGGGGTGAAATCATCCATGTAGACTTTGATCCCTTCGCTAATGAGATCACTGAATATGCTCAGAATGGTCCTTTGGAATGTAGCTGGAGTGTTAAAAAGTCCAAAGGGAAATACTTTATAGGCAAAGGTACCCCAGGGACATGTGAATGTCGTTTTATCCTGATCTTTTGGGGTAATCTGGATCTGATTGTAGCCACTGAAACCATCTAGGAAAGAGAAGAATTTCTTCCCTGCCAAGGTATCCAGGACCTGATCGATGAAAGGTAATGGAAAATGATCTTTTTGAGTAGCTTTGTTTAGTTCCCTGTAATCAATGCAGATTCGCCACTTCCCATTTTTCTTTGGGACGATGACTAATGGGGAAACCCATTGACTATCTGAGATAGGGTATATAAAATCTACGTCCAACAACTTTTGTAGCTCTTCTTTAACAATATATTTGAGGTGGGGGTTCAGTCTTCTTTGCAGTTGTTGGATAGGTTGGACGTCTTTCTCAATATAAATGTGGTGTGTGCAGAGTTGTGGATCAATACCTTTCATATCAGAGTACTACCAGGCAAAAGCTTGTTGGTATTTAGAGAGAGTTTGGATTAGCTTTTGTTGTTGTTTCTCTTCTAGGTTGGCATTAATGTTCAGAGACTTCCCTAGTGCAATCTCAACAGATTTGTTGTTGTGAACAGTGGTAGTCAGAATTTGTTGTTCCATTAAATCTTCCAGCGGGTCTCCCTGTGCTTCATAGTCTAGAACAGCTTGGAGCATATGGCATGTTGGATTACTTACAACGGTTGGGTTGTTAATAAACCCACTGATTACATCATCCTCTAGCTGATTCTTGTGCTTGAGGGCTTCTTCCATCGTTAGTGGGGCACGCAGATCCTTCTTAGGATATCGTGGTGGTGGCAATTGCGGGTGTACAATTGTTGGACTAGGTTTTGCTAGAGGATATAAGATGAGATTCCTTGTAACCCCTCCTCTATCGATTGTCATTGTACCCGATCGACAGCCTATGTAGGCATCAGCTGTCACGAGCCATGGTCTGCCCAATATCAATGGATGCCCTTCAAGTCCACTTTTTGGGTTGATGATTAGAAAATCTGCAGGATACTCCCAAGAATCAATTGAAATGGCTATATCATGTAGTGTGCGGAGTGGTTTGACCACTGATCGATCGGCCAATTGCAACATAATCGGGGTTGGGTCGAAAGAGTGAAGACCCAGGGCATTGCAGGTTTCGATAGTTAGAATATTGATGGTCGCCCCCAAATCAACTAGGGTATTTGGAAAGGAACAACCCTAAATCTAAATTGTTACTATGGGGTTCCCCGGATCTACATATTTAATTGGTGTTTCTCTACCCAAAATTAGATCAGATAAGGCTCCCACTACATAAATTGTTGATAATGAATTTTTTATTTTTCTGACAGGCTTCCTCCCACATAGCTCCTTGATTGTCTTTGTGTAGATCGGTATGTCTTGTAGGGCTTGCAGGAGGGGAATTTTGATGTATAAATTCCTGAGTTCCCCTACAATGTCGAAGTCAGGATATACGGTGGGTTTCGCTATCATCGGTCTTTCAGGGAACGGAGGGGAGGGAATTGCATCCTTATTAGAGTCTTGTGATTCGACTGTGTTCCTCCCTTGCCCGATTTCTTCTATTATTACCATAGTCAAGGGTGTTATTGTTGGTTGTTTTTCATTCCCCTATTCTTGGGGAACATCATTTTGTTTGGGAGAGATGATGCACCTCGATCTTAACCGAAGTTCATTGAACCCTACTAAATTGATTTCCCCTTCTCCACTTTCCGTAATCTGGACGAGCTGAGCTGGTCTGTTATTGGGATTCGGGTGGGGTTGGGCAGGTAATTGAGGGTGCAATTGTGATTGGGGAAATGGGAGTGGAGTTTGTAATGGAGGTTGGGTTTGAGAGGTCATCCCCATAGGTTGGTTATTCATCCCCATGGAGTGCTGTCAGTTTTGGTTCTAATTTGGGTTTTGGGTAGTCGAGTTAGGCCATTGTGGAGGGTAGGTACTATTCAAATTTTTCCAGGATGAGGTGGGGTATTGTGAATTTGGCCAATTGGAACTTGTAGTTGGTTGATTTTTCCAGTTGAGGTTTGTGGCAGTCTGGTTTGGCCAGGTAGGAATTGCAGGTGGGTACTGCTGGGGCTGCCAGTTCTGATTAGTAAATGGTTGACCCTGCCATGTGCTACCAAAATTTTGTTGTTGATTATACTGTCCAGGATTCTGTTGTTGATTGTACTATCCAGGAAAGAAAGAGGAAGGGTCCTAAAATGTATTTTGAGGCCGGGACTGCCACTGACGGCACTGAGCCATCAGATATAATGGTTTTGTTTCCTCTTCTCCTTCTTTGAATACATCTTTCAATCCAGGGAGTGATGGGAATTCCTCTGTGTCATGATCTTTGGTGCAAATAGCGTAAACCCAAACTATATCCAAGGGGCATTCCCTTGGACCATGTTTCTTTCTGCACCTGTGGAAAAATATAACCAAGGTCTTCTCTGCCTCTACCTTTTTTTGTTTGGCTTGCAATACATCCAATTGTGTAGTCAGAGTGCTCAAAATATATGTTTTAAAGTTTTCTAGGAGATTACCGACTTCATCTCGCATAACACCCCCGCTGGATATATTGTTATTTCTTGTGAGGGATGTCTGCATTCTTGACCTGGTCCGTGTACTTCCTCGTGAGCACCTGATACACAATAGAACAATATCTTCATAAGTTTCTTGATAAATGTCACCTTTCCCCATTAAATTCAATGTTTCTACCCATTCATCTCTCATGCCTTTGATCAGAGTTGCTTTGAGTACTTCACCTAGTAGTGTACCACAGGGTGATCTTTGCAAATTATACTGAAATCTTTCGACATATTCTTCTAATGATTCATTTTCTTTCGCAGTCATTTGAAAGATTTCATCTTTTAGGTCTCTGGTTCTGCAATAATCCTAATATTTTAACAAGAAGGTTTGTTTCATCTGGTCCCATGAATTGATGGTTCCACCTCCCAATCCCATGAACCATTGTAGGGCTGCTCCCTTCAAGGAAGAGGGGAATAGTTTTAATTTTTGAGGTTCATAGGTGTAGTCATACCCTCTACATAGGACATCAAATTCAAATAGGAATGCATCTAGGTCTTCTAAAATCAATCCATGAAAGGTTGGCAAGTTTTGTAAGGGGATTGCTTTCATGGGGGCATTGGCAATTGGATCAACTATTGGATACTCCAGCGTGGAGGTCTGGGGTTGTTGTTGATTTGCTTGTGCCATTTGCTCGAAAATGTGCCAAAAATTTTCAGAAGGTTCTTGATCTGGATATTCTATTTGAAATTGTTGATTATTTGGTCTTCTAAGGAATTTGACTGCACTCCCTTTATCTGGGATTTCAAATATGCCTTCTTATTTCGCAGGAGACTCGGGATTAGATGGTGGTGGTGGTGGGTATGCCTTGGCAACCCCGCTAGTTTCTCCTATTCCCTCCTCCAGATTATTAGAGCTTCCCTCTTCTAAGGGGTTGAGTGGTGGGGGATATGTATTCTAAAATCTCTGCTCAGTCCCTTCAGTTTTTCTATGAATATCATTGTGGACCGTAGTTGGTGAAACTACTGCTTGAGGGATTTGGGTGGGTCCTTTCCTAGGTCCAATAGAAGTTTGAGATTCACCCTTTTTGATGATCTCGTCTATGAAAGTGCTTCTTCCAGGGATCACTGAACCCTGGGTTTTGGTAATTTTTGGTGGGGGTTTTGGTTTTTCAAGATCCTTTTTTCTAGTCATACACACTTCACACAACAACAAAAGAAATTTCAACAAAAGAAAACACCTACGAAGCCTCTTTAGTGTCAACTGGAGGTAAGCGTTGGCATAAGCATTTTACTTATTACCTGCGTAGGTTCTTACCTTCTGTCTTCAATACTTGGTCCTCCAGAGACACAACTTATGCTACCTTTGACATTCTCCCTAGCAATGGCACCAAAATGTTGGTGTCTAAAGATGTCCTAAAAACAACCTTATTTTAACATTAATTTATCAACCCGGAGATTCGACTTTTATCTCAAGAATATTAGCAAAATCTATGCAGGTAGCCTAAAATTGTGTAGCTACACCAAATCTAATTTCATCAACAATCAAGTTCCTCAAACGTTCACCACAGATTCTAAGAACTAAATGAAATTGAAATCTGATTACTAAGATGTTGTGAAATGGAAAGGAACTAATTAATCTATTGAATTCACTTAACTAGAAAGCAGTAATTGAATCTAACTAAGGACTTGCAAAATTAACTATCAATTATGAATTTTGATTACTGGAAAGGAAATGACAAATTACTCTATCTGCGGAAAGAAACAACAATTATAATCTAATCGGAAGGGATAGCTAATGTAACTTTGCCGAAAGGAACAACTATTGTAACTTTAACTGAAAGGAAAAACTATTGTAACTATAACCGAAAGGAACAACAATCGTAAATCTAAGGAAAAGGAACAGCGCGGATGAAAATGTGAGGAACTGTCAAGCAATAACTTCATAAATGGAAATCATAACAAAAATCATTAATACTTGAGGGAAATGTCTATCTTCTATATGCAAATAATCATAAAATCATTAACACACTTATGCATTTATCCTTGGCTATTGTAAAAGAGATCTAAATCGTAAAATGGAAATCAAACTTCGAACTGATACAATTGCAAAACAAGATAGTAAATCCTTCAGATTGGGCCCTTGGTCTTCAGAAGTACTACTACGAGAAACTCAGAGCACAGAAATGATAAAAACACTCAAAACTTCCATTAATTCCATGGATGGTAAAACATTTACAAAAACTGTTTGCACAGAACAATTATGAATCTAATTACTTGAATGCGTTTTTTTCCTCTGTTTTTATGGATCTATTACCCTCTTATATATTACAATAGTTTGGGTAAATCAAGATATCCTAAGGATCGAAAGATCCTCAGGATTTATTTACTATTATAAAACTACAATATAGAAAATGCATTATCTTCAAACTGCTTTGCACCTAAAAAGTCTTCAACCTCCAATAGCTTGCGCATAGCCGAAATCTCTTTGGTTATCTTTGCCAGTTATTTATCCAATTCTGCAACAAAATCAAACCATTCCAATCGTAATTTAGAATCTATTTAATACAAATTTAATAACAACCCTAAGAGACATATTAATCATATTCTTTCCTATCTATACCTAACTATCTAAAAAATCAATCAAAATCATATCATAAACTATGGGAAAAAGGAGGATATTTATACCTTTTTCGTAACCCAATAGATAATCCTCTATAGCTAAGAAATTGAGTGGGGAAAACCTCCTGGCTAGGATAGCCTTCATATCCATTTGATTTGCCTCATCCTAAGTGGAGTCACCAAAAGATTCTGAACAATGGAGTTTCCATGGTGAATGTGCAATATTGAATGTGTCCAACTTCAGTCACCATCTAAAGCTCGAGTTGTATTGTGTCATTCTTCCTAGGGAGATTTTTAATCTGCTCAAATCCGTCCTCGACAATGTTGCCAATTAATGCTATCAATCCAAGAGTCACTCCCAGACTACAAATGAGAGTAATCTTGGTAACATATAAATGTAAATGGATTAAAATAGTTTGAATAGGCGAATCATCAAGAGGAGAGTAAAAAGGAGGGCATCAGACTGTTGCAAATACATTCCATTGGGCATGGAGTCATAACATCCTATAGATCAAAGGAAATCAAGCTACCTACCAGAAAAAATGCTTATGCAAAGACGGATAGAGGAATAGAATGTAAAAAAAGAGAAGAATAACCACATAACAGAGATCCTTTCTGTAATATAGATTGAAGAGTGATTGAACAATAAACTATGATTAATAAGAACTTACCACAAATCATTTGTAGCTCATGAATTCATTAACCAAAGGCAGATTTTGATCTTCAAAATATGTAAATATTATTCAAGAAAGATGAAAATATAAAATTATAACAAAACCATTTCAATTAAGTTCCTTGACTATACAATGGGTAGTGCCTTTTACCATAGGGGAAACTATCACTTAGCAAAAACTCAAAACCTAGCTAGTTAAATGCTTATTAGCCTGTATGATGGCAAAAATAGTATGTGCATATCAGTTAACCCACCCAAAAAGGAACAATTCTAAAAAATGGGGCTCAGCTTTCATCAACTATTTAGTTACCCTGACATTCAACCTCACACTCTTTCTTTTAGAAAGAGGATCTTCCTTTGGCACAATAGACTTTTCCTTCTCAGAAATGGCAGACTTTTTCTTAGGGGTTATGCTCTTCTTGAGTGTTGGTTTCTCTTGACACTTGGCACCTTAACCAATCTTGTGCTAACAGTACCCACACCCATTCGAAGAAGATATTGACAATGAAATATGTTGTGATGCTCTTCTTGCAGGAGACTAGAATCGTCATCTTGGAAAATTGATAAACAACCACAAAAACACAGTCACTTCCATTCTTCATTGAAGGAAGGCCCGACGTGTATTCCATTGAGATGGATTCTCAGGGCCTATCAAGAGTACAAAGAGGGGTGTACATGTCTTGTTTCTTAATGGTCAGTTTGGGAATGATGCAAGCCTTGCAGGACTTGTTATACTTTCTCACATCCTATCATAGTTTCGACCAATAAAAATGTTGTTGCAGCACTACCATTATATTCTCTACGCCGAAGTGTCCTTCCAACCAACTATAGTGAGCTTCCCAAAGTAGCTTCGCACACTCGCTTCATGGAATGCAGAGATGGACCAGATGGCACAATAACCCATCCTACAGATGAAAATTAGTGACAATTGTATTTGTGCCCAACATATGGTAGGTAGTGACGAAGTCAGGATCTCCCTCATAGATTTGGAGCCATATGGAGGTCTCATGTCTATAGGAGTGTAGCACTGTGGTTAGGGTCGGCTGAGGAAGTCAGCAACACGGTTGGTGCTCCCTATCTTATATTTCATGTTGATATGGAACTATTGCAATTATGTGGACCACTTCTAATGGTGTTGATTCTACAATTTCCCTTATGTCTACATGAACTATAGAGGCTTATGATCAGCATGGATGATTGTCTCCTCCCCGAGAAGGTAAATCCTCCATTAGCGGCAGGCTTGTACAATGGAGTACATTTATTTGTCGTAAGTGGGGTACTTATGGATAGTAAATGATAATGTCTCAATATGATAGGCCACGAGATTTCCATGTTGAGTGAGAATTTCTCCCATAGCATATTCTGAAGCATCTGTCTCAATCCAAAAATGTTGTTGCAGGTCAGGTAATGAGAGCACAAGTACTGCTTAAAATCATTAAACGCTTTCTATTGCGACTGGCCCAACATGATTTTTTCCTTATTACCGCTCTTGGTTAGTTGGATAAGGGACCATGCAATGTGGGAGAATCTCAACATGAACTTGTGATAGAAATTGTCTAGGCATAAGAAGCTTTGGATCTCATTAAGTGTGGTCGACGCTGGCCCATCATGGATGACCTATATTTTGGCTGCATCTACATGCTCTCCATGCTCATCAACAATGTAGCCTAGGTATTGGACCATGTTCATGTCGAAGGAGCATTTTTCCAAATTTTCATATAGCTTGTGTTGTCGAAGAGTGTGCAGAACCTGTTGAATGTGTTGCAAGTGTTCCTCCCAATTCTTGTTGAAGATGAGGATGTCATCCAAATACACTACCACAAAGGAATTGGTGAAAGGCTGCAATATATCATCCATCATTCTCATGAAAGTTGTTGGGGAAGTTTTCAAGCCAAAGGGCATGACCAACCATTCAAAAAGACCTTCTTTTGACTTGAAGGCAGTCTTCCATACATCGGTCCACTCTATTGGAACCTGGTGGAAGCCAGACTTCAGATCAATCTTACTGAAGTATTTTTCCCCCTTGAGTTGGTCAAGGAGATCATCAATTCGAGGAATTGGGTACTAGTTCCTCACTGTGATTTTATTTAGGGTCTAGTAATCAATGCAGAGTCGCCATGACCCATATTTCTTATACACAATAACGATTGGGATTCCACAAGGTGATGAGCTTGGGAGGATGTGCCCCTTTTCAAGAAGCTCTTGGATATGGCACTTGATTTCCTCATTTTCTCATAGAGAGTAGCAATAGACTAACCCATTTAGTAGCGATGCACTAGGGGTCAGATTGATTGAGTGCTTGACCTAACAGTGTAGAGGTATCCAAGAGGGTGAGGAGAAGATGTATTTGTATTCTTCCATGACCTTATCCACTTTCTTATGCTACTTGGAGATACCTTTCGCAAAGGCCATGGATGTGGCTACAACCTTCCTTTCACTCTGCGCATGAATCACAAAGAAGACAAACTTCCCGGTCTGAGAGATGACTTTCCTGCATTTATTGGAATATATCAAGGAAATGGTAGTATATGGGACAACCTATGGTGGCACCTCCATTTGAGGTACATGTGTTTCTTGTTGGCAGTCGTTGAAGGATTTTTGCAAATATATCCATCATGTCGTTCCTCTATCACTCGAGGGCTTCCTTGAGAAACATTTTTAAAGGATCTCTTGTCTCGTCATCTTTCCTTTCTCCTTCCATGGAAGGTTTATTGGGCGTGTGATAGCATTTTTCCTCAAGAGAAACAAGCACGAGACCCAACTCTCTATACCCTCACCTCGTCGAGGACATGCACTAAAAAACAACAAGGAGTAGACCGCTCTGATACCACCGATCCAAATTTATGACAAGAAAAAAATGAAAACACAGATCTATATTATTAACATAGAGACACATTGAATAATAACAAAGATAGAGTAAAACTTGACTTCTATTGATCCAGATTATTTTCGGCATGAAATGAGAGCGGAGATATAATAAATAAATGCATAGAGATATCGCAGATATTCAACAATATAACAAAACTATATCATATATGCAACCATAAACACATATATACAGTAATATATGATTTCTATTAATGAAAGAAATGTACAGAGACTGTAAAATATAGAGTGAAAGACTCGCTAGAATGGTGGCAGCTTATCTCTGAGAAGAGATGTGACGGCTACTCGCATTCACAAGAAGATGATTACAATGAGGCTCTGAAGGCCCTTTTACAATAAATGAGAATGCCAAAAGTATTATACATCCAAAAACCTAACCCTAGGAGATGAAGCGCCAAAAGTCATGTGGGCCCCATTTGGGTAAGTTAGTACATCAACTTCCTGGGGTCGTAACGTTTGCATACGATCTCTGTTTTAGGCATGTGATAGCTCGTTGGAAAGGTATCATCGAGGAGATTCATTTTGGGGGATCAATCATACCTTTGGCTATCATTGAGAACCTCGATCTCGAAAAACCTTCATTTGGGCCCTCAAAATGGCCCCGGAAGTTAAAACCTGCTAAAAATAGTAAATTGCCAAAATTGCCAGAAAACTGTTTTGAGCCATTTGGAAAAGGTGGGTGGCCACCGATATCCACCTAGATCAATCCTCCCTCCTTAGGAAGAAATGGTCTCCATTGTGTTGAGTTCCCGGGGGAGAGGGAAAAGCGTTTGTTGAATCTGCATCTTGGTGAGCTGCTTGTCTTGCTAGAGACGTCACGCTGTTCAGTTGTTGGGAATCTGTCACGAACCTGTTGAGGTTGAGGCTGTTCAACAAGTCGAGATAGAAGAGAGGATGATGTACAGAAGGAATATTTTCACTTGGCTGCAGCCATGTCGACCTACTTCTGTTGGATAGAAGGTACTTGGGCCGAAGTTGTGGTGGTTGCAGTATCCTTTTGTTCACCCTTTGAAAATATTGTGGAGAAGATGAATTTTGTAGTATGAGATACTACCTTGCAACACTATTTAGGTGGGGCAGTAGTTGGAACTACCTCTGGTATCCTATAGATATGACCCCCAAGAGTAATAATGACACTACGGGGTTGAGATTCATAGATAGCATGGAGTTTCCACATATATGGTTGGCCCAAGAGGACATCACAGACATCCAGTGGGGCAACATCACATAATACCTCATCCTTGAAGGGTTGGATGCCGTATGACAATCGACACTACTGGCTGACACGAAGATCTCGTCCTTGGAGAATCCACCCGATGCTGTATGGTTGCGGGTGTGGTGTTGTCGACAATCCCAACTATTTGACAACCTCTGCTGAGATGAGGTTCTTCTGGCTTCCACTATCAACAATAAAATGCAGCGGGGTCCCCTTCACCCACATCTGTGAATGAAAAAGGCACTCCCCCTCTTCTGGATCTATTGGTTCTTCTGGTTGAATTGCTGCGGTCATGACAATCACAGTGGGGTCTGCGTCGATGATCTGTCTTTTACCAGTATTTTTAGAATCAGATTCTGAATCAGGGTTCGGCTCCTTGTCTTTGATATCGGCCACCAATGACTGTTTTGAGCGACATTCATCGGTGTTGTGCATGGGGCTTTTGTGGAAATCGCACCATTTTCCGGTGTCCTTCTTTGTCTTCCCGTGGCCCTTCTTTTCCTGTGGCTTGGACTGGTTTTCGAGAGACTGTTTGTTAGGGCTATCTTTGTCATACTTTCGTTGTTGTGGATTTGCAAACCCGAACTCCCGTTTGTTCTGGTGCTTAAATTTCTGCTCGATTTTAACAGCATATCGATAGGCAGCACCGAGTGATGAGATGTCCAAAAAATCAATTTCAGTTTGGATGTATCTGTGTAGAGCCCCACGGTATTTTAGAACCAAATGTCGTTCGGAGTCTTTGATACCCAGCTTGGTGCGCAAGGTATGGAAGCTATTGGTGAACTTCGGAACTGATTGGCCCCTCTCTTGCCGCAGTGTGGTCCATCTCATATACTGGTCCTCATAGTTTCCAATAGGGTAGTACTGTTCCTTTACCGCATCCATAAAAAAATCCCAAGTGGGCTTGGCTCCATATATTCCAGATTCCTCTGTGGAACTCTGCTCCCAGTAAGTTTCCCACCAATGTTTGACATGGGGGAGAGCCTTAAGGAGTGCGAAGGTGATCTTTTCCTTGTCGAAAAAATTATGAACAG
>ML798479.1:136524-155091 GCA_009831015.1 Picea engelmannii | reverse complement strand
GGAGTTCATCCATTTGTGCACCTTATCAATCATGATAAGACAATAATGAGAGCATGGGTCCTCCAACCATTCTTCTAGGATAACTCAATCTGCAAAGCGTCTTCCCATGAGGGCTTTCACCATAAGGGGACCAATTTGGATTTCATCCATTTGTGCACCTTATCAATCATGATAAGACAATAATGAGTCATCTATACATTTTTCCAACAATGCATCATATACCAATGAAACCACATCAATCCATATTCATCATGTATCAATGACATCTCATTGATCCATCTTCATCATATCAATGACAACTCATTGATCCATCTTCATCTATGCATTCTCATCAAGGAAAATACATATTATATTACATAAATCATCAATCAATCAATCCTTTGACATCAATCAAGAACTTGACATCAATCAATGACATCAATCAATCAAACCATTGGCATCAATGACAACATGATCCAACAGGTGGCCACCGATATCCACTTGGATCAATCCTCCCTCCTTAGGAAGCAATTTTCTCCATTACGTTGAGTTCCCCCATTATATGAGGAAACTTCTATTGAATTTGGCCATGGGTGAGCCACTTTCCTTGGTTCAGGAGTTTCCTTGACTTAACAACCCGATAAAGGTGGATATTTTATTGGTGATTTACCTTGACTTGTGCTCCATGATATGGTCATTGGATGAATGTTCCATGCAGTCAAGGTTGAGCTCTGTTGGTGTCAATTATTATTCTATCTCTGAGGTTTCCAATAATGGTGGAAAGTATGGCTGAAGGAGGTCCACATTAAATACTGGGTGCAAGCCAACAAAGGGGGGTATGTTGAGCTCAAAATAATTGTCACCCACAACATTGGTGATGGTATAAGGTCCATATCATAGTGGACGAAGCTTCTGATTGGGTCTTGTAAGGCATTATTTTTTCAAGTGCAACAAAACTTTATCTCCTTCCTAAAACTTGTGTGGCACTCATTGTTGATCACAGAGATGCTTGTACTTGGCATTGGAATTCTATAAAATATCATGAACCTGTTGACGGATGTGATGAATTCTTTCAATCAAATGGGTGTCTTTGTATTCTTCGATTTGTGCATGGGATGATTATTCCTGTGTGGATGCGAGGGGTAGTGAAACATCCATGGGACCCAATGTTTAAAATCCCAACCCCACCTAAAAGTGGTTGTGGCCAGTTGAGCTATGTACGTCTCTATTGTAACTGTGTTGAACATAGGCAAGACTATCATCCAATGTGCATGGATGCTTGGAATTGTAATGCACAAAATACGCATGATCATCTTGTTAATGACCTCGGTTTGACCATCTGTTTGTGGGTGGAAGGGCATGGATTTGGTGAGCTTGGTGTTCAGCCATGACCAGAGGCTTGACCAAAATGTACCAAGGAATCAGTTGTCCCGATCAGAGATGATGGTTTGTGGTATCCTAAAATGTACCCACACTCATTCGAAGAAGATCTTGACAATGGAATCTGTTGTGATTCTCTTATTACAAGAGACTAGAATTGCCATCTTTGAAAATCGATAAACAACCAAAAAAACATATCCATTTCCCTGCTTCGTTGAAGGAAGGCTCGACATGTATTCCATCGATATGGATTCCTATAGCATGTCAGGAGTAGGAAAAGGGGTGTACATGCCTTGTTTCTTAATGGTCAGTTTGGAAATGACACAGATCGTGCAGGACCTGATATACTTTCTCACATCATGTCGGAGTTTCGACCAATAAAAATGTTGTTGCAACACTGCCACTATCTTCTCTACACTGAAGTGTCCTTCCACTCAACTGTAGTGATCTTCCCAAATTAGCTTCACACACTTGCTTAATGGAATGTAGAGATGGCCCATATGGCATAATAACCCATCCTACAAATGAAAATCAATGACAGTTGTGTCTGTGCCCAACATATGGTAGGTAGTGGCGAAGTCAGGATCTCTCTCATAGAGTTGGATCCATCTGAAGTTCTCATGTCTATAGGAGTTTAGAAAAGTGGTTAGGGTCGGCTAAGGTAGTTAGCAACATGGTTGGTGCTCCCTATATTATACTTGATGTTCATATGGAGCTCCTCCAAGTATGTGGACTACTTTTGATGGCGGTCATTCTGCAATTTTCCTTCTGTCTTCCTAAACTACAGAGGCTTATGATCAGTTTGGATGACTATCTTCTTCCCAATAATGTAATGCCTCCACTAGCGGTAGGATTGTAAAATGGAGTACATTTCTTTGTAATAAGTGGGGTACTTACAGATAGTATATGATAATGTCTCACTATGATAGGCCATAAGATTTCCATGTTAAGTGAGAATTTCACCCACAACATAGTTTGAAGCATCTATCTCAATCTCAAAAGGCTATTGCAAGTCGGGTAATAAGAGCACTGGGGCTGAGCATAAGATATGCTTCAAATAATCAAACGCTTTCTATTGTGACTGGCCCCACACAATTTTTTTCTTACCACCACCCCTGGTCACTTGGCTAAGGGCCCATGCATTGTGGGAGAATTGCAACACGAACCTACGATAGAAATTAGCAAGGCCTAAGAAGATAGAGAGCTCAGTGAGTGTGTTTGGGGCTAGAAAATCATGGACGACCTGGATTTTGGATGGATCGACATGCACCCCATGCTCATCAACAATGTATCCTAGGTACTAGACCATGTTCATGCCGAAGGAGAATTTTTCCAAATTTACATATAGCTTGTGTTGTCGCAGAGTGTGCATAACCTATTGAATGTGCTACAAGTGTTCCACCCAATTCTTGTTGAAGATGAGGATGTCATCCAAATACACTACCACAAAATAATTTGTGAAATTTGTTATGGAATTTTTCAAGCAAAAGGGCATGACCAACCATTCAAAAATACGTTCTTTGGACTTGAAGGAACTCTTCCATACATGGGTCTACTCTATTGGATCCTAGTGGTAGCCGCACTTCATATCAATCTTATTTAAGTAATTGGCCCCTTTGATCAAGTCAAGGAGATCGTCAATTCATGTAATTTGGTATTGGTTCCTGGCTGTGATTTTATTTAGGGCTCGGTAATCAATGAAAAGTCATCAGTACCCATATTTATTATACACAAGCATGATTAGGCTTCCACAAGGTGATTATATTGGGAGGATGTGCCCCTTTTAGATCAACTCTTGGATATGGCTCTTTCTTTCCTCATTTTCTCACAAAGAGTGGAGATAGGCTAACCCATTTGGTAGTGGTGCGCTAGGGGTTAGATCAATTGAGTGCTTGATTTGACAGTGCAGAGGTAACCCAATGGGTGAGGAGAATATGTATTTGTATTCTTCCATGACCTTATCCACTTTCTTATGCTACGTGGAGAGACCTGTCGCAAAGGCCATGGATGTGGTTGCAACCTTCCGCTCACTCTAAGCATGAATCAAAAAGAAGAAAAAATTCCCCATCTGAGAGATGACCTTCATTCATTGCTTGGAAGAGATCAAGGAAATGGTAGTATATGGGACTAGCTCTGGTGGCACCTCCATTTGAGGTACATGTGTTGCTTGTCGACAATTGTTGAAGAATTTGTTCAAATCTATCCATCGTGTCGTTCCTCTATTGCTCGAGGGATTCCTCGAGAAAAATTTTGAAAGGATATCTTGTCTCATCATATTTATTTTCTCCCATCATTGAAGGTTTCTTGGGAATGCTATAGCAATTGTCCTCAAGAGAAACAAGCTCAAGACCCAACTCTCTATACCCTGACCTCATTAGGGACATGCACTAAAAAATGACAAGGAGCAGACCGCTTTGATACCACTGATCCATATTTATGAGCAGAACGAAATGAAAACACAGATATACATTATTAGCATAGAGACACATTGAATAATGACAGAGATATAATAAAACTTGACTTCTATTAAATGAGAAATGTGTTGAAACTGTAAAATGCAGACTGAAAAAAGTTTTCTAGAATGGTGGCATCTTATCTGTAAGAAGAGATGTGATGGCTACGCTCATTCGCAAGAATATGAGTACAATGAGGCTCCAAAATCCTTTTTACAGAAAAAATTAATTCCAAAACCCTAGACATCCAAAAACCTAACCCTAGGAGATGAAGCTCCAAAATTCATGTGGGCCTAGTTGGGGTAAGTGGGTACAACAACTTCCCAGGGTCATAACTTTTGCATATGATCTCCATTTAGGGAATTTGATACATTGTCGCAAAGGTCTATCTAAAAAGTATAACTTTTGTTAGGGAAACATTATGGCAAATTTAGCCCCTGGCCCCCAAAAATTCCAAAATAACATCATTTAGGGCCTTAAAACGGCCCCGAAAGTTTGGGACTCAAAAATATAGAAAAAAAAATGCCAAGATGAAAACTGTAACTGCCAAGATGAAATCTGTATGTGAGTCAGTTGGAAGAGGTGGGTGGCCACTGATGTCCACCTGGATAAGATGTCAATATTATCATATTCGATTGAATCCTAATAATTATATTTTATTCATTGTCTAGGGGAATCTATTGGTATTTATTGTTTCCAATAGGGGGATCATGGTTGATCTGTTAAAGGTTGATGCGATAATTCAATTTTCTCCCTTGCAAAATATTCAACTTCAAAGTTTGCAAGGAAAATCCAATTTCCTTCATCGATTTATTAATAACTATGATGACAACACCAAGGGCTTCATGTGCTTATTGAAAAAGGGGGTCCCTTTCATCTGGGATGAGTTTTCACAATGATATTTTGACGCACTAAAAAAGGATCTTGTTTCCACCTCCTTTCTTTAGCCTCCAAACTATAGCATATATTTCTTATTGTATATTGCAACTACAGAATCTACTGTCAGCATGGTTTTGGTTCAAGAAGATGATGCACTCCAAGGCACGTCATTTACTACCTTAGTCATGGTCTAATGGGCGCTAAAATTAATTAATCACATGTCAAGAAGATAGCTTTGGTAGACATGCACATTTTCCAGAGACTTAGAAATTACATCCTACTATGCAAGTCTAATGTGATTATTGATATCAATCCATTCCAATATGTCCTAACATGACGAATCATTGGGAGAAAATACAATAAATGGATTATCATATTATAGGAGTTATATTTGTACTTCGTTATTTCCAATTCCAAGAAGTTGTTATTATTTGTTGAACTTATTCCAGAGTCTCCTAGGAGGGATAAGGATATTGTTATCATGAACTCATTTCCTAACAAGCACATATTCCTTATATCTTCCAATGACCCTTGGTGTGGGGATATCCTCGTATATCTTCAAACTTTGAAGTTATTTTCACATTATTCATGAGATGAATGATGACATATTTTCCACCAAGTGAAGAATTATCTCATCATCCATGACACTATGTATTGTTGGAGGGTTGATTCAATCCTTCGTCGTTGTTTAACTCGTGAAGAAGAAAAGATTGCTCTTAATGATTTATGTAATGGAGCATGTGGGGGTCATATTTATGGGTTGGAAATAGCCTAAAAAATCATGCATGCCAGATAATTTTGGCTAACAATATTCAAATATTGCATTGATGCATTCAAAAGATGTCATCCTTGCCAATTCTTTTCAAATAAAATGCAGGTGCATCCTGCTTCTTTATTTGTGTTTGTCACTATTGACCCCTTCACTAAGTGAGGGGTATATTTTATGACATGCCACCCACCTTCGGCTAGGGGGAATCATTACATTATCGTGGTCATCGACTAATTTACGAAGTGTGTAGAGTCCATGTCTACATTTTCAAATGACGGTGAGATTGCAACACTTTTTATTTTCAATCAAATCATTGCTAGTTTCAAATTTCCAAAAGAGATTGTCACTAACCATGGCAGTCATTTCCAAAACTAAATGATGTCAAAATTAGCATCTCGGTTAATTTTTAAGTAGGAGAACTCATATCCTTATTATACTGAAGAAAATGATCAAATAGAGGTTGTCAACAAGTTTCTCAAGACCATCCTTCAATGAACTATGAGTGCGAGAAAATAAAATTGGCATTTGATGCTTTACCTGATCTTATGGGAATACCAAACTTTGGTCAAGACTACTACATGATTCTCTCCTTTCCAACTTGTTCACGGGGTGGGGGAACTTCTACTGATTGATTGTGAAATTCCTTCACTAAATATTTATATTGATCTTCTTCCTGACACGATAGAGTTAGCAGTGTGCCTTGTTCACTTGAAATATCTCGATGAGCAACATCATGATGCTACCATGGAAAATGAGGTCCAAACAAAGAATGTTAAGACTCAACATGATAAGCTTGTATGCCTAAGGATATTTTATGAGGGAGACTTTGTCTTAGTCTACAACCAGGATGAGGATACTTTAGGGGCATGCAATTTTAATCCGATGTGGCACGACCCTTACATTGTGAGGTGTGTGCTGTAGGAAAATTACCCTTCGAACAGGTGAATATCCTCTTGGATCCTTGTTGGTATTTGGTTATGGAAGGAAGTGAAGATTAAGGAACAAAGGCGAAATACGAACTGCGTAGAAGGCACATTGACTGATATTGGGTCGAAGTGGTTAAAGAAGAAGAAAAGAAGGAGCGAAGTAAGGGAAAGATACCCATTGAACAAGAAGATCGAGGATGACAGATTAGAAAGGAAGATATATCATGGACAACTTAACAAGTGAAAGAAGACATCAATGAATTCTTTGGAGCACCTCACGGGAAAGAAGGAATGATAGACTGGAAATGCCTTGAAAACGTGGGTCAAGTTGACCTAGGGTTTTATACCTAGGGTTTTGGTATCTAGGGTATTTTACACCTAGACGTTTGTCATTGTAATGTATAAATAAAAGGTCTAGAGGACTTGGGTTGTTTGGTTGTTGTTGTTGTCATTATTGTGGATGATCATTGTTGTTGATACTATTGTGTATTGAGAGAGAGAGAAGTGTTGTGTGTGAGATAATTTTGTATTGTAAAGATCTCCAGTTGGGTGCGAAGATCAACCCTGCAGCTGGGTGCATAGGGAGGGGAGATAGAGAAGAGAGAGAGAGATATGCAAGCTAAGAGCGTAGATAGAACTGTATGTTTTCACATAATATATCAAGAAACATAGTTTTGTGGACGTAGCCCTACGGAGAGGGTGAACCACGTATATCTTGGTGTTCTGTGTGATTGTTATTATGTTCTTTTTTCTTTCCATTATTTGGTTAGTGCATCATTGTGTTAGATCTGAGATATAGCTCACTCAGTAGGTCTAAGGGAAATAAATAATAACTAGATATGTGTGTGTTGTTCCCTTGAATCCACCTGCATTTCCTTTGTTTGTAGACACTTGTGTCCTGCAACCCCCTATCGCTACCTCGGGTGAGACTGCATCTGCTTCATAGGCATTTCTGAAAGAGCCAGTAGTTCAAGCTTGTTGGTGCACTATTAGAGTTGAACCATGGGTCTATCCCTATGCCAACAAATGGTTTTGTTACCGATACTGGTATCTTCTTGAGGGAATGTCAAGGTGGTTTCCATAAAAGACAGGGATTCAGAAGTGCATAGAAGAACAAGAGAGTGACTTTGTCGAAGCTCGTAACAAGAAACCTAGCTTGAGTACAGAGGATTGGTTAGGAAGGTATATCTTTACTGATATACATGATATTTTCTTTGGAAGAATTCATAAAGAACTATACGAGTGGTTAGCCAAACTAGAATATACCTAGTTTGAGATCAGATTTAGACCACCTGTGGTTGGATGTCTGTGTTGATCATGAAGGTCAAGAGAGTTGATAATGTTGTGTCAAGAGCAGTGGACCACTGGTTTGATAGCATTATTGGAGGGTACATTACCATGTTTTCTATTGAAAGAGTAGAGTCATATAGCCAAGCATAGAGGTATTTCTTTAAAGGACCTAAAGGAAAATTTTTACACTTTTTGAAGTTGAAGATCAAGATGCTATTGCATGAGAAGAACATCTTGAAGATACAGTAATTGGTTGAAGAGATAATGTTCAAAAACTCAGACAATGAAAATGACATAGAGGTGGGACATACGCACAGTGGGAGAACCTTCAGAGAGGTTCCTCTAGTAAACCTGTTTGAGTAGAGCCACAAACCACTAGCAGAGGATGAAGGATTCTACAGTGGAGAAGAAGAAGATATATTGAATGAGGAACAGTCAGGATCTGCTAGAGCAGAGGAAGAAAATACTGAAGAATCTCGCTGAGAAGAGTCAGAGACTTTAGGAACTGTGTTGACTGTCTAAGTAAGTACTATTACTCTTCTTGTTGTTTTAGCAGTGTTATTAACTAGTGTAGTCAAAGTTACCAGAGAACTATTACCAGTAGTTCAATACATACTCAGTCAAGAAACCTAGGAAGATCTATGGAAAATGAAATGAGGCTACCTATCTTTAGAGGAGATGGATATGAAGATCCTGATCATCACTGGTTCTTATGCGAGGTTGTATGGAGTATTAAGCAATTCAATGATGAAGCAGTTAAGAGAGCTCAGTTTAGTACTACCCTGAGAGACCACGCACTGATCTGGTACATGAATTTTGTTAACGAAGTTGCACTTCCTAAACCGTTGAACAAGATCAAGACTGTGTTGAGTGCAAAATTCAAGAAACCCAAGTAAGAGTCACAATGCATTACAGAACTGAAAGAAATCAAGCAGAAAGTAGTTGAACCTATTTGGAAGTTTGATTAGAGGTTTAAGACCTTAAAAAGCCGATTGAGTTTTCAGATCCTAGATGAGAAGAACAAGGAATGGTTCATTGCTTCCCTCTTACAACACATCAGAGTTCCTCTGATGCAACATAAGGTTTCTTCATAGGATGAGGCATTGGAGATCGCCATGAAACTAGATTCATCCCCTATTGGAGAATCCAGCTCAGGTATGAGCCACATTTTGAGTCTCCCAACTAGTTTATCTATGCAGGTCGAAGATATGAAGAAAGACAAGGAAAATATAAAAGAGACAAGATCTAGTGTATCATATGCAAATCAGAAGGCCACAATAAGGAGCATTTTCCCCTATTTCATGAGTACTTGGACTTTGGGGCTCTGATCCCTTTGAAGCAGGTTACTCTACCCTGGTGAGAGGTATGTAGAAATAGACATCACCCTAGTGAATGCTATTACATGCAAAAATATGTCCAGAAACCTACAAACCTTTACTACATATTCTATAAATTTGTGGGGCACGATGAGAAAGACTATAGGGATTATGACCTCTTGCACGAAATATCAAGAGATACATATAGGATTCAAGGTGAAGTACAAAAGGAAGGAAATGATACACAGTTTAACTCGCCAAGAAGAGGAAAATTCAACCCTCATGGTGGATTCAGAGGAAGAGGAGGAGGAGGAGGCATGGGTCGAGGTCGAGGTTAGATCATTAGTTATAACTGTGCACAACCAGGTCACTTGGAAAGGGACTGTCAGAACCCTTGTACCACTTCCAGCTACTACAACTCATTTGAACATGTCATTGAAGATTTCCCTGTGTTGTTAGCCAAGCTTCATGAGAGACGAGGAGCAAACTAGCAAGTACAATTAATCTGATCAAAACCTCGCAGAGAGGATCCCAAAGTCGATGTTATCAATAGAGGATGAATTGTTATAGGAGAAGACAAAGTGACCCCAGAAAAGACTACAGAAGAATCAAGGGTCAGAAGAGCTGGAGAGAAGACACAAGTGTTTGATCTGAGGGAAGAAAAACATACATTTGAAGAAGCAAGAAACAAATTTGGAAGAGATTAGGCTTCTTCATCAAAGACACAACCAGAAGTGAGAGAATCTATAATGGATTTGGCATTTGATCAGTCTACATCACCTGGAGAGGGAAAAGAGATAAGAAAGATTATGGAATTCTTATGTACTTGCATTAATCTAATTAAGGATGAAAGAGATGTACAAGAACTACAAAATGTAATCAAACAGTATGAGATAGGTAGGATATCTCCCCTGATGAACAAATCAATACATCAAGTATCTAGAAAGAGAAGGACAAATAAGGAACTACACCTTAATGCTCAAATTGGAGATTATGTGTTCCTCAACTTAGGGTCAGAAGTCAATGTTATGATGAAGCAGACCTGGGCACTGATGGGAAAACCTAAGTTAATTTATTCCCCTATCAAGCTTAGGATGGTTAATCAGCAAGTAGTAATTCCATTTGGGATACTGGAGCATGTCCCTGCGGACATCGACAGGGTACAGACATTTGCAGATTTTGGGGTGATTGAGATAGTTGATGAAAGTTGTCTTTATCCTGTGTTGTTACGAATTGATTGGGCATTCAACAATTCCATTTTTGTTGACTTAAAGAAAATAAGAATGGAATTCGAAGGTGGTGGCCCTAGGTTCATTGCACCTCTGGATCTTGATGAAGGTCGCAAATACACCAAACCCATTAGAGAATAACACTGTTATTATGAACTACAAAACATATAGCAGGATTACATTAATCCTACAACAGATGGGAACTTAAGCTAGAGAAGTGACATGCTCATCAGATTCAGAAGAAACACTAGAGAATTATTTGAACAAAATGCATGAATTTTCTATGATAAGGTGTGCTATATTGACCAGGTAAGTTCGCTAGATTGGCACAGAAGTAAGCAATCTTCCCACATTTGATGGTTTAAATCATTTAGAAACATTCTTATCAGAATTTCAAGAAATTGTACCAGTACACCACATTTGCAATAGAATGGGGATTCTAACAGTACACAGTGATGCCTTTTGGACTGAAGAATGCACCAACCATATTCTCTAGGGTGGTGGTCGAAGCATTCAAGAAAATTTTACATAAATTTCTCGAAGCATATTTTGATGATTGGACTATTTTTATCTTATTGCAAAATCATATTGAATGTTTAAGACTAATGTTGGATAAGTGCAGGAAATGTCAAATTCCCTAAACTTGAAGAAGTACATCTTATTTTCACCCTTTGGAGTGATGCTAGGCCATATTGTGTGTAAGAAGGGGTTGTTGGTATATCCCTCCAAGATTGCCATCATTGTTAATCTACCTCTGCCTACTTCAATTAGACAGGTGCATATTGCGTTGGGACATACGGGATACTACAGAAAGTTGATCAAGGGATATGCACAGATAACAACACCTATGGAGAAGTTATTAAAGAAATATTGTCAGTTCCAATGGTCAGAGGAATGTTAGCAGAGCTTCAACACACTGAAACAGAAAATGGTCACTGCGCCCATTCTGGTTTTCCTAGATTGGAGTAAGTAATTCCATGTGCACGTTGATGCGTAATCTATTGCATTAGGAGCAGTGTTAGCACAACTAGAAGCAGAATATATTGACCATCCATTAGCCTTTTCTAGCAAGAAGCTATCTACAGTTGAGATAAATTACACTACCACTGAGAGAGATGTTTTATCGATGGTGTATGTGCTGCAAAAGTTTTGTCACTACTTGTTGGGAGGACACTTTAAGATGTTCACTGATCACTCTACATTGAAATAATTAGTCAACAAGCCAGTGCTAGGGTGATGAATATGTATATGGTTGTTGTTATTCCAGGAATACGATTTTGAAATTATGGTCAAGCCAGGGAGAATGAACAAGGGACCTGACCACTTGTCTAGGTTAGAACATGGAGAGGAATCTACCAGTTTGGAGGATATACTACTAGATGCAGAGTTGTTGGCCATCGGAAAGGTTGATGATCACTTCGTTGACATAGTCCAGTTCCTATCAACAGGAATGGCAGCTCACGAATATACAATTATCCAGAAGAAGAAGTTTGTAGTTCGCGCTGCAAATTTTTCACTTATAGTTGGACAACTTTATAAGATAGGAACTGATGAGATCCTGAGGAGATGTGTTATGGAGGCAGAAATACCACCGATTATGGTAGAAGCACATGAAGGCATCACAAGAGGACACTATGCAGGGAAAGCAATAGCACAAAAGGTTCTTAGAGTTGGCCTCTCGTGGCCCACTTTGCACAAAGATGATAAGGAATATTACAGGGCTTGCAATGTATTCCAAAGAGTTGGGAAACCCTCCAAAAGAGATGAGATGCCTTTATCACCTCAGCAAATTTTCAGACATTTGAGAAATGGGCAATTGATTTCGTAGGAGCTATCAACCCACCATAGAAGCACACAGGAGCAAGATACATCATCACGACGACAGAGTATTTGACCATATGGGTAGAAGTAAGAGCAGTTAAGGACTATAGTGCAACTACAGTTGTGTGATTCATATTTGATGATATGATAACCAAATTTGGAGGTCCAGAGATCCTTATGAGTGATCAAGGTACACATTTTATTAATAAGACTATTGAAGCCTTGACTCAGGAATTCAAAGTCCACCATCATAAGAGCACACCAGACCATCTGCAATCCAATCGTACAGTCGAAGCTTTCAATAAGATCTTGGAGACAATGCTGACGAAGATTTTCATTGTGAAGAGGGATGATTGGGATTTGAGATTACCAACAGTATTATGGGCCTATAGAACCACTTGCAAAAAGATGACAATGCAAACTCCCTTTAAGTTGGTTTATGGTCTTGAAGTCATGGTACCTATGGAATATTTAGGTCCTAGCTTAATAATTGCATAATTTATAGATATGGATGACATAGGTGCTGTGAAAGACAAACTTGTGCAGTTGGTGGAACTGGAAGAAGACAAATTCAATGTAGGATTTCACCAACATGTATAAAAGGAACGAGAAAATGCCTACCATGACAGACACATCAAGAATAAAGACTTTAAGAAAGGAGATTTGGTATTGGTATACGACAACAAGTTCATGAAGCATCCAAGGAAGTTCAGGACACATTGTCTTGGGCCATATGAGGTTGCCTACGTTACAGAAGGAGGAGTTGTGCAGTTGAAGACTTTGAAGGGAGAATGGAAGGAAGGTTTGGTAAATGGGAGCTGGTTGAAATTGTACTAAGACAATGAGTTGCCTCACAACTCTCAGTAAAAGAACAAGAAGAAGGGTCTAGGTACTAGGTGTAGTTAAAACTGGCTACCAGACACAGAAAAGACAGTCTACACAAGGAAGGGAGGAATAGAATAGAGAGCATGGGATGCTCCCTGCAGCCTGAAGATGAAGAGAAACAGAAGGTTCAGACCTCTAGTGCCTCAGGACGAGTCACAGGTGAGTGTTGGGGGTCTTTTGGCCCTTGGTTATGGAAGAAAGCGAAGATTAAGGAAGAAAGGTGAAATAAGAACTACGCAGAAGGCATATTGACTGATATTGGGTCGAAGTGGTTAAATAAGTAGAAAATAAGGAGCGAAGTAAGGGAAATCTACTCGTTGAATGAGAAGATTGAGGATGACAGATAAAAAAGGAAGATAGATCGTGGACAACTCAGCAAGCGAAATAATACGTCAACGAGTGATTTGGAGCACCTCACGACAAAGAAGGAATTATAGGTTGACGAAGCCCTGAAAATGCAGGTCAAGTTGACCTAGGGTTTTGGTATCTAGGGTTTTTGACACCTAGACATTTTTCATTGTAATGTATAAATAAAAGGTCTAGAGGACCTGAGTTGTTTGGTTGTTGTGGTTTTCATTATTGTGGATGATCATTGTTGTTGATACTATTGTGTATTGAGAGAGAGAGATAAGTGTTACGTATGAGAGCATTTTGTATTGTAAAGATCTTCAGCTAGGTGTGAATATAAACCCTACAGCTGGGTGAGCAGGGAGGGGAGATAGAGAAGAGGGAGATAGATCTGCAAGATAAGAGCGTATATAGAACTGTATGTTTTCACATAATATATCAAGAAACACAGTTATGTGGATGTAGCCCTAGGGAGAGGGTGAACCATGTATATCTTATTGTTGTGTGTGATTGATGTTGTGTTCTTTTGCTTTCTGTTATTTTGTTAGTGCATCTTTGTGTTAGATCTGACATATAGCTCACATAGTAGGTCTAAAGGAAATAAAGAATAAATATATCTCTGTGTGTTGTTCCCTTGAATCCACTTGCATTTCCTCTAGTTGTAGACATGTGTGTCCTGCAACCCCCTATCGCTACTTCGGGTGAGACTGCAACTGCTTCACAGGTGTTGCCGAAAGGGCCAGTTGGTGCGCTGTTAGATTTGAACCCTGGGTCTGACCCTATGCCAACAATCCTAGACCCCTATTACCAAGACAGAAAGATGTTAACATTGGACACTAACATTCCTTTAAATGTAGTTAAAATAGTCAAAAAGAAAATAGGAAGAAAGTATGATGTACCTTTTTCTAAAGCTTGTCCTCGCTTAGTCTAGGATGAACTTGATATTCAAGCTCCTTAATGAGATCTACAATCTAATAGACAACAAAGACAATGCATGCTTCCTATTCTACCAAGATTAGTTTAAACTAATTTTATCAATAAAAGAAAATCATATGCAATCATACACAAACTTGAAGGAAATAGGCCAAGCATATATTAATGAGAACATTACAAGTCACTTACAATATGTATATGTAGTTGCAACAACCTCTCCATGTCCTCCTTGTCCAACCCCTTGCTCGAAAGATCCACAATCAGAATGACAATACTTTTTGTTGATATTCCCCTCCTTTTCACCATGAGAATGCCTCCTTTTATAGGCTTTGAGAGGCTCAACCATCTTAGTTATCTTTGGAATAAGTTGAGGATATGACTCCATCAGTTGCCGCATATCCCTTAGATGCATCCTAAAGCTTGGATTCGAGCCAAACCAAATCAAATCATCTCTAGTTTTCCTTAGAGATAAGGTGGATTGTTTCCCAAGATTCTCTCAACCAATCGATGCTTCCTCAAAAATGGAAACAAGGTGTTGCAATGATCCCTTATAGATGGAAAGGGAGTGTTAGCACTCCCTACATATGATCAGGGGAGCGTTGATCTTCCAAAAGTTCATTAAGATGACCATTTCTCAAGGAAAAACATTTTTCTTAGTTTTTCAAATGATATGGTTTCCCCTTCGAACATGTCTTAGAGGATGTATCAATTGTTTCCATGGTGTCATTCTCAATGCGACATGTGTAGAATGAAAATGTGACATTTACGACACTTGCGACAAAAGTGAGACACGTGCAACAATGATATTGTGACATTATTGAAGTGAGGAATTTTGACATGTAACAGATTGCCCCTCAAAGTGCAAAGTCACAAGATGGAACTTGATGACTAAAGTGATTTGTAGATTTTTGAAGCAAGGGTATAGATTCGAAGAACCTGGTAGAAGCTGCAAAAAACCATCAAACAAATGTTATCATGTGTTTCAAACCCAAGGCAGGCATACCTATGCTTGAGTAACAAAGAACTTAAGGTATGGCCACCTATAAATACACTGCAAATCCATGATGATACTGACTAATGGTATAACCACCAAGGATACAATGTGGATCTATACCTCCATGACATGAACTAATCGTAGCCTCAAGAAATACACAGTGGATCTACGAGATGATAAACATAGCCATGAACCAATACCATGTGGATCTATGTGGAAGTATATCAACATGCTCAAAAGATCTCGTCAGTGTCATAAGGTTGTCGAAAAAATATTGCTTACAAACTTGCAAATATAGACAACTTTGGGCCTGGAGCATTAGTGACTCCTCAAAAAGATTAAAAAAACCCCCCAAAAAACTTTATATTAGTGAGAAATAGCAAAAATCATCCCTATCAAATAGTAAAATAGGTTAAGAATTTCATTTACCAATTGATTTTTACCAAATTCTTCTAGCTTTGGAATTTTCCACCTTTGGAGGATGATTTTCGAGATGTGAGTATGGGAGCTGGGATCAACCATTTTTTATTTCGTCTGGACTAGGTTGGTCACCTTGCCTTTCCAATCATTTTTCATGGTTTAACTTTTTTGTTTTATCTTATATTTTAGGGTGTTCTTGGATCCTTAGGAATCCCTAAGCGTCGAACTGGATCGACGCTCCCTCAAAGGGATGAGGGGAGTGCCAATCAAGATATCAATGACATGGTGCACATGCCTAGGGAGCTCTAGTTCTCTGTCGAAAGACTTAAGGGAGCGTTAGCGCATAACCAAAAAAATTATTGCATTTTGGGCTAGAAAGACACAATTTTTTGCCATAAAAAGTTGACTAAAGATGTTTAATTGGTTGTATTTACATATTACACGGATCATATAGCCATGATTGAATTAAAGGAACGGGAACACGAGTTTGAAGACATTACTTCTTTACAAAACCCTAAAGCAAGGGAGGCTTTGAGAAATTGTGTTCTACTCAAGTACTTTAAAATCCAGAATATAAGGAAAGAGTTGTTATTACTTGAGTACCTGATCGGATTGTGGGATGATGTCGAACATGGATTTCGCATTGGGCCACACATGAACTTGATGATGTGTACTTTTTGACGGGCCTCTCGAGGAGAGGGGCTCCTATCCTTTTGTCTAGACATCGGGCAACTCCTCATCCCACTCAAGCATATGTTGTTGAGCACTGTATACCAGGATCTTGATTGGTCGACAGGCGAAACGTGATCAAAGATGTGAGGTATTTGGCACTGATATCGATTCTATTCACCATTAACAAGTTGGAAGGTAGTACCAACGCTCATCTAGCTTCAAAATCTCATATGTCTTATGCTCCACAATGTGTGGAGCTCAGGTTGTTTAACTGGAGCACAGGGTGTTACACATTATTTTCGTCATCCCTATGACCGTTAATGATGTAAACCTATCTATTTCCTTCAGAGGGGTCAGTGGCCTGAGTTCCTGAAGAGAGAAGGGAGAAGAACTTTTCCTGAGAAAAGAAGTTGCATTTTCCTTTGTAAAAGCCCTGTAAAAAAGGAAGTTCGCAGGTTGCTATATAGGCAGGGTGCGAGAATGCTTGATTCTCGCAGGTTGCACCATAGTTAGGGTGCGAGATGTTCACAGGTTGCTCTATAGGTAGGGTGCGAGAATGCCTACACGTGGGAGAAACAAGCGTTTTCTTGAATCTTCTAGAAGGATAAACTTCTAGGGTGAGGTGGCATCCGAATGGTTTGGATCTTACTCACTTTCATGATTTAATGGGATCATCCTAACCTCCTCACCTTATCCTATTCAACTTATAAAAGGAGAGGAGTTCTCATGGAGAAAGTTAGCTTCGGTTAGCTTTGGAGATTTTGGGATTAGCTTGGATTGGATTGAGTTTTGGAGATTTTTAGCTTGGCTAGATGATCCACTTTGTCAAGATAGATTGTGAATATTATCAGATCTATGCTCTTAGAATTCTTGGAGTGAAAGTGTGTGGGGAATAAAGGACAGTTGGAAGTGACCTTATGACATCAAGGCCATGGTTGTAATCTCTCCTTCACATTTAATATGATACAGTAATATGATTCTTTCCTATAAATCTTGTTGTGTTTTATTGTATAATTCCTTGATCACATACATAGGTTTATATTGAGTTTATGCTATTGCTATCACTTTGGATGGTTGCGTTCTTTTGCAGGATCATCATTGTATGAGCGTTGGAACGGAGCTAGGATGGCGATGGCGAGAGGAAGAGACATTTAAACGGTATGTCACCCATCCCTCTTTGGTTAGTAAATTCAATATTTAAAACTTAAGGAAAGCATCATGTTCTGGCATGTTTTGTTCTAGATCTAGGTGGATCTAGGGAGATCAGTTAGTGTCCACACCTACCGATTTGTCCGATAACAAAATTGGTGACTCCACTGGGGAACAGATTGTTTCCTAGTTAGTCTAGTTTCCCTTGCTTAGATTGCTTGTTTTATGGTCTCTGAGTCTGTGGGAGATCCATCCAGACTCTCTGGATCTAAAAGTTCACTCAAATTTAGTCCTTTTTCAATTTTTTGCTTGTTTACAGGCATTCTCACACTGTACCCTTTAGTGGCCTGCGAGAAACACCTGAGTTCGCACCCTGGTGTTAAGTCCAGTGTGAAACCCTCGCAGTCAACCTTTGTTTAGCCTGCGAGAATCTTTGATTCTCACACTGTAATACACTGCCAGCCTACGAACTTGTTTGTAAAAAATTTTGGATTGGGTCTTGTCATTTTTTGATGCCTAGTTTTGCTTTGAACAGCTGGATTGAACTTTTGGAGCCTATATTGATCTGTTTACAGTCTTCTTGACATTATTTGAGTTTCTTTTATCCATCTTTGCTTTGTTTGGTTTTGAAGGATTAGTCTCTTGCTTTGAGTGTCTTTCAATACAAAGCATGTGTTTTCTTTGGAATTGTTTAGGGAAAGATCAGATTTCTTCTAAATAGTTCTCTTTAAAAGAGAACTTTTAGTTTGGGTTCCTTTGTTTTAAGAAAGTTCATTAAGGCTTTTAGTAAAATTTTTGAAACAAAAAGATTTAATTTCTTTCTTTATATTAGATTGGGGGCATCCTTGCATTTGAAGTAGAGAAATTTCATGAATCGTGCATTGGTGTTCAGTGCCTTTTTCTCGTTTTCTTGAGAATCTTGATATTGATGAGTTTAATATATTTTGGGACATCATGCATATGGGAATGATAAATGTTTTATCCTTCTCGTAGCATAACTTTCATCGAAATGAAAAGATTGCATCTTCATATCTTTGCATAATTTTCGAGTCGGTCAAAACACCATATTGTCCACGCCATTTTCCTTTTGAGTAACAACAACCATAAAATAAAGCGCTTATAAA
>ML798479.1:95926-127366 GCA_009831015.1 Picea engelmannii | reverse complement strand
GTTTTTATCCTCTTGAACTAACACCATAGAAATAGTGGAAGTAGATGCATCCAAATAAAGGATATAGTCTCGCGCATAATTCAGAGGATGCAAGAGAGGTGTGTGTGTTAATGCATGATTGAGAGCATTGAGTAGTGTCATCCCAAATGAAAGGAGTGTCTTTCTGCAACAACCTCATAAATCCTTTAGTGAGTTCGATGTAATTACAGATAAAACGACAAAGAAAGTTTGCTTTCCCTTGCAAAACTTTTAGTTGGGTCAGATTGTTGGGAGGGGGTAAAGCGAGAATATCTTTCACTTTTAAGGTATCCACCCTAATCTCATATTTGGAGACAATGAATCCTAGGAGTCAACCTGATTCAACAACAAAGATGCATTTGTGAGGGTTCAAACGAATATGGTAAAATGGAAAACGAAGAAAAATGGCTTGTAAATGACCAATATGGTCTCGTCGAGTAGACAAATGAGTGGGTAAATCATCGAGGTAAGGTTCCATAATATGTTTGATATCGTGGAAATCATACGACATGGCCCGCTAAAAATTAGCACCAGCGTTTTTAAGACCAAAGGGTAGCTTCCGATAAGTGAACATCCCCTAAGGGCAGATGAAGGTTGTCTTATGTTGATTAGTCGGTAGAATATCGATCTGGTTATACCCTGAGAAACCATACATTAAGGAAAATATAACGCTCCCGATGCAATTATCAATGATTTGGTCGATAAAGGGTGTTCAATAATTGTCTTTTGGACAAGCCTTGTTGAGATCCCTATAATTGACACAGACACAAATGGTTTATTGTTTCTTAGTGACCAGAACGATGTTAGAAATCCATTCCATCAAGGGGACAGGATAAATAAATCCAGACTTCAATATTTTTTCAAAATTTTCCTTTATGGTCATGTTTTAACACCTAGGTAAGTTTTTATCTCATGCAAAAAAATCGATGGATCGATCCCTGGCATTTCTTTGTAACTCCAAGCGAAGACATCGAAAAATTCTTTGAATAAAATAGTGTAATCTTCCACTTCCGCAAGCGAACAATTGGGGTTGAGATGAACATTTTCCACAATACCTTCTTTGATCAAGATGTCAATAGCGATCATAGAATATATGTTTCCTAAATTCCCCTCATAAGTAGTGTTCTGTGTAAGCATGGGAGATTGGGGAGAATCGACAACACCGATAGGAAAGATAGAGTGTATATATTTCTAGATTTCATCCATACTAGGGAGAAAATATGTACGATGATGGTTGTCATCCCAATGTACCTCTTCTATACTAAGCATTTCCATAATGGATTCATCTGATGGAAAAACCCATAGGATGTATTCAAAAGCATAGGATAGGGAATCTAACCAAGACGACAACAAGTAAGTGTTGGATTCCAACAAATCTCATTCATCCAATGAGGGAGAGGTGGATTGGATGGCATGGTATGAATCCTCGGTAGGACTAAGTGGCATAACATCACCTAGTGCATCGAATTTCAAAGGAATAGGAACAATCCAAGGATCAGATGATTCATAAGATTGATATGCTATAGTCGAGATCATATTGATCATAGAAATATGTGGCGAGGTGGGAGGAAGTGGTGCAGGGAAAGTACCCATAAGGGAAGAGTCTTTTAAAATACCTGCACCAAGACTTTCATAAGTGATTTTAGTATATCCTAAGAAATCAATATTGTTGGTGGCGGGAGTGCGAGCGTCGGGGGTGCAGTAATCTAACTGATCGATAGAGAAAAATTTGCCTTGATAAGGGAATTGTACACATCGTAACACCAATGAAATGATGAAATTCATGGCATAAAACCAAATTATTCCTAATAACAAGTTTTAATCAAGGGGAGCATCGACTACCTCTACATCGACAGAGACATTCTTGCCTCCCAACTGAACAACTAAGGACTGCAAGAGTCCGTGAGGGAGAAAACCTCGCCCATCGAATGCCTATAACATTGTAGGGGATTGATTAAGAACATGTGATTTCAATACTTTCCAACAAGATAATGACATGACGCAAGTGGAATCTCCCTCATCCAGTATGGTATGATGAATTTCTTGGTTATGAACAACAACACCAATCTGAAAATAAAGTTGGTGAGAAATTCGTGACTTGAAGTTATCGAGGTTAAACATGATATTATTCGATGACTCGGGATCGATTGCATCGATGGCCACCAATAGTGTTCTAAGTTGACTTGGAATATGTTATAGAAATTCAAGAGTAGACATAGCACACGATGCTTGAGCCAAATCTTCAACAATGTTGTAGTTTTGGGCGGCACGTGAACTAGGATTAAAAGTCGATTTGCGAATAGCTCTCTTGGGAGGGCATAAAATAGAGTCAAAAGTGGGTTTCTCAATCTGAAGTAATCTAGATGGAGGACTAATGGTGGCAGGATATGGATCTGATGTAGAACTGTTAGGGACCTTCTCTTTATCAAGTGTATCCAATGTGTCATACGTTGTAATACGAGTGGTTAAATCAATCCCATTAAACATATAAATATGGGCAATTGACGAGGCTTCCTCTCTAGGAGGATGACTAGGATTGCCCCCTGCCAGAGGGGAAGGGACTTGAGAAACCATGGACCGATGCTGAGGAAAAGGTTGTGTCAACACAATGGGTTGGGAATTCCCTTTGAAAATTTTTGCAGCTTCATTGTGATGAGGACTGTCTCGGGTGTAATGATCATCACCACATATGAGACATGTGAATTTTAGTTTTCTCTGTCGTTTTTTTTTCAGGAGTAGGCTGTTGAGTTTGTGTTTTTGTATTTTAATTATTATCATTATTATTTTGAGGTTTATTTTTCATTTTCTTCTTTCCCTAGGATTTTTGTGAAGAGACATACTAAACTACATTCACCTCAAAGATTTGAGTTGGGCCGGGGGTAGAGGAGAGTGAGGTCGAACTAGTGTTGGGCATAGAGACAGAGCGACTAGATGACCCGACTAACTATGGTGAATATTGGGTTTTGAAAACACTGATAACTCCATCTGCATGAGCCATGGAATATGGTTTGGATGGATCGATGGACGTGCAGGGAGAATTTGGTATCAACTCATACAATGTACCGAATTGGGAATAAACTAAATCTAGGTATTGAGCATGAGCAATGAATTATTCCTCGGTGAAAACACCACCCATGGTGACGTCACGAGCAATTGGGGGTAAAAGAGATTTAGTAAACCATTATGCCAATAATTTTCCAGGTATGGTTGCTTTGATCAACCTTTGTCATCGTCTCCACTCATGAATGTGATTAGAGATATGTACGGAGTTTGTCTGATGAAGTGAGTTCAAGAGTTTTGTACTAGCCTTGTAATATATGGGTAATTGAAAATGTGTGAGAAAATCCATAGCTAGGGAGTTGAAATCTTGAAAGGTATCTTGTTGGAGTTCAATGTACCATTTGGTTGTTGAGCCCATGAGTGTGTTCTCAAAAATATGCAACCAAATAAAATCATCCATCAGTGAGTTTGAGGAACACCATAGATGAAATGTCATAACATGGTTCTTCGAGTCTTCGTTAGGTTTATCGTCAAATTTGGGTATGTCAGAAGGTAATTTAGCAGGAATTACCAACCAGAAAGGAAAATGTAGTATGGGATCATTTGTCAACCGGGATAAGTCTGGTAGATCCAGCGTGGTGAGAAACAATAGTTGTCAATTAACCTAAGGGTGATATTGGTGTGGCATGGGGATACTAGTAGGGCCATACACTGGTTGAGGTGAATAATTGTATCCAGTAGGCCCTCCCATATACGATGGTTGTTGACTGGTATAGGCATGATTCAATTGTTGTTGAGGAACGTTCACGAAAGGAGGGAAACCTGGTATGTTCTGAGGAGGATAGGTTGTTTGGTTAGGTTGTGGGGGATAAACAATTTTCCCTTGAGGGGGTAAACAGTTTGTCCCTGCGGAGGATATATATTTGACCCTTGGGGAGGATAAGATTTTTGTCCTTGAGGACCCCAAGTGGGATTCGAGACACCCGGATAAGGTTGTCCAAAATATAATCCAGAAGGAATAGGATTTGGTATGCCTCCTTTTGGGTTAGAGTATGATGACCTCCCTTGATAATTGATGAAATGTACCTCCTTGGGGTGCTCCCCATGACTGTGAAGGGTTTGTATTAAAATAGAGTTGTCCCCCTACCATAGCTTGAGTGACAAGGTTCTGCATTCAGTGATGGATAGGTGTTCCAACATGATTCTACAGAACATGAGGAACTGTAGATTGAAAAGGTGGGGTGGTGGGAGTAACGATCAAAGTAGCTTGTGTATGACTAGGTATTATGACTCCAACGTTACTCTAGATTTTTACTGACGTAGTAGCAGGATTGACTACTTGTTCGATGGGATGGTCAATAGTTTGACCGGACGGTCCTTCCTCGACACCAGCATAGGTAAGAGGGTCAAGAGGTGGTCGACTAAATTTGAAATGTTTGTAAATATCATGTCCCGATGGAGTTATCCATATGGAACGAACATGTGTCTGTTGTGGATTTTCCATGCGAGTAGATCGGATAGGAGTCCTATACTTATCATAATCGTTTTGTGTGCTTTCCATTTGTGTCTCAGTGTATGGCCTCAACGATAGTTGTGTATACTCTTCTTCTATGACGTTACCGAAATATTCCAATTGAATAATAAGTGGTTCGATAAGAAATTCTGACATACAGGTACTATGAGAAATGGGATCCTCAACCATAACCAAGGTGCTTTCGAGATTTTCTAACAAAGGAGTAACAGCACTCCCAACATCCGAGCAATTTTCTACCTCTTCATGGTAAAAATCTTCAGGTAAATTAGGAGGTAAGGGTTTGTAGTGATCCAGGTTGATATTGGTGGCCACCCACCTATTCCACTTGAACCCCCACCATTGCTTCTTTCAGTATTTCAGTTTTTGCACAGTTTACTATTTTTAGCAGTTTTTTCGGGTCCTGAACTTCCGGGGCCATTTTGAGGCCCTAAACGATGTTTTCTTGGGTATGTTGTTGTTGCAAAATGGCATCTAACGATGCCATTTTGTCTCGGGCATTGTAGGCCTCGGATAGATCTTTCCAACGAGCTATCATATGCCTAAAACGGAGATCGTATGCAAAAGTTACGACCCCGGGAAGTTGATGCACCAACTTACCCAAACGGGGCCCACATGACTTTTGGCGCTTCATCTCCCAGGGTTAGGTTTTTGGATGTTTAGGACTTTTGGCATTCCTGTTTATTGTAAAAGGGCCTTCAGAGCCTCATTGTAATCATCTTCTCACGGATTCGAGTAGCAACCACATCTCTTCTCAGAGATAAGCTACCAACGCCCTAGCTAGTTTATTTCCATTCTGTCTGTAAACATATTTCAGTCATTTGTTATTAATGAAATGAAGTCTTATTTCCGCTGCATCTCTGCGTTTATGTGTATTTCTGTATTTCATTTTGTTCCTACATAAATCCGGATCATGTAGCCTTCTAGAGGAAGCCCTTGCATCCTACGTGATCTATGAATACCTTTATCATCTATAGTCTCAATCTTGAAAAACAATTAATTAAATAAATAGCACTCGCTAAAAATCTATAAGAACCAACAAGAAAACAAAACCTTCTCTCAATGACTGTACTAGTTGGTGATGAAATCCAACATCATGTGATCAAATTGATAAGGGGTTAGGATATGAGTGGGTGGATCAGTTACGTTGGAGACCTTATTAATGGACTTACACCTTGGTGCAATCTTCCACACAATAATTGTGGATTTAACCTCCAAGGCGCCCAAGTGAATTTGACCAATGTTTGTTCCAAGTACAATGAAGACATCCCTTAACCATTACCTTGTGTGAGGACCCTAAATATTATGGCTACTAAGGACATCAACTCGCAGTCAACCTCTGGGTGGGTACAGTCGACGGTCCAATCCAAATGTATGGGTAGGATAACAAGTTTGAAATCATTCAAGAGAACCGAGGACAAGTGGAATGGTAGAAATCCAGAGGACCCTGAATGGATTCAGAATTCACGAAGCACTGAGACCAAATGAAGAGAGATGTACCTCAAGAAGAACCACCAAAATATGATCTGACTACTACGAATGGTTAAACCTCAGAGGGATAATCTTTGTTTCTCTCCCGAACGTGACCTCGTGTGTAACCCCTATGTGAGAGGGGGATCCCAGCTATGCTTATACGAAAATTGGATTTACTCTCCCTATCACAAGATGATAATTTTGTCTTGAGTTCTTTGGAGAGTTATACTCACAGCCTAATCCAAAGCGCTAATCCTAGTCTACTGTTGGTGGAAGAATCTAAAAAGAAAAAGTTTCTAGATCAGTTTTCAATTACCATTGATTTTAGTGGTTGTTCTTTACACAGAGGTGAACGAGAGTGAAACTAATGATGTTATGACTCGAATACCAAAGAAGTAAAAGAATGATAAGAAAACATTCCTTTCGATGAACTTCTATTTACGGTAAGGAGAAGATTTTTCTTTATTTCACTACCAAACACAAGAATGAAAAATTCTCATGCAATTTGTTTTCAATAAGAATCCATTTCAGTGCTAAATCATATAGAAAATATTTACGGTATCCAAAAACCAATCGTAAAAAGAATCCTTTCGTTTGATTATAAATGTGAAATGATTTGGTTCAATGCTTCTGATGCCAATGATAAAAAGGATTTCATTATTACGAATTTAATCTATGGGAAGTAATAATCACACAAACAAAAGGCACTCTCATAGCAGTCAATAAGAGACAAAAAACAAACTAAAACATCCAAAAACAACAAAACACACTTAAGAAATTTATGGAAATATATGAATATCATAGACCAATTAAAACAGTAAAGAGATCCCTGAGTTTCCTTGTAACAATATTCAATCGATCAGATGAACAAAAAGGTATCAAAATGAACCCAAAATCTGAAGATAAAAGGGTGATTTTGTGACAAGGGAATACAATAAAATCCAATCAAAGATCAAAATGATTAAAAGAGGCAAGTTGCAGGTCTAACAGAAGACAAAAATTGACATAACAAGTCTTGAGTTAAAATGAAATACCCAAAAATTACACCCAGTACAAAAGTAGTCAACAAATTTTCAAAATGAAGAAAAATCGGCACTCTAGTTATATCAGCACCAGAGCGCTACAACGCTCCCTAAATCACTATAAGGGAGCATCGATCTGGAAATCAATGCTCTGGCTGTAAAGGAAGAGGGAGCAACTTTTTGAGAAAGAAAGGGATCAACCTAGAAAATGAAAAAATCAGGAAGTTTGATCAACAGTCTCTGTGGGACAACTTTAGTACTGACAACAGATGTATATAAGAGAAAAATACAACAAGCAGGATCTGAAGATGAGAAAAATCTAGGACAAAACCAAGGAAAGAAACCAAAACTAAAAGCTTTGCTCCCTAGTGGGGTCACCAATTTCTGTTGTAGGAAATTCCCCTATGGATAGGTGAATATCCTATTGTAGCCTAGATCCCTATTACCAAGACAGAAAGATGCTAACATTGGACACTAAAATTCTTTTAAATTTAGTTAAACTAGTCAAAGGGAAAAGAGGAAGAAAGTATCATGTAACTTTTTTTGAAGCTTGTCCTCGCTTAGTCTAGGTTGAACTTGATCTTCAAGCTCCTTAATGAGATCTGCAATCCAATAGACATCAAAGACAACACATGCTTCATATTCTACCAAGATTAGCTTAAACTGAGTTTATCAACAAAAGACAAGCATATGAAATCATACACAAACTTGAAGGAAATAGGCCAAGAATATATTAATGAGAACATTACAAGGAACTTACAATCTATAGATGCAGTTGTAGAAACCTCCCCAAGTCCTCCTTGTCCAACCCCTTGCTCGAAAGATCCATGATCAGAATGAAAATACTTTTTACTGATATTCCCCTCCTTTTCACCGTGAGAATGCCTCCTTTTATAGGCTTTGAGAGGCTCAACCATCTTAGTTATATTTGGAATAAGTTGAGGATATGACTCCATCAGTTGTGACATCTCCCATAGATGCAACCTAAAGCTTGGAAACAAGCCAAACCAACTCGGATCATCTATGGATTTCCTTAGAGATAAGGCATATTTTTTTCCCAATATTGTCTCAACTAATTGATGCTCGCTCAAAACTGGAAATAGGGTGTTGCAACGCTCCCTGCATATGAGCAGGGGAGTGTTGATCTTCCAAAATTTCATTAAGATGGGTATTTCTCAAGGCAAAACATTTTTATTAGTTTGTCAAATGATATGGTTTCCCATTCCAACATGTCTTAGAGGATTTATCAAGTGTTTCCATGGTGTCATTTTCAATGTGACATATGCAGAACGAAAATGTGACATTTACGACACTTGCGACAAAAGTGCGACACTTGCAACAATGATAATGTGACAATATCGAAGTGAGGAATTTTGACGTGTAACAGTGTTCCCTATGAAAATTATCTTATGATTTAGCATATTATGAGGGTAATTTGTTGCCAAATCCCAGAAATAGGTTCTATCTCAAGAGGTACTACACTTGAGCATTGATGCTCATGCATTTTCCCTATGTAATTATTGTATATTGGTAAATTTAGGACTAGTTTTAGTTTATTTTTTTCCTTTGATTTTCTTATCATGTATTTTCTTGGTTGGAATATTTCATGAGATTCTTCAGCCTTCATAGGGTTCATGGATGATGTTAGCCATCACATTAGGAACCTGGATTCATCTTCTTAGTTGATTTATTCACCCATGGGCCAATTGGTAATTTATGGAGGCACTTGTCTTTGGCCAACAACCAACAATATGGCCAAGTATAGCATCACAATTGAGAATCTTCAAGATGCCATTTTGCATGGTATCTAGTCCCTTTATGTTCACTTGGATTCCCAATTGGTGGTGTTGTATTTGAATGGTGAGCACCATGTTCGTGATCCAATGTTTCTCTGACAATTATTTCGGGTACATCTTATGGAAATCTCTTTTGATTACATTACATACATTCATGTTTCTAAGAGTTATAATATAGTTTATAATGTGTATTCTAATTATATATTAGACTGACATTTGTTCCATACTTTAAATCGGAAGCACACACATACACATGTATATAAAATCATTCCATTTTCATATACTATATAAGTATGTCGAGGAGAAAAGCTATATATATATATATAAAGAGAGAGAGAGAGAAATTTCTTTAATATCCATTAAGTACAAAAAATATGGGTTTCTTTTACAAAATCAGGCTTCTAGCTCCGAATGTCAATAGTATTCTAAGCTCTTTAGCCACCAGAAGGAAGATAAGAGGAGATAGTGGGAATCCATTTCTTATTCCTCTTTCTTTTTTAAATAGGGGGAGGTTGAACCATTTAAAACAATGGTGAAAGAAGAAGAGATAATATAACTTAGAGTCTAGGCCACAAAATAATGATTGAATCCCAGATGAATAAGAAGAAGTCTGAGATGTAGCTAGATTATTTCATCAAAGGCCTTGGAGATATCAACCTTTAAAGTGAATTACTTATGACTCCTAATTTTTATTGAGTATAACCCCTCTTTAGCTATACCAATTGCTTCATGGATCTATTTTCATTTAAGGAACCCAAATTACTCCAAAGAAATATTATTTGAGAGGATGGTTTTTAGCCTTAGAGAAATTAGTTTGGAGATAATTTTGTACATGCTATCATAGATGGAGATAGTTCTAAATGTTTTGAAGTTCTATGGGTATCTAACTTGGAAATCCAACACTAGGAAGGTGGTGTTAAAGGAAACCAAAGTTTGACCATTGGATCAAGAATACTCAACCACCTTCAATAGGTTTCTTTCAATAAACTTGTCGCATCCCCAAAATAACTCAATTGGAAGCCCATTCAGAATTGGGATTTTCTCTTTTTGGAAAATCTGTAAAGTACCGAGGAGTTCCTCTTTGGAAATTTATTCCATCATGATTATGTTTTCTTCCAAGCCTATGAATATTGGAGAAAAAATAACCACCTTTAGAATAGCATCAATAGTGGCTCTGAATTATTCTTTAAAAAGAGAGTTGAATTACTATACACCTTCTACTTTTATTTCAGAAAATTAAGAAGCTCTGGTCCCATCAATATTTTAAATTCCCTTAATCATGTTGATATTCTTACGATTGTTTGCAAAATGGTGAAAAAATTTAATATTTTCATTTCCAACTTGTAGTCATATCACTCGACACTTTATTCTCCATTATTTTTATTTGTTAAACTAGATTTTCCTCCTGTTATCCTCAAGAGTCTTAATTTCAAATTTTTGATATTTTGAAAGGTACCCATGTCCCTCTCCTTAGTAGTAGAGTTCCAATTTTGCCTCAATTTTCTCCAGGTGTATTTCATCCTTCTTCCTTTTTTACTTGGACCATTTTATAAATACTTTCTTTGACCTTTTAAAGTTTTGTTGGAACTAAATAGGAGGGGATTCTTGGGAGGAAGGATCAAATGCGTGCCAACATTATTTTATTTTCTCAACAAAGGAGTCCTCCCCCAACCAATTTGGGTTTAATTTAAAAGGGGTGAGAGGTTTTCTTTATATAGGGGGCAATTCCAAGATGATAGGGATATGGTATGAGTCTCCACCTGAAGCGACCCACTACCTAAATCGAATATTTTCATCCATGAAATATTCGAAGACAAAAAGTTGGTGTATGCATTTCTACAACCATGCCTCGATTCTCATATACCTCTAGGTTGGAGATATTTTAGCAAGTTGTATGTCCAATGACCTATATGACTCTAGATTTGAAATGAATAATTCCACCAGGAGGTCAATATGAGTTTCTAGAACCAAGATTTCAAAAGCTCTTAGGGTAAAACTGAAGTCCCTTCCTACCAGGACTAATCTTGAGTGAAACCATGATTTTTGCAGGGTATTTTCCAAAAAACATTATCGATTTTCATAAGGGACATAAATATTGATGTAATTGAGCTCCTTAACAAGATCTCTAGAAAACATAGAGGTTCCAAGGCCTAAGGAGAAGGCCCATGCATTTTTCAGTGTCAAAGTATCAGTTTTCCAACCTGTTATAATCCCCCCTGATCTTCCTTGAGCATATATAATAGAAAAATATGAACCTTTTAGTTGGTGAGATAGGAATGGTATAGCTCTATGATCACCATCCAACATAGTTTCTTGCAAAAAAATTATTGAAGGTTTGAGTGTATCCAATAATCTCTTAATGACCAATTTTTTGGAGATATTGCCTAGACCTCTATAGTTTAGAGAAGTAGCAATAATGAGGAGACGTCTTCTAGGTAATTATCTCTAAGAGACCCTAGTAAAGTACATTGTTTTCTAGTTTTAACCTCTGAGTATCTATATTTTATAGTCTTGATACCCCCTTAAATATAGCCAAGGAATTTGGGGGTCCCTTGGATTTTGAGAAGATATTGTATTTAGAACCTTTAGAGGGATGATAATTGGTTTGAGAAGTCAAATTTGCGGGTGGAGCAGTAGGAGGATCCTCGGGATTAGGGATGGAAGAATTTTCAATAGCCTAGTTTATATCATGGAGGGGAATAAGGGTTGAGTGTTAGGGAGTAGAAATCCCAAAGAGTCTATATATGAAATCCTTGGCTAAAACCTCCCTTGACAGGATGCATAAAGGTTTCTAAGAACCAAAATGGATTTCATATACAATTGGAAAGGGAGCTTGGGATGAGATAAGCTCACCCAAGCTTTTGATGCCAAGATTTTCCATAGCTTGGGAGTCACACATTTTCTTGAGATAAGTTGTTTCCTGAGCTGAATATGACTAATTGATTATCTTGGAGGTTGTATCCTTTTGATCCTATAATTAAATAGACTGATTAGGAGCTTGCTTTGTTCTAATTCCTTTTCAGACTCAGATCTTCCTTTTAGAGGGAAGAGAGAAATAATTTTATAGATAGCCATAAGGGTGACATTGACCACATTTGAAGGGAATCCCCTCATAACCCAACTCATGATAGAAACCAAAATTCCATTTCTTAATAGTAATAGTATCTACTAGACCATTTGATGAATTTAATCCAACAAGAATACGAGCCATGCTCAAGTATCTAGTAGTCTTAAAGGAATTTTCCACTTTGTAAAATAAACCCAAAGAATTCCCAATCTGTTGGAACACATCATATAACAAAAGGATCAATGGAAGACCTAGGATTCTGACCCATACAAGGACCCATTCCAATTTCTTAGATTTTGTATCAAATTCAACTTTCCATTTCTTCAAAAAAATAGCCTAAGCACCCCATCTCCACCTTGAATGAATAATTTTTTTGGCATTATCCCCACATATCATAATCCAAACCATCCATCCTTTGACTAATATCATACTCTAAGGCTCATACCCAATCATACTAGAAATATTTGCATTGGTCTAACCTTTTAGGGTTTTCGAGCATCATTTGCTTGTTATCGAACCTTCCAACCAGGGTTGAATCCTCATTAGCCATAATTTCATGCGTTTTAATTTTGTCTCATAATTCTAGGTTGATTTCATATATCTTCCACTTGAAACATTTCACGTTCTTCCTAGACTTCCATAGACCTCATGTTCATGTCCTCTCTTCAGTAGAAGCCATATCTTTCAAAATTGGAATTCCACTCATAAGTTCCCTCCATAGAGATCGACCCATAAAACCTCCATCTAGGTAATCCTTCATGGTGAAATCTAACAGTGATGCGACACAAATATGTGCATTCAAATCATCCTCAGCCCCATCATTGTTGTGGGTGGAGTTGGAATCCTAGAGGAAATTGGTTTATCTATATATTTTGACAAGAAGTAAATGAGAGAATCATCCACAAGCTCGGATCCATGTGATCCATTATATTCCCTCGTGCAATGATTATCTAGAAATATTGAATTAGTGAGAAGTGAATTCACAATCCCATAAATAGTATGTGGTCTTTAAATAGAAATATCTTGAATAATGGTTCCCATAATGACTAGGGTTTCATCTTCCAAAGACTTATTGGAAAATAGATTGGCATTAGAGGCAGGATTTTCATGGTTCCTGACTACAAACCTTCGCAATACCCATATTTGGTGCCCCTCCAAGGGATCAACCATATAATTGACAACTTATTTTTCCATGATATTATGTTTTTCCCCAACCTAACTAGGATTTTCTCCTATAGTGTGACCCTGCAGTTCAAACTTGAAACCCTAACGATAGAGCCATTTGTGCCTCAATCTATTCGTTTCTTAAGATTTCATTTCTCTTAGAGAATTAACTTATCAAGTTTGGTAAATATATATATATATATATATATATATATATATATATATATATATATATATATATATATATATATATATATATATATATGACAAGAGAATTGGCAAAAACTTCCAGAAGGTTTAAGAGCATACTTTTTTTACCATGAAACTTTTCTTCAATCTCATCAAGTTATAATCAATGTTGTAGACACTTTCATCCATGAGACTTTATGTAATAAATTTCCACACATTATTCTCACTTTGTTGTGGGAAACCTAACCCTATCCCTAATGCTTTCCAACTTCACTCCACACTCCCATAGATTCCTTGATTTGCAATTCAAATCTGAAAAACACACAAAAAACTAAATGTGCAATGAAGAACATAAATTAGATAGCGCGGAGCAGAGAAAATAAAATATACATGAAAACGGAGAAGGAGAATTAGAACAGAAAATAACCATCACGTTTCTCTTGAGTGAGAGAGGAGCACCTTCTATAGGGAAGGAAACTTTTTCCTTCTCGTTATTAGATGATTACAACATAAGTTGCAACAACTAACTAAATGATTATGACAGTAATTACTAAAAGCGCATTAAATGCTTGCAGTGGGAAGTGTTGAAGAAAACTATTATCTACAATAGAAATATCTAAAACTAACTATAATAGTAACTACAATACTAATTAAGGACATCCCCTTCATATTGAGTGGCCAAGGAAGTGGGGCGCACTTCCTGGTGGCCCAATTCCTCCTTGTTTAGATATAGAAGTGTCCATGCTTCCACCATCAAATGAAGGAAATTGTGCTAAAAATGATGTTGGGATTAGAATTGGTACGTCGCCAGCAACATCCATACATGATCTTCTAACTAAAATAACAATGGTTTGCGGTTCTTATCATGCCTTTGTTTCACATAGTCTTGGGATACTCGTAAGGAAGTTGCTTTTTTAGTATAGTGTTAAGTCAACATATGGATACAACACTGAGTTAACCAATGTTCCTATTGTTGATGTGCCGAGCCAGAAGGAGCAAGAGCATCTGAATTGAAATCCATCGAATGGCCTCCTCGTTTAAGTAACTCCCCATTGGAGAAATGAAATGCATCCTTCTTAATCTCAAAAGGATGATTTTGATCCGGAAAAAATAGAACCTGTGCAGAGTATAATGCGGGTGAAAGTGGAGCGAAGTGGTGCCTAACCTTTTACAAAAAAATCTTGAGTTCATGGGAATTAAAGTGCATTGGTCATTGTGCCAAAATATGTACCCAAGATGGATCTAATCGACCCCCTGTTGTGTCCAGTATGAGTCCCAAATGTGGAATCGATGGGTGTCCCACATAGGATTTATTTACCTGAAGTGTGTGTGCCCACAGTAGCTCGAGGATGTTGTTGACATTTTGAAGATGTTATGCCCAAGAGTTATTGAAGAAAAATATACCATCAATATAAATGATCACGCATTTACCCAAATGACTTGTTGCATTCATGTGAACTTGATGGTATCCAACTGTCAAATCCATCCATGTGAAGGAATAATCCTCTTGTCAGTGGTCTAGAAATTCCTCGATCTAGGGTAGGAGGTAGTATATTTGAACACTGGATTTATTAAGGGCATGGTAGTAGGTCACTAGGTACCATTCCGAATCATCCTTGATTGGGATAACAAAGGTGGGGGATGCACATGGACAATGAAGGTGGAATATGGCCTAAGTTCAAAAGTTCACCAATTGGGTGTTCCATATTAGCAGCCTCTCAAGGAGTGATGTGATATGATAGGGTGTCAGTCAAAGAAGCACCTGGAGTAAGATCAAGTGTGAGCATAATATAGAAAGACGAGGGAAAATATGTAGGTTGTGTGATGACATCTACAAATTCTTGGAACGGGGGATCCATGGTAGGAGATACATGGTTATTTCGAGTGTATGGGTTAATGGGGAGAACTAAGCACAAAGAGACACATTGGTTTAGACTGGCTTGATTAATGGTTGCATGGTCAGTAATAGGTTAGCTTAATTTAAGAGAAAAAGAAATAATCGCATAGGTGTGCCCCTCATGTTTCAAGTGGTATTGATGAGATTTAGCATGATAGATAATGTGTTGGGCCTATTGGAAGGGAATGCCAAGTAACAATCTGACACAATCAAGAGGAGAGACATCACACACTACAATATCTCAAAAAGGGCCAATCGCAAAGGTAATCACATAACACTGGGAGACAATGACATGAGAGAATTCCTTTTGTACCCAGTTGAGTTGGTATGGGGCCTAATGTGGAGTGGTGGGGAGGTTTAAGCATGTGACCAAGTTCTGGGCCATAAGGTTCTTTTGGCTTCCATTTTCCAATATGAGAGTAGCCAACTCATGCTTAATCTGACAATTATGTGTAAACATGGGTATATTATAGATGTTGAGATTATTAGTGGTCATCAAGATCAGAGAAGGGTCCGCTTATGTAGGATTTCCGAGAGAGACTACTTTAGGATGGTCAGGGGAATTTGGTTGAGAGACCAATGCAAATGGAGTCTGGTTGGTGCGAATGTTATTAACTTCCTCAAAGTATGCAGATACATGAAAGGTACACCAGGGAACATTTATGGGTGTGGTTGGGGACGTAGGGGCAACCAGGGAATTCTCAATATGCAAAGGACAACCAATAGAAGGACCATATCGGGTTGGGGGAGAGAGGATTTGAGGAGCCACTTTATGATCCACAACCAAGGCCTTGTCCAAGGAAGGAGATTCAAACAACTCCACTTCATGACAGAAAATTGTTAATAAAACAAAATTAAATTTGAAAATTAATACCTGTTTTGGATATAAAATGTGTAGCTAGATGTGCAACTTGCAGAAGACCTCTATGTATATTTGTACTAACTGATGGGATAGTTTTCAAAGATTCAACCATTTGGAAAGGATATTTTTTCTATATATCAGGGGATAGAGGTGGTCTCTGAGTTCCTGACAAAATCCATCCCACGTGGTAATGTGCGGTGTATGTGTCTCGACCGGGTCACCTATGTCCATGACCCAAAAATAATTCTCTATCCGAGTGTTCCACTATGTATGCGCAATTCCCTTGATTTGTAGACCAATGATCTAAAGATTCATGTCTTCTAACATCTCAGGACATTTACGAAAGTATGTGGAAATACTGTGAAGCCAAGAGTCAACATTCTCCCCATTCATTTGGCCCGCAAACTTCGGTAATTGGAAGCACGTATCAAGATGCATAGGTGTTGGATTTCTTTGTTGTTGCACACAAAGTATCTCCTGGAGACACATCGTTAAATCCTAAATGGGATTCATGATAGTGGATGAGGAATCCTTTGTAGACAACTCTCTTCGCGACAACATAATTTTGATTCACCATGGATGCCAATATGTCATTGGATGTTGTGATGAGAATCACTGAAATCTCGAGGGCCCTAAGAAGACACCTAGTAAGTTGAAGAGGGAATGTGGAGAATGGTGAAAAATGAACGTGTTGGAAGCCCTGAGGAGGGCACACTAGACATCTTGAGAATGACGTCTGGCTCAAAGAAAAAAAAATTGTTGGATGGCCTATCTTCTAAATTTTGTGGATGATCAGATTTTGACTTGGATCGAGGCTCTCATACCAATTTATATGCAATTTAGATATGAAAAACACACAGAAAAATAATTTCACAATGAAGAACTAAAATTAGATAGCGTGGAACAGAGAAAATATAATATACATGAAAATGGAGAAGACAAATTAGAACAAAAAATAACCATCACATTTCTCTTGAGTGAGATAGGAGTGCCTTCTATAGGAAAGGAGACTTTTTCATTCTTGTTATTAGCTTATTACAATAGAATTTGCAGAAACTAACTAAATGCTTACAATAGTAATTGCTAAAAGAAAACTAAATGCTTACATCAGAAAGTGTCGAAGTGGACTATTGCCTACAACAGAAATATCTGAAACTAACTATAACACTAACTACAATACTAAATAAGGAGGGCCCCCTCATCCTGAGTGGCCAAGAAAGTGGGGCATGTTGGAATGTTTTACAGGAAGCATATGCTTGTCATTGATGGCAAGTACAGCAACGATGATGGCTTGAGTAGCGATGATGGCTTGAGTACATGTATAATGTGCCAGGCGGGCACAAGAGGTATTTTGGGAAGACGCAGTAGAGCAAGCTCGTGAAGACCAGAAGAGATAGTGCAGAGGTGCACACAGAGTGTAGTGTATGTGTGTTTGTCATTGATGGTAAAGATCACAACCAGCATCACAACGATGATCGCATGGCAAGATTAGAAGCTAAATTCCATTTCGGGTATTAGAAACAAAGACTCCATTTCGGAGTTCTGGATACTGGGAGTTGGAGGAGTCAAGAGTCAAGACTCTTCATCACAGGATTCCCGAAGTGTCGAAATGTGAAATGCCAAAAATCTTGAAACAAGCACATCAACCGAAGTTTCGGATACTGGGAGTTGGAGGAGTCAAGAGTCGAGACTCTTCATCACAGGAGTCCCAAAGTGCTAAAATGCAAAACGATGAAAATCCTGAAATAGGCACATCAACCAGAGTTTCAGATACCAGGAGTTGAAGGAGTCAAGAGTCGAGACTCTTCATCATAAGAGTCTTGAAGTGCCAAAATGAGAAATGTCGAAAATCCCAAAACAGGCACATTGACCGGAGTTTCAGATACCGAGATTTGGAGGAGTCAAAAGTCGAGACTCTTCATCACAGGAGTCCCGAAGTGCCGAAATGTGAAACGCCAAAAATCCCAAAACAGGCACATCGACTGAAGTTTCAGATACCGGGAGTTGGAGGAGTTAAGAGTCAAGACTCTTCATCACAGGAGTCCTGAATTGCTGAAATGTGAAATTGCAAAAGCGTTGTATGGATAAGCGCTTGGTCACTGTCGGTGGTCACATCATCGAAGAGTTGTAGAGAAGAGATCAAAGAGACAAGCTCCATTTCGGAGGTTGGGACATGGAGAGTTGAGACGACTCATCACAGAATCCCCGAAACATGAAATGCAAAATGCGTGTTCAGAATTGGCCCCTGGTCATAACCTATGGTCACATCGACGAAGGTTCAAGGGAGGAGGTAGCATGACACTAATCTTCATTTCGGAGATCGCGACTTGGAGAGACGATATGCCTCACCACAGAAATGTTGAAATGTCGAAATGTCGAATTGCGAAATGGAGAAATAAGCGTGAGACCCATAATTTATGATCCAATGGTGTAGGTTTTTTAGGAATATGATAGAAGGGCTATTGTTTCTCTTCTCAGTTAATCAATCAGTGGCGATTCAGTTGCTGATGCAGTTTTTGGAGGTTCAAAGTGTAACTTCTAGAAACGACTGATTGTTTCTGCCAGAGGACTCAAAGAGACTTCAGGGTGATCACCAAAGAAGCTGAAGAGTCTCAAGGAATCTGTCAGTGGAATGAAGATTGTTCATAGAGGCGATTGATAGATAGAAGAGTGTTGAAGCATGTAACTGCAATAGAGAGGATGAGATCGACTGTGACAGAGAAGACAAAGAGTCTCGACTGCTCGACTGATAGAGAAGACCGGTAAGCCATTGATAAATATTGTATCATTGTGATAAACTTATATATAGCAAGCTTTAAATTTAAGGGTGGTTGGGAGGTGCTAGGGAGGATTTTTGTCCTCAGAGGTTCAATTGGATGCTTGAACACAGGGAGTTGTAGCTTCCATCTGGTTGCAGCCAGAAAAACCAGGGTGGTAGGGTGGTGCAAGGGAGAACATTGGTTCTCTGATATACAGGTCGGTGCCTGTGTAACTGGAAGTTGGTGCTTCCATCCGGTTGGTGTTGGAACTCCTAGGGAGTTGGTGCTTCCTTATAGTGGGTTCTAGAGAAACTATGGAGTCAGTGCTTCCTTCTAGTGGGTGCTAGAGAAACCAGGGAGTCAGTTGTTACACCTTAATATTGCTCACTACGATAAGTGTCGTAAGTGTCGCACGATCCTCTCAACTGTCGCAAGTGTCGCATGTCACTCACAAGTGTCGCAAACATCAAACAAAGCATATTTCCATGATGACGACACTAAGGAGATACTTAGGATACCTCAGACACTTGAATTGGAGGAAGGAGAATGATCTACTAAAGTCAAGGAACTCTTATCACCTAAAAGGAGCCCTTAAAACAGGGTTTTGAAGGAGAGCGCTCCCCTATGGAATCCTTAGGAGCGTTGGCGCTCCACCACAAGCTACTGGGGAGCGTTATAACAACAAACCACCTCTTTAAAGGAGCGCTTCCCATCCTTAGAGCGTTGGCGCTTCCCTTGAGCCTCCTAGGGAGCATTATAGCGCCCTGATGCCCCTTTTGAGGGAGCGCTATCTAATTTGAGGTAGTGGTTGGCCCGTTGAGGAGAATAAGGGGAGGATCTCTCAATTTTAGAAGGCAGTTGCATTCAAATTCTTGGTTCCATCAGGAGATCCCTGATCTAAGGAGGCGATTCCTCAACTTGTTCTAAAGATAACTCAAGAGGTTAAGCTTCTCTTAACCTATATAAGCAGGCTCCATGATGGTAAAAAGGGGGAAGAATTACTAGCATGAAACCTATGATCTCATAGGAAACACATAGTTAGCCAAAGGAGAGTGATCAGTGAAGCTACTATCATCCAGGTTGTGGATCTTTCGAGCAAGGGCGAAGCTGTCGCACTCGCATCTACGATTGTAAGTACTGTTGTCGTTATTCTCATTAATATGACACGCTTGGCCTGTTTCTTTCTAGTTTGTGTCTGATCTTGCATGAACTTATCGTTGATAGATAGATCTATTTTCAAGTTAATATCAATAGAGTAGGAAGTGGTCGTACTCTGTTTGTCTACAGGACTCATCGAGGAGCGAGAGTTTGGAGCTCAACTCAGAGCGTGCAAGGACAAACGTCGATAAAAAGGTACTTTTGTTCTCCTTTTTCCTCATGCATTAGTTTGTATAGATTTGAAAGGAATTCAGTGTCCACATTAAGCACTTTCTGTCTTAGAGTTTAGTGTCTAGCTCTTTGAGGCAATCTACCTGTCCGCAGGGAGATTTTCCTACAACAAAAACTGGCGACTCCACTGGGGAGTCCTCAAATCGAAACTTCTTGTTTTGATTTCTCCTCATAGACCTTTTCTTACTCCTTGATTGTTTTCAGACCTGGTTCACCCCCTTTATGATTTATTTCATGAGCTGATTGACTCCCTAACCCATCACACTCAGCTTGATTGTCGAGACCGAACTGCAATTTTTGGATTTTTGACACTTTTAGGAGATTTCTAAACCTGGCACCCCTGTCCCTGTGTTAACAGAGCGCCAGCGCTCCCTTAGTACCTTACACAGAGCACTATAACACTCCTTTCCCTTGACAACAGAGNACCTCTATGTTTCTCTTGCTGGGTCACCTTGTGAGTCAATGCTTCTTCCTTTCCAGCTTTGACATCTGTCTTTTTGAAGAACAAACATCTTGTTGTTTGGATTTTGTATCCTTTTTCACTATTGTTGTTGAGTTTTTCTGTCATTTGGAGTTTGAAACCCATGCATTGTCTTTCTCTCCTTTTTGACCGAGCGAAAAACTCTGGTGAAGGTCATCAGAGGCCTACGAATATTTTCATTTGGTTTTAGTTAAGATCATTGTTCTTCAACATTTCTTTTGGTGTGAAGTTTTTTATTTCTCTTTTATTTCTTCTTTTCTTTCGCTTCTTGTTTTGATCACAACGAGAGGGTGTATTGTTTGTACGATTCTTGCTTATGTTGGTCTGATTTTCATTGATCCAAAAATATAATTAGCAAGACGAGCATTGTTTGAATTAATCATTATTCATATACAAACAATAAAGAGACATCTTCATGATTGATTTTTCATATTAGAAGGTATCTCAAAAGTTTTAACATCACATCAGGATTTGATTGAAGAAAATTTGTTTGAGGACATTCCTTATTAGTGCTTGTTAGTGAAAAGAACTCTCTCTCCCCCTTAGATAGATGTTCATCGAAAAGAAATGACTGCTTATCATCTTTGATGCATTTTTTTTGGGACTGAGTCATAATTCCATTCGTTTCACTTCCATGCACCCCTTTTGAGTAAAGAACATCTATAAAATGAACGCTAACTAAAAGTTGTCTAGAACATTTTATTTTCTAGGATCCTCCACCAACAGTAGACTAGGCTTAGTACTTTGGATTAGGCTATGAGCATAACTCTCCAAAGTTTCCAAAACAAAAATTAGCATCCTGAGTTAGGGAGAGTCAAATCCAATTGTCGTATAAGTCTACCTGGGATCCCCCTCTCACACAGGGGTTACGCACGAGGTCGCATTCGGGAAAGCTACGGGGATTATCCCTCCATGGTTTGACTGATTGTAGTGGTCAGATCGTATTATGGGGATCGCTTAAAGGTAAATCCACAATTACTACATGGAAGCCTTTTAGTTGATTTCGGGCCAGATACCCTGCCCGTACGTTCGGATCGGACTATCGACTGTACCCGCCCAGGGGATAACTACGAATTGGTAACCTTACTGGCCATAATCTTTAGGGTCTTACACAAGGTGACAGTGAAGGGAAGTCTCACTATACCTGGAGAGGACATTGGTCAAACTCACTCAGGCTCCTTGGAGGGTAAATCCACAATTACTGCGTGGAAGCTTGCACCAAGGTGTAAGTTCGTTAAGCAGGTCTCCATTGTAACTATTCCACCATATCCCTGCCCCTTCTCGACGTGATCACGCGACGTTGGATTTCATCACCAACTAGTACGGTCATCGAGAGAAGGCCCTGTTTGCTTGGTTGTGATTCTTAGATTATATTAGCGTATGTTGTTTCTTTTCGGTAGTTGGCCATAGATCTTTTTCGTTGACTCTTTTTTGCCAACATCGACCCTCCATGCCGTTCGCGGAGGCTACAAGGACTTCCTCCAGAAAATATGGAAGGGAACACCCCTTTACCCCCTCATTCTACGGAGGAATCTCCTCAACAGAGCGAGGTTCAAGATACTACAACTTCCCAAGAAGAAGTTCCCACTCCTTTGGAGAATTTTTGAATTGTTTCAGAGTCTCCGAAAGCTTTCTGCATTCCGGAGGGATATGAACAACGTGTCCTCCAACTGAATTCAGTTGGTGAATTTGTTGTCATCAATCCTTCTAACATTCCGACTGGGTCTCATTCAAACCCTTTAGCCGATGACCCCTTTTGGACCGCAGACATTGTTCGAAGTCCACCACGCATGGTGTGGGATCTTTATGGAATGAGGATGGGTGCTGACGCACCTATCACCTACACTGTACCCCTAAACCATTTTACCGGTACCACCGTTTTTACGGCCACACCATCTGTTGGTCCGAACACATCATCTGTTGGCCCAAGGCCTACTTTTCCTCTCCAAACGGCCCATTCTACAATGGTCCCTCACATTCCGACTATTCCTGTCGGTAATGCGGTGGTTAGCCAAGCTGCAATTGGCACACTAGTAACACCAAGACCTACATCATCACTCCCTTTTGGGTACAGAGCACTGAATTTTACCACTACCACTACTACCCAAGTTATACCGGGAAGTTCCATACCTATCCAACAACCCGGAGGGACCGGTCTTGGTGGTCTTAACCCATTCGGCAGTACCGGTCAGTCATTTATGTCTGGTTCTCAAATTTCGGGAACTCTACCTCAAGCTGGGGGGCATCCTCCCACCGGAGGACAGCTTCCATTTGGGGGACACCCTCATGTTGGGGGGCAGCCTCAATCTGGAGCCTACCATCAACCATATGGACAAAATGTGTCTGCCACACCTAATATGTGGAATATCCCTTTTCCAAGAAACCCACAGTTCTCAGCAGGACACAATTCTCAAGCTCCGCAACAACCTCCTTATGGACAAACGCCAAATCCAGCTTATAATCCTCAAAACCCATCCTGTTATCCTCTGCTCGCACATGTTTCTCAAAATACCTCAAATCCTATGTACCCTGGTCAACACCAACCTCATACAAGAGGTCCCACTAGTTACAATTATCCACATAACCCAGTGTATGTCCCTACTGGTGTCCCCATGCCACACCAGCATTACCCACAAGTTAACCGACAACTACCTTTTCTAGCTACCCTGGACCTTCCAAACTTGTCTCGGCTAACGAATAATCCTATTTATCATTCTCCGGTTTGGCCAGATATTCCAGCTAAACTTCCTTCTGATATCCCAAAATTCGACGGAAAGTCCAGAGAAGACCCAAACAACCACGTGATGACTTTCCATTTGTGGTGTTCATCCAACTCCCTCATGGACGATTCTATACATTTGTGTCTTTTCCAACAAACGCTTACGGGTTCCGCAGAAAAATGGTATATTGAACTACCACATGCCTCTTTTCATGATTTCAACTCTCTCGACATGTCCTTCCTCACACACTTCCAACTACCCATTCGATACGAGACGGGTACTGAACTATTGACCTCCCTTCGTCAGACAACCTCCATACATATCTCCGATCATATCCATGAATGGAGATGACGACGAAGGCTAATCAAAGCGGTCATTCTTGACCAATTATTAGAGGAATGGTTCCCTAAATCATTGTTACCCCAGATTGCTCGTGATGTTGCCATGGGTGGTGTAGTCACCGAGGAAGAAGCTATTGCCCAAGATCAATACTTAGACTTGGTCTATTCACAGTCTGGGACTCTGTACGAGTTGATACCGAATGCTACCCGTGCCATTAATGATCCATCCAAACCATCGTCTGCCTCGCACACGGATGGAGTTATTGGCTCCGTCAAAACCCAATCTGTTTCCCAGTTGACTGGAACAACTCAGTGGCCCGCCTCGACGGCTGCTCCCAGCCTGACTCCACCCTCTTCTACCCCCCCTCAAACTCAGGTCTCTAAGGTGAATGCGGTCCAATTGACCCCTTCACAACAACTTGGGGGCAAGAAGAAAGCGAGAAATAAACCAAAGAAAAACAATAACAACGAACAACCAAAAAATCAACCACAAACCCCTGCTACCAGAAAACAACCACAATGAAAATCGAAATTCCCATGTCTCATTTGTGGCGACGATCACTATACTCGAGACTGTCCACATCGTGATGAAGTGGCCAAACTCTTTAAGGGAAATTCACAACCCGCGGTGCTTACTCAGCCTTTTCCACAGCAGCAATCTTTGGTTGCCCAAACCCCCACCGCAGGGGGCAGTTCCAACCAACCCCATGATGAGGCCTCGATAAGTGCCCACATTTATATGTTTAATGGGGTTAATCTGACCACTCGCTCTGCAACATATGACACGCCAGTTAAACCTGATAAGCCGAAGACGACTAATGGTTCCATACCGGACCCATTACCATCTTCCGTTAGTCCTCCATCCGGTCCGCTTCAGATTGAGAAACCTTCGTTTGACTCCATTTTACGCCCTCCTAAGAGCACTATCCGAAAATCTACCTTCAATCCTAGTTCACGGGCTGCCCAAACTACAACATCGTAGAAGATTTGGCCCAAGCACCATGTGCTATGTCCGCTTTAGAAGTTCAACAACACTGTCCTAGCCAATGTAGAACGCTCTTAGCTGCCATTGGTGCTTTTGATCCTGAGTCATCAAATAACCTCACGTTTAATCTGGATTATCACCAACCGCGACTCTCCCACCAGCTAGCTTTCCAAATCGATGTTGTTGTTCACAATCAACAAATCCACCGAACTATCTTGGATGAGGGAGCCTCTACTTGTGTCATGTCCTTAACTTGTTGGAAAGGCTTAAAATCACCTGCCCTTAACAAATCCCCCACAATTTTACGTGCTTTCGATGGACGAGGTTTTCATCCTCACTGATTGTTACAATCCTTAGTTGTTCAGTTGGGCGAAAAAACTATTACCGTTGATGTCGAGGTGGTCGATGCCCCCCTTGATTACAACCTATTTCTTGGAAGAAGTGGTTCTACGCTATGACTTTTATTGCATCGTCGGTGTTTTGATGTGTACAATTCCCCCATCAAGGCAAAATTGTCACTGTCGATCAACTCGATTTTTGTACACCCGACACTCGCGTCCCTGTCACCAACAACATCCCTTTTTTGGGAGACCACCCAGTTACATATGAAAGCATTGGTGTTGGCTTATTGAAATATTATAGCCTTATGGGTACTTTCCCTACACCACTTCCACCTACCACGCATCATATTTCCGCCATCAATATGATCTCGACTATGCCTTATCAATCCTTGGAATCATCTGATCCTTGGATTGTACCTAGTCCTCTGGAATTCAATGTGCTCGGTGGCACTATGCCACTTAGCCCAATCGAGGCTACATACGTAGCTATTCAATTTACCTCTCCCTCTTCGAACAACCCACATTTGTTGGCACTTGATGCCTACTCGGTGCCCTCATGGTTGGATTCCCTATCGTCTGTCGTCGATTACATTTCCCAAATTTTTCCTTCTGACGAATCTATTATGGAAATGCTTAGCATTGACGATCTACCTTGGGATGATAACCATCATCGATCCTCTTTTCTTCCGCCTTTGGAAGAAATTTAACAAGACATACACTTTGTCTTCCCTCCCGATGTTACCGATGCTCCACAATCTCCTATCCTCACACAAGATACTCTCTCTGAGGGGAATATGGGTAACATCTCTACTACGATTGTTATTGAGATTTTGATCAAAGAAGGTGTCGTGGAAAACATCAACCTTGTTGCTAATTGCACACCCGAAGAAGTGGTCTCTTACACCGCTTTGTTTAAAGAATTCCGCGATGTCTTTGCATGGAGCTACGAGGAAATGCCAGGGATCGACCCTTCGATCGTCGTGCATGAAATCAAGACTTACCCTGATGTGAAACATGTTCGACAAAAGCTTCGCCCGGTTCATCCCAAGAAAATCGCAACTATAAAGGCAAAAGTTGAGAAACTTCTAAAATCTGGCTTTATCTATCCCGTCCCTTTGACAGAATGGGTCTCCAACCTTGTTCTGGTTGGCAAAAAACAAGGTACCATCCGTGTTTGTGTTGACTATCGGGATATCAACAAAGCATGTCCTAAGGACAACTACCCTACGCCCTTCATTGACCAAATCATCGATAATTACGCTGGGAGTGTAATATTCTCTTTCATGGATGGCTTCTCTGGGTATAACCAAATTGAAATCTTACCTACTGATCAACATAAGACAGCCTTTATCTGCCCATGGGGTACTTTCGCCTATCGAAAGCTACCTTTTGGCCTTAAAAATGTTGGTGCTACTTTCCATCGGGCCATGTCGTATTCTTTCCACGATATCAAGCATATCGCAGAGCCTTACCTCGAAGATTTACCCGCCCACTCATCCAATCGATTCGCTCACATTGATCACTTACGGGTGATTTTTCTTCGATGTCGGTTCTACCGTATTCGCTTGAACCCACATAAATGAATTTTTGCTTTCGAATCCGGTCGACTCCTCGGTTTCATTGTCTCCAAAGACGGGATTAGGGTGGATCCCTTAAATATTAAGGCCATTCTATCCTTACCCCCACCTACCAATTTAACCCAACTCCAAATTTTGCAAGGCAAAGCAAACTTCCTTCGCCATTTCATTTGAAACTATGCTGAGATCACTAAAGGATTCATGCGGTTACTGCAGAAAAACACCCCTTTCATCTAGGATGACACTGCCCAATGGTCATTTGATGCTCTCAAGCATGCCTTGACCCATGCACCTTTGTTACATCCTCCGGAGTATACAAAGGACTATATCCTTTACTTGGCCGCCTCCACTTCCACTATTGCAATGGTGTTAGTTCAGGAGGACCCCAACGGTGAAGAACATGTGATTTATTACCTAAGCAAGAGTCTATCTAGACCCGAACTCCGATATTCACATGTCGAAAAACTGGCTCTGGCAGCCGTCATCACTGTCCAGAGATTCTTCCATTACATCTTATTACGAACCACCACAGTGATTGCGGACTCCAACCCCATGTACCACGTCTTGACATGTCAAGTACTTGGGGGCAAATATTCCAAATGGATCGTTATCCTTCAGGAATTCGATCTTGAATTTACGAAGTCCAAAGCCAAAAAATCCCTGGTGTTCACAGAGCTTATCTGTGCTCTCCCTCATGCCGATGAAGACATCGAACCTAGAGATTCTCTCCCAGATGAATCTCTTTTCCTCATCAGCACCTCTGATCCTTGGTACAGAGACATCCTCCTTTACCTTAAAACCCAACGTTTTCAGCCTAACATTTCTTGCGAAGAGCGTCGACGTATTCACCACCATTCTCGTCGTTATCTCATCGTTGGTGACCCTTTGTATCGTCGTGGTATTGACACCATCCTTCGAAGATGTCTGGTTCACAATGAGGCTGAACACGTTCTGAACAATTTTCACCTTGGCGCCTGTGGCGGTCACCTTTCCGGAATGGCCACAACCCAAAAAATCCTACATGCCGACTATTTTTGGCCCTCAATTTTCAAAGATTGTATCAAGGCAATCAAAAAATGCCCACCCTGCCAAGTCTTTAACAAGAAGACATGTACCCACCCTACTGCACTACACCCCATTATCGCCATCGGCCCCTTCGCCAAGTGGGGTATCGATTTCATGCAGTGTAAGCCTACCTCAGCCGAGGGGCACGGTTATATAATCGTCGTCGTCGACTACTTTACCAAATGGGCTGAGTCTATGCCTACCTTCCTAAACGATGGTCGTACCGCAGCTATGTTCCTTTTCAACCACATCATAACTTGTTTTGGTGTACCACGTGCCATTGTCACTGATCACGGTGCACACTTCAAAAACCAGATGATGAGCGAACTACATGTCAAATTGGGTTTTCGCCATGAAAACTCATCCCCTTACTATCCTCAGGCCATGAACAAAGACCTGAAAACCATGATTCAACGCATGGTAGGGGAAAACAAGACATCGTGGCATCTACAACTTTTCTCTGCTCTCTGGGCTTATCGCACCTTCGTGAAAACCGCAACTGGATTTACTCCTTTCCAGTTGGTGTATGGCATTGAAGTCGTTGTACCAATCGAGTGTGAGATTCCATCACTGAAACTCAAAGTAGAACTCCTACCCCATACTTCTACTGAAGAAGAACGCTTCTTATATCTATCCAAGCTGGACAAAACATGTCGTGATGCTGCTCTCATCAATGAGGCAGATCAGAAATGAATTAAGATTCAATACGACAAATCCGTCCATCCTCGAAATTTCGCAGAAGGAGACTTAGTCCTCGTCTATGACCAAGCTCATGACAAATTGGGGACAGGCAAGTTAGAACCTCTGTGGCATGGCCCTTGCATCGTGAAGCCTGTTCTACATAGAGGCACCTATGAATTAGTAGATTATAATGGAATTTCCCTAGGAGAGCCCCGGAATGGGCTTTACCTTAAAAGGTACTATGCTTAGATTACCCAACATGCGTGCTTTGTACATTATTGTATTTTAGTTTGGTGTGTCTATTTCTTTCGCGTGCTCGAGTCTTTACCTTTGTCACTCATGACTGTGCTTGTGTTTTCATGCGCAGATGACGTCTTCCTTTCCTATCTTTTTCGGGTTTGCGGATGGCGCTAGTCGACATACCCGGAACATTGCTTCAGCAGCATGGGTTATTTACCAATTCGACGAGGTGGTGAGTTTAGGAGGGATCTGCTTAGGACCAGCAACCAACAACATGGCAGAATATCATGCTATCATTGGACTGTTGGCCCAAGCCTCCTCTCTAGGTATCTCTCTGATCCGTAGGATCTTTTAATGACTTATGGTTGAGTTTTAATTTTGCATGCGTTAATTAACCATTTGAGAAAACTTAGTGAAAGAATGAGGAAAGAAGAAGAATTATAGAAACCATATACATAAGTGCATATCTGAAATGCAATAAAATATAGCAAACCATAACACGCAGATTGATAACGGAGTTTGGTACAACTTTGCCTACGTCTCCGGGCCTTTTCTCTGTGGGGAAGGCTTCCTTATTTCTTCTCAAAAGCTCAAAAGTACATCAGTGCAATGCCAAATGGCTACAAGACTGATCTGTTCATGTTCTTCCAGATCTCTAGAATCATGCAAAGAAAATGGCACACAAAACGGACGTCCGGAGCTTCCAGAAATGGTCTGACAGCGTCTCCTCCTCAAAAGCTTCTCTGCCTCAAAATGGCTTTGGCTTGGCTTCTCCTCAGCATAATTTTGCTCTGAATGCCCCCTATGGCCTCAAACAGGCCTGGGTTATATAGCTGGGAAGTTGGTTGCTCATCTCCAACTTCCCCCTAAAATTTAGGCTCCAAAAATGCCCAATATCCCCCAAAAATGGAGAAAAACAATTAAAAATAGGCTATTAACAACTAAAAACCCCAAAACTATGGCATAAAACCCAAATGGGAAATAATTATGGGTGCAGCCCCCAATAGGCATGCTCCTGGTCACATATGTTGGCCCATGTGGTTGAGCGCTCATGCGCTAGCCCTTTTCCATTGGCTCCTGGTTGTGGCGCCTTTGCATAGGCCCACGGCTTAACGGTTGTAACCACCAACTGCTGTAACCGCGCCCGTTTGGTGGTTATAGTTCTGGTCCCGTGGTAACCACCCGGGGCCCGGTGGCTAGTCTCGATCCACAACCCCCACGCCAGTTAAATCCTCTGTCGAACGGCCATATGGAACGGTGATATGGTATGGCGTGCGCCAAGGGCTGGGGCTAAGCCCCGACCCTTTCCGCCCGCGGCTTAACACTTGAACCAATTTTAAATATAAATTACCCTGTATAGCTAACAAGGACTACAGTGTGGGCTAGTGGTAGCCCACACTCTACCAAATCATTGCCAAAGGGAGAGGTCACCAGTTCGAATCCGGTCGACTATACAAAATTTTTATTAACAAACCATTAGACCAATACCGGGGTGCCACGTGGCAGCCCATGACTGGGCCACATGGCACCTTACAAACCAACCAATATATGCCACGTGTCAGTCGCCTATTGGTCCACGTGCCTGCCACTTGTGGGAAGCCGTACTACCTCGTCACCTTGCCACATCAATCGCTGTACTGTCCCGTCACTCTGCCACGTCAAATGCTGACGTCATCCGTGCCACGTGTCACCCTTACAGTGGTGACACATGTCACCTCGGGATAGGTCCATCTGTATGCCCGTACGCCCAAATCTTCCTGACACATGTCGCCTCCTGGTGCTGCCACATGTTTCTTTCTGGTTTTTCCACGTCAGTTATATAGACCGTACGGTCTGCACAGTCAGCGTGACACATGGACTGTACGAACTGTACAGTCATCCCCCTTTTTTGCCTGTTTGACTTTTCAGACAGAATGCAATATCTCTCTCATACAGAGCCCATTTGACAAAGTAAATATACCACCGAAATCAGGAAGACGAGACGGACGCAATGGCACAGGTTTCATCGCATTCCGAGCACTATCATTTTTGAGCATTTTTCAAGCCCTGTCAGGCTTCTGGATCCGATTTCGGATCACACCTCCCCACAATAAGACCTTTTGGTCCCCAAAAGGTTACTGACCAGTCAACAAGCTCGGGATAGGCCACCCGGCTTGCTCTCTATCTCTGAACTCTGTCCTATGCACCTGTCTCATCAAGATCAACTGTAACACAATCATGACAACTGACAGTATATTGTTAGCCATTTGAACCTTGTTACATCTTACTGAAGCTACTATCATCCATGTAGAAAACATTGCTAATGACAGCATCAAGAAGACGACTGCAAATGAATTGATATACTTGAAATATCTGCACGACATGAGCTTATCTTGAAGCAACTTATGATTGATTTTCCATTCAACAACCATGTCTTGTTATTGCTTAAGATCAATTACTTCATTTGAAACAATTATTGGTTTGTTGCATTCTTGCACTACATTCATTAATTGTTCCCTTGTTTGAAGTGTTTTATTTGCTTTAACATGATGAGCATGCACCACATAATCATGACCTACTTTAGTGAATTGATATTGATTCTTTGTCCTGTAGAAGATTGCCTTACGATCAAACAAGTATGGACTACCTAAGATCATTCCACATTATCTTAACGACACAACATCACAAGTTACTTCGTCCACATACTTAGATGAAATTGGAAATTTGATTGTGCACTGTTTTGTTATGTGCATCTGATGATGATTGCTTACCCATTTAAGTGTGTAAGGCTTATGATGAGTTTGTGTTTTTAATCCCAATTGTTTAACCAATTCTTCTGAGATTAGATTAGATTGAGATCCAC
>ML798479.1:79723-95396 GCA_009831015.1 Picea engelmannii | reverse complement strand
ATGTTTATTCTTATGAACATTTTTCTTTCCACTAGATTTAGAACTTGAACTTGAAGAAGAAGGAGAAGAAGGAGGTGTTGATGGAGGTGAAGGAGGAATCTGAGGATGGTCCTCTTCCTCTTCACTTTTTCCCTTTGAATAATTACCCAAAAATGGCCGCTTCCGTTCCAAGTAATCTTCGTACAAGACTTTCACCATCTCCAACATGGCAAGGAATGTTTTCCGGAACTCTTTCTCATCTTGAGAAATCCCTTCTTCTGATGCCATCTTCTCGTTGTGAGAAGCTCTTTTCTCAATCCAATTAATGGATTCTCTGCAACAAGCTCGCCTTCACCACGCTGTAGCTTTTCCCTGGTTAACATGCAACTCAAATCCAAACGTCAACTAGCTCTGATACCACTTGATCTGTAGGATCTTTTATTGACTTATGGTTGAGTTTTAATTTTGCATGCGTTAATTAACCATTTGAGAAAACTTAGTGAAAGAATGAGGAAAGAAGAAGAATTATAATAGCCATATACATAGGTGCAGATCTAAAATGCAATAAAAGACAGCAAACCATAACACACAGATTGATAATGGAGTTCGGCACAACTTTGCCTACGTCTCCGGGCCTTTTCTCTGTGGGGGAGGCTTCTTTATTTCTGCTCAAAAGCTCAAAATTGCATCGTTGCAATGCCAAATAGATACAATACTGATCTGGTCATGTTCTTCCAGATCTCTAGAACCATGCAAATAAAATGGCACGCAAAACGGACGTCCGGAGCTCCCAGAAATGGTCCGACGGCGTCTCCTCCTCAAAAGCTTCTCTGCCTCAAAATGGCTTTGGCTTGGCTTCTCCTCAGCACAATTCTGCTCTGAATGCCCCCTATGGCCTCAAACAGGCCTGGGTTATATAGTTGGGAAGTTGGTTTCTCATCTCCAACTTCCTCCTAAAATTTAGGCTCCAAAAATGCCCAATATCCCCCAAAAATGGAGAAAAACAATTAAAAATAGGCTATTAACAACTAAAAAACCCAAAACTATGGCATAAAACCCAAATGGCAAATAATTATGGGCGCAGCCCCCAATAGGCACGCTCCTGGTCACATATGTCGGCCCATGTGGTCGAGCGCTCATGCGCTGGCCCTTTTCCATTGGCTCCTGGTCGTGGCACCTTTGCATAGGCCCACGGCTTAACGGTTGTAACCACCAACTGCTGTAACCATGCTCATTTGGTGGTTATAGTTCTGGTCCCGTGGTAACCGCCCGGGGCCCGAGGGCTAGTCCCGATCCACAACCCCCGCGCCGGTTAAATCCTCTGTCAAATGGTCATATGGAACGGTGATATGGTATGGCGTGCGCCAAGGGTTGGGGCTAAGCCCCGGCCCTTTCCCCCCACGGCTTAACACTTGAACCAATTTTAAATATAAATTACCCCGTATAGCTAACAAGGACTACGGTGTGGGCTAGTGGTAGCCCACACTCTACCAAATCGTTGCCAAAGGGAGAGGTCACCGGTTCGAATCTAGTCGACTATACAAAATTTTGATTAACAAACCATTAGACCAATACCGGGGTGCCACGTGGTAGCCCATGACTGGGCCACGTGGCACCTTACAAACCAACCAATATATGACACGTGTCAGTCGCCTATTGGTCCACGTGCCTGCCACTTGTGGGAAGCCGTACTACCTCGTCACCTTGCCACATCAATCACCGTACTGTCCCGTCACTCTGCCACATCAACTGCTGACGTCATCCATGCCACGTGTCACCCTTATAGTGGTGACACGTGTCACCTTGGGATAGGTCCATCTGTATGCCCGTACGCCCAAATCTTCCTGACACGTGTCGCCTCCTGGTGCTGCCACGTGTTTCTTTCTGGGTTTTCCACATCAGCTATACAGATCGTACGGTCTACACAGTCAGCGTGACATGTGGACTGTACGGACTGTACAGTCATCCCCCTTTTTTGCCTGTTTGACTTTTCGGACAGAATGTGATATCTTGCTCATACGGAGCTCGTTTGACAAAGTAAATATACCATCGGAATCAGGAAGACGAGACGGACGCAATGGCATAGGTTTCCTCACATTCCGAGCACTTTCATTTTTGATCATTTTTCAAGCCCTGTCAGGCTTCTGGATCCGATTTGGGATCACTCTCGTATCATTGTTTACTTAGACTCCCAACTCGTGGTCTATCAACTCAACCATATATACGCTATCCGTAATCCTATCCTGCTACGTCTCCACCTGCATGTTCGTCGTCTTGAACGAATGTTCGATTACATTGAATATAGACACATTCCAAGAGAACTCAACAGTGTTTCGGATTCATTAGATAATTACATCATGGATCAGTATCTTTCCCACATATAAGACTTAAGGAAAGCAAAATTGTACATCACATGTAAATTAAAACACATCACAGACATCATCATGTACAAATCATTGGCACTGTAAAAACTCGAAATTGTATATATATGTATATGTATATGTATATGTATATGTATATGTATATGTATATGTATATATATATATATGGCATGACTGAAATGTTTTGATTACATTCAAAAATTATGTAGAAGAGCAAAATGTTGGGTCTTTAAACCCCTACAACATCGCCTAACAAGGCATAAAAAAATATGATCACCAGAGAGACTCTAATCTCCCTGCACTACATTGTGTTGCGAGTAACATATCACTGCACGCACCACGCGTCTCAGTAGAGAATTGACATTCTCTGGCACTCCCACAATGTGCCTCTGTAGATGTAAAGGCACTTCTCCCCTCCGTAGAGGAGGAATGCCCATCGTTAGGCCTTGGAGGTTTCTTTCAACCTCCCGGAGACCTATCACGGGTACTCCCAGATCTACTACAACCGGAGCACCCCCACGACGTCCTAGCATCGGTATATCGGTCGGGCACACTGCTCCCTTGTCTGCATGTTGAAAACAATACATCTTTTAAACACTCTTCTATGTACCCAAAAAAATACATATACATTAAAAAACTTAAAAAACAAAAACTAGACAAGGTATGGCTCAGTCTCTTACCTGACACATCCCAGTCTTCCCCCATGGGTAAAATCAAATCCATACTCCCACGGAAATCTACCTCAGCATACGGGAAGTCTTCTATCCAGAGATATTGTCATCTCAGCCAAGCAAAGAAATCACTAGTGAAATGGAACTCTGACTCCGCTACTAGCCTCAGAGACAGACTAGTCCACCTCTCCATCCTTGGTTCGTCCACTGGTCGCACCGCCAGTGCTATCTGAGGCTGCATCTGGGGGATGTTCTCTAGGAAAAATGAGACCAAAAAAGAGCCGTAACCAAACTGCTTCTGTCCCATCCTGCACCGTGAAACCTGTCCCTTCACATTTCGAAGGAACCCTACACTCCAGTTGAACAATGTTGGTTCCAAACACTGTACACTATAAGCCACCTGCGATCTTGATGCTAGATGCGTGCTAGTACTACCCGTCACGCTCGTGATGGCAAACAAGATGGACCGGAGGGGTAGCTCTAAGATATCCTTGATAGGGATTCTACCCCCTACCAGTCTCGCTCCTGGAACGCAGTGACGTGCCAGATACACACCCACCTGCTCAGGTAGCGCCCTCTACCCGGAAAAAGATATGGGAACCCCTCTCTTCGAGAGGCCAGTCAAGAAATACACGTCTTCCAACTCAATGGTTAGAAGATGTGTGCCAATCTGGAATCCTTGCTCCGCAACATCCCATAATCCGATCATGTGCTCAAGCAACAAAATCTCCTTCTTCATTTTTTGCAATTTGAAGAATTTTAGTAAGCCACAAGCTCGCAATGCGGCCCGTGTGCGAGGACTCCACAAGGTAGCTAAGTCATCCATCTCATGTTCTCGTTCTTTCCACTCGATCATGGTCGCCGAAATCACCTACAAAACAAAAGAATAAAGAATTTCATTATTTCAACGTTTTGGCACTTCGACAATTTTCAAAAGCAATATAAAAAACATGAAATCTAATGCCCACGTTATTTAAAGAGACCACACCCTCTTTTACAATCATCATGCCCTCTCTTAGCCATTCAATGTTCACCATACAATAACAAAAACGTTTTAAAATGAAAACGATTTCTCTATGGCTGTGTGGGCATATGTGAGGATTTTTCATGGGTTCTTTGCCAAAAATTACCCATCCACTTAGGTATTGAGGCGTTGACATCTTATCCATCACCTTCTAAAACATTTTTGCAAAAAGAATCCCCTTTTTCCATCATTTTTAATAGAGGTCGATTTGGTCCTTTTTGGGGCAACTTAGGGCTTCATTTTTTGAATTAAATGCTGCTATGAAAATGAATATTAAACCATGTAATTGAAACAAGGAGAGATGAAGACCTACCTATTCCAAACGGCGAGAGAAACAGTCAACCGTGGCTCTGGTATCAAGTGAAAAAAGATCCACCTCCAAAATGAGAATCTCCACTACTCCAAAATCCTTGTGCAAAATGAAATGGTAAATGGAATTTTCATTGTATTGTTATTTATAAATTTCCATTTTATATAAGGTATAGTCATTTATGGGTTTCTCTAACAATATAATGGCTTCACTAAACCCCTGATTTGTAGTTTTGACATCGCAGGTTTCCTGGCAGTTCTGATGGGTTATTTACCTTGTTGCACTTATGAGCATAGTCTTAGTTCGTTCTCGAGCTCGAAAATATGAGAACGCACCAGGTAGACTTTTATCTCTTTTTCGGACCCACGTGGACACACGAAAAAGGAACCCCCCTGGAGTCATCTTTAAACTCTTTTCAGACTCTCTAAATATGAAAATATTGTCGAGTGACCTTGCTTCCTTTCACACTCGTTAAAAGGTTCGGAAGGGCATCTTTCGAGTGATAGTTTATCTCTTTTTCGGTCTCATTAGACCACTGTACGAAAAAGGAACTAAGAGAGTTCTCTTTTAAGTGTTTTTCCAAACTCTATAATCCTGAAAAATCTTCGAGTTTTCTTTCTTTGGACTCGCTAAAGCACACATCGACAGGCCCATACGGGATCGAACCCTTACTTCTTCCAGTTCGTTAAACAAAGAAAGAGGAACTTACCGAAGGTGAGTTATATCGAGCATGTGTTACCCTCCTCTATCTCATTAAATCAAAAAGAGGTACTCATCTATCTGGATGGGGGGAAATTGAAAGAAGCAAGCCAAGCAGTCTCTTGAGAACATCATCGAGCAATTCTTAGAGTCGCCCTTGAACAGGGCACTTTGTCTTTTGCACGCATTATCATCCGCTGAACCTCTACACTGAGCCAATCTTTTGAGTTTCTTTCACTCCTTTGGGTCACCTGACGTAAGTCACTGCATCCACTGCATCATCAAGTTTTGGTCCATGACATGTTCTGTTGTTGTGCCTCAGTGTTCAAGGGAAGTATCTGCCTCTAGAATCAGCCATCCCAAATATCTTGCCTCAAAACCTGTGTCAGTCCACGTCCTTTTGATCCACCAATTACATCTCTATATCCGTTTCGTGTCATTGATGGGGGATACATCAAGGCCCTCCTTCGACGAGCTTATTCCTGTCGACCTCAGCACATCATCCGGGAATTAGGCTTAGAAACCAGTTAGTACTTTGGGACATGCATGCCTCAATGGCAGGCCTCCTCACATTCGACAGTGGGTTTACATCATTGACCTATGATCGGATGATTCCACGGATGTTCGACTCAAACTCATCCATTCACATTTGTTGGAATGTACTAGGGTACCTTGGGAATCATTGACATTAATGGTGATCTCCCTCGCACTTGTTAATGGTTCACACCATTGACCGGTAATCAAGTGGTTTCTGCCATGTTCGACATCAAGACATCTATTCACATGGTTAGAATAGTACCACATTGGGATTGGTAAGAAGACCCTGGGTTGAGTCATCGTTTTGATATGTACTCTACCCAGGTTGCGAAGGAGTTTCTCTTGGACAAGTGATGGATACACTGTTACATAGATCCACTTTGTATTGGTCGTGGCTATGTCTTGTCATCTTGTAGATCCACTGTGTATTCTTCATGGCTATGATCAGTCCAAGTCATCAGAGTATAGATCCACATTGTATCCTCAGTGGCTATACCTTTTTTATCAATACAATTATGGATCCGCAGTGTATTTTTTGGCGGCCATATCTTGCAAGTCTTGATCACCCAAGCATAGGTATGCCTGCCTTGGGTTTTGAAACATGTCATAATATTTGTTGGATGTTTGTGTGCAGATTCTGTCAGGTTCTCCGAGTCTATACCCTTGCTTGAACGTCTACAAAGAATTTCAGTTATCAGTTCGCATCTTCTAACTTCATACTTTGGGGGGCAATCTGTTACACCTTAATATTGCTCACTACGATAAGTGTCGTAAGTGTTGCACGATCCTCTCAACTGTCGCAAGTGTCACATGTCATTCACAAGTGTTGCAAACATCAAACAAAGAATATTTTTATGATGACGACACCAAGGAGATACTTAGGATACCTCAGACACTTGAATAGGAGGAAGGAGAATGATCTACTGAAGTCAAGGAACTCTTATAGCCCTTAAAACAGGGTTTTGAAGGAGAGTGCTCCCCTATAGCATCCTTAGGAGCACTTGCGCTCCCCCACAAGCTACTGGGGAGCATTATAACAACAAACCACCTCTTTAAAGGAGCGCTGCCCATCCTTAGAGCATTGGCGCTTCCCTTGAGCCTCCTAGGGAGCATTATAGCGCCCTGATGCCCCTTTTGAGGGAGCGCTATCTAATTTGAGGCAGTGGTTGGCCCGTTGAGGAGAATAAGGGGAGGATCTCTCAATTTTAGAAGGCAGTTGCATTCAAATTCTTGGTTCCATCAGGAGATCCCTGATCTAAAGAGGGGATTCCTCAACTTGTTCTAAAGATAACTCAAGAGGTTAAGCTTCTCTTAACCTATATAAGCAGGCTCCATGATGTTAAAAAGGGGGAAGAATTGCTAGCATGAAACCTATGATCTCATAGGAAACACACAGTCAGCCAAAGGAGAGTGATCAGTGAAGCTGCTATCATCCAGGTTGTGGATCTTTCGAGCAAGGGTTAGACGAAGGGGACTTGACGAAGTTGTCGCACTCGCATCTACGATTGTAAGCACTGTTGTCGTTATTCTCATTAATATGACACGCTTTGCCTGTTTCTTTCTAGTTTGTGTCTGATCTTGCATGAAATTATCGTTGATAGATAGATCTGTTTTCAAGCTAATATCAATAGAGTAGGAAGTGGTCGTACTTTGTTTGTCTACAGGACTCATCGAGGAGCGAGAGTTTGGAGATCAACTCGGAGCGTGCAGGGACAAACGTCAATAAAAAGGTACTTCTGCTATCCTTCCTCCTCATGCATTAGTTTTTATAGATATGAAAGGAAGTCAGTGTCCACATTTAGAACTTTCTGTCTTAGAGTTTAGGGTCTAGCTCTTTGAGGCAATCTACCTGTTCGCAAGGAGATTTTCCTACAACATCGGTGCTTCCTTCTAGTGGGTGCTAGAGAATCCAGAGAGTTGGTGCTCTCGACAAGTTGCAGCTTGTAAAACAAAGGTTGTAGCCTCATTATGAGTTGGTGCTCATAAGTATGATAATGTACAAAATGTAAATATTACTTATCATATAAAGAAGAAGAGGTTTTTACCCTTTATGGGTTTCCTCAGGAAATATCTGTCTCTGTATATTTCATATGTGTGAATGATGTTGAATGTTGTATTGATTACTTCCCTGCATTATTATGATTGACATTAAGTGTTCTGCAAAGAGTTTAAAATAAGCATAATTGTTTAAGCATGGTAACAACTGATTCACCCCGCCCCCCCTCTCAGTTGTCCAACAATTGGTATCAGATCTGGCCCCTTTTATCTAAGGGTAGATCCTAGAGTTTAAACATGTCAATCCATGAAGAAAATTCAACCAATAAGGCCCCTCTGTTCAATGGAACAAACTTTGCCTTCTGGAAAGTTAGAATGAGAACCTACATAATGGATTTAGGTGCAGATGTCTGGGATGTGGTAGATACTGGTTATGTAAAGCCAGTTGTACTAGCTAATAAGGATGGCAATCTAGAATTTAGCTTCAACGCTAAGGCTATGAATGCTATCTTGAGTGGGCTTGCAAAAGCAGAATTCGTAAAAGTTATGCACCTAGAAACTGCCAAAGAAATGTGGGACAAACTCATTAGCAGTTATGAAGGTAATGAGAAGGTAAAGGATGCCAAGCTTCAAACCTACAGAGTACAATTTGAACAGTTGAAGATGAAAGAAGATGAAACTGTTGGAAAATACTTTCTGAGAGTTGAAGAACTGGTAAATGCAATGAAAGCACTTGGTGAAAAAATTGAGGAACCTTCTTTAGTTCAGAAAATTTTCATATCTCTACCAGATAGGTTCAACCCAAAGGTCTCTTCTATAGAAGAACTTAATGATATAAAAACCTTAGAGTTTTATCAACTTCTAGGAACATTGACTACATATGAAATGAGAATAGTTAAAGATAAACCCACCTCCAGAGAAGCATCATTTAAGGCAGACAAGAATGAGGATTCTGAGCCTGATGAAATTGAAGCAAAATTTGTGAAGAGACTGAAGAAGGGATCAAGTAAATACAAAGTTAAAATGCCTTTCAAATGTTTCAACTGTGGTAAGATAGGTCATTTTGAAAATAAATGTCCTCACAAAAGAGAGGATCAGACATGTGATGATGAGGAGAAGCACAAACACAAAAATTTCTTTAAAGAGAATAATTTTAAGAAGAAAAGCCTTTGTGTAAACAATGATGATGATCCTTCAGATGATGAAGACAATGACTCCTCTATTGAAGATAAACTAAATGATTTTATGCTTATGGCTATGGGAGATCTTGATGATGAACACACAGGAGGTGAAATGGATGATGAAGAAGCTGTGGTGGATATGGAAGGTGAATTAATCAGTGCTTTGGAAGAAATTGGCAGACTCAGAATTAAGAACAGAAAGAAAAAACAATTGCTAATACAGTTCGAGAAAGACAGTAAATAGCCTGATGAAGACTTTGCCCTACTAAAAGTGGAATTAGAAGAGGCAAAGAAAATTCAAGACATTCTGAAACAACAATTATCGGAAAAGAAGGCAAGATGTGAAGCTCTGGACAAAGAAGTAGTGAAAACCAGGAAAGAGTTGGAGAAGTTTCAAGCCTTGTATCATCAGAATATGTCAAGTATCAAAGCATCAGAAGGATTAACCTCCATTCTAAATCAACAAAGAAACCCAAAGTTGAAAGCTGGATTGGGGTATGAAGAAGGATCAAGTAGTGATCATCCAAGTAATACAGAACCTATCAAGTTTGTCAAATCCTCAAACATTGACAACAATCACTATGCAGAAACAAAGAAATAAAATCAGCCACCAAGAAGGAATGAAAGAAAAAGTACCAGAACCGAATTTGTAGATCAGAGAGATTATCAGCATGAAAGAAATTGACCTCCTCAAAGAAGACAGACTTTTTCAAGGTACAAAGGTTTTTTCTATGGTTATTGTTTTTTCTTCTCTAATTTTGGTCACAAAGCTATAAACTGTTCTTTAAGATTTAGATATGAACAACCAATATATTCAACGAATAACCATCTTCCACAACAAAGATCGAGACAACCAAGCAACAAACAACCTAAGACTATAAATCATGAGATGGTTGGGAAAAGGACGTAGGTTAAACATAACAATAGGTATGAGCATAACAATCGCTATGATCTTTTATTTAGTGAACCAAAATGTTACATATGTCATAACTATGGACATAAAGTTGTAGATTGTCGCTTAAGGAATTACAAGCTAGATTTGATATCCACTACTGAAAATGTCAAGGTTTGGAAGAAGAAAGCAAATGACAAGTGTGGACTAGTGTTATCAGCCCAAAGACAAAAGAATCCCTGGTATATTGACAGTGGATGTTCCAAACATATGATTGGAGACAAAAGTAAGTTTCTAACTCTAAGTGAAAGCAAATTAGGGAATGTAACTTTTGGAAATGATGCGCCAAGAAAACTAAAAGGTAAAGGAATGGTAAGTTTGAGTAATGGAAAAGGGAAAGCTCAAGATGTGTTGTTTGTAGAAGGTCTGAAACATAATCTTCTTAGTGTCAGTCAAGTTTGTGATAGAGGATGTGAAGTCGTTTTTACCTCTAAAGACTATAGAATAAAATCTGTGAATTCAGGACAGCTAGTTGCAAAAGGGATAAGAACATAAAACAATGTATATGTGTTAAAAGAAGAAAAAGAATAATGCCACTTAAGCAAGTATGATGAAATCTGGTTATGGCATAGGAGACTTGGACATAGAAACTTTGACCACTTAATCAAGCTCAAAAATCTTGAGGCAGTAAAAGATCTTCTGAGAATATCAAAGCCCCAAGATTCTATGTGTAAACCCTGCCAAGTAGGAAAGCTAACTAGGACACAGTTTAATTCCAAGAGCTCTACTTCAACAGAGAAACCACTCCAACTAGTTCATATGGATTTATGTGGACCATCAAGACAGGAAGGCACAAGGAAATAAAACTACTTCATGTTGATTATTGATGATTACTCCAGAATTACTTCGGTTGCCTTTCTCAAGGAAAAAGATGAAGCATTTGAGAAGTTTAAAAAATTTAAGGCTTTAACTAAGAATTAAACAGGCAATAGGTTAAAGGCAGTAAGATTAGACAGAGGAGGAGAATTTATGTCAATTGATTTCAAGGAATTTTGTGATAAGCATGGGATCAAGAGAGAATACACAATCCTAAGAACTCCACAACAAAATGGAGTAGTTGAGAGGCAAAACAGAACAGTGCAGCAAATGGCTAGGTCAATGATGAATGAGAAGAACATTGGTCAAACCTACTAGGTAGAAGCAATACACACAATAGTCCATGTTCTTAACAAAGCCCACCTCAGACCACAAAGTGACAAGACACCTTATGAACTGTGGTATGGGAGACCTACTTCAATCAAACACTTCAAAGTCTTTGGGAGTAAATGTTACATAAAGAATAATGATGAGAACCTTGGAAAATATGATGATAGGGCTGATGAAGGTATCTTCTTAGGGTATGCTACAAACAGTAAAGGACACAGATGCTATAAAAAGAGGCTACATAAAATGGTTGACTGTATGGACATAAAAGTTGATGAAGGAATCCCAACAAGAGAGGTGTACAATAATGAGTCTTCTACAAAGGACACAGCTAAAGCTGAAGATGAACAGGTCCAAGAATCAGAAAACGAAGACTCTGAATCAGATGAAGACACAGATACTTAGACAGACTCAAATCAGCAGACAACTTCAAATTCCTCCTCCAAAATCACTCAAAAGAATCATCCTACAAGTCAGATAATTGGTGACAAAGACAAAGGTGTACAAACCAGGAGAAAGATAATCAAAAACATCGAACAATCACATATAGCTTTCATATCCATGCTGGAACCCAAGAATTTTAATGAATCTAGAAAAGATGACCATTGGGTTAAAGCAATGAATGATGAACTTGATCAGATTGAGAAAAACAATACGTGGGAGATGGTTCATAGACCTAAAGGTAAAAATATCATTGGTTCCAAATGGATCTTTAAGAATAAGTTGAATGAGCAGGGACAAGTTGTCAGGAACAAAGAAAGATTGGTCGGTAAAGGCTATGCTCAAATAGAAGGACTGGATTTTGATGAAACATTTGCGCCTGTAGCAAGATTAGAAGCTATCAGAATATTTCTTGCCTTTGCTTGTCATAAAAGGTTTAAAGTCTATCAAATGGATGTCAAGTCAGCTTTTCTAAATGGAGATTTAAATAAAGAAGTCTATATGGAACAACCAGAAGGTTTCGAACTGTTTGATAACCCTGACTTAGTATGCAAGCTGAAGAAAGCTTTATATGGGTTAAAACAAGCCCCCCGTGCCTGGTATCATAGACTGGATACGTATCTCAAAGACAAAGGGTTCAAGAGAGGTACAGTTGACAACAATCTATATATCAAAACAGAGGATAATGATTCGCTCATCGTGTTGGTCTATGTAGATGATGTCATCTTCAGATGTAATAAGGATTCATTGGTACAATGGTTTTCTTCTGCCATGGAGTCTGATTTTGAAATGTCTATGATAGGTGAACTGTCATTTTTTCTTGGTATGCAAATTACTCAGAGGTCTGAAGGGATGTTCATTTCTCAAGAAAAATATCTAAGATAAATGTTGAAAAGGTTTCAAATGGAAGATTCTAAACCTGTGGGCACACCTATGGTTACTAGATGCAAATTAAGTAAGGATGATGACTCACCTGATGTTGATCAAAGTTTATATAGGTCAATGATAGGCAGCATGTTGTACATCATGGCATCTCGCCCAGACATAATGCATGTTGTTGGAATGGTAGGAAGATATCAGTCTGCACCTAAACAGAGTCATTTTCTAGCTGTCAAAAGAATATTCAGATATTTGAAAAAAAGAATGAACTATGGCCAATGGTATCCTAAGAATCAAAATTTTCAATTATCAATCTACTCAAATGCTGATTGGACTAACTGCATGGATGAAAGGAAAAACACGAGTGGAGATGTGTTCTTCTTAGGAGATTCTCTAGTAGCATGGTTGAGTAAAAAGCAAGGTTCCATTTATTTATCAACTACAGAGGCAAAGTACATTGTAGCTACTACCTGTTGCACTCAGTTATTATGGATGATTCAAAAACTTGCAGACTTGGAGGTAAAATACGTTGCACTGATCCCAATTCATTGTGATAACACTAGTGCCATCAGTGTGTCCAAGAATCCTGCATTCCACTCCAAGACCAAGAATATTCCCATAAAATACCATTTTCTGAGAGAGTAGGTCACCAATTAGATTGTACAGGTCCATTACATTCCAACCACATAACAAATTGCAGACATCTTTACTAAACCCCTAGCCAAGACACCATTTGAATATCTCCGACAGAAGTTGGGTGTCATCCCATCTCACACCTAAGAGAGTCCATCCTGTTAGAGGGAGTTTGTATTGATTGAATATCTGATACCTCCAAAAAATACTGCAACAGCTCAGGGGGAGCATGTTTTCTATGACATTGATGTCAAAGGGGGAGAAAAGACTAGGTCTAGGTGCCTTTGTTTCCATTAATGCCAAAGGGGGAGATTGTTGGCATGTTTTACAGGCAGCATATGCTTGTCATTGATGTCAAGTACAACAACAATGATGGCTTGAGTATAAGTATAACGTGTCAGGCGGGCACCAGAAGTATTTTCGGAAGACGCAGCAGAGCAAGCTCGTGAAGACTAGAAGAGATAGTGCAGAGGTGCACGTAGAGTGCAGTGTATGTGTGTTTGTCATGGATGGCAAAGATCACGACCAACAGCACAACGATGATCACATGGCAAGATCAGCAGCTAAATTCCATTTCGGGTATCAGAAACAAAAACTCCATTTTGTAGTTCCGGATACCGGGAGTTGGAGGAGTCAAGAGTCGAGACTCTTCATCATAGGAATCCCGAAGTGACGAAATGAGAAACGTCGAAAATCCATAAATAGGCACATCAACTGGAGTTTCAGATACCGGGAGTTGGAGGAGTCAAGAGTCGAGATTCTTCATCACGGGAGTCCCAAAGTGCCGAAATGTGAAACATCAAAAATTTCGAAACATGCACATCAACCAAAGTTTCAGATACCAAGAGTTGGAGGAGACAAGAGTCGAGACTCTTCATAACAGGAGTCCTGAAGTGCCGAAATACAAAACACCGAAAATCCCAAAACAGGCACATCAACTGGAGTTTCAGATACCAGGAGTTGGAGGAGTCAAGAATCGAGACTCTTCATCATAGGAGTTTCAAAGTGCCGAAATGAGAAACACCGAAAATCCTGAAACAGGCACATCTACCGGACTTTCAGATACCAAGAGTTGGAGGAGTCAAGAGTCAAGACTCTTCATCACAGGAGTCCTGAAGTGTCGAAATGAGAAATTGTGAAAGCATTGTATGGATAAGTGCTTGGTCACTGTCGGTGGTCACATTGTCGAAGAGATGTAGAGAAGAGCTCGAAGAGACAAGCTCCATTTCGAAGGTTAGGACATGGAGAGTCGAGATGACTCATCACATAATCCCCGAAATGCGAAATGCGAAATGCGTGTTCAGAATTGGCCCCTGGTCATAACCTATGGTCACATCGACGAAGGCTCAAGGGAGGAGGTAGCATGAAGCTAATCTCTATTTCAGAGATCGCGACTTGGAGAGACGAGATGCCTCACCACAGGAATGTCGAAATGTCGAAATGTCGAATTGTGAAATGGCGAAATAATCGTGAGACCCATCATTTATGATCCAATGGTGCAGTTTTTTCGAGAATATGATCAAATGGCTACTGTTGCTCTTCTCAGTTAATCAATCAGTGGCGATTCAATTGTTGATGTGGTTTTTGGAGGTTCACAGTGTAACTACTAGAAACGACTGATTGTTTCTGCCAGATGACTCGAAGAGACTTTAGGGTGATCACCAGAGAAGCTAAAGAGTCTCAAGGAATCTGCTAGTGGAATGAAGACTATTCATAGAGGCAATTGATAGATGGAAGAGTGTTGAAGCCTATAACTGCAACAGAGATGATGAGCTCGACTGTGACAGAGAAGACAAAGAGTCTCTACTGCTAGAGAGGCTAAGGAATCTCAGCATAACACCCAGTGATGATGAACGCATGGGAATAACCACCAGAAAAGCTGAGGAATTGCCATGATGATGAGGTAGAGGACTTGACACAAGTAGAACATGTAGAACAGAGAGGGGGGGTTGATGCTTGAGCGAGCGAAGCAGAGAAAAAATTGAAGTGGCAGTGAACAACCCGATGAATAGAACCGTGGCACGTTGAAGAGCATGCAGAGGCACTGTGCATGGAGGACGAAGAAGGTGCACAGATAGTATAAATACGCAGAATAGAGAAGAGATGGGTGTTGTTGTTGAGAGGGATTTATGCACGTAGAAGGAGGCAGAGTGCAGGAGCCGAAATGCATAGAAGAGGAATGGTGCATTGAAGGGACATGGTGCACAGAGCATAAAAGGCAGAAGAACATAAAGCGTAAGGGGAGTGTGCAGGAAGACACTGATGCAGGTAGAGCAGAGCAGTGTAGCAAAACAGTGATAAGACCGATAAGCCATTAATAAATATTGTATCACTGTGATAAACTTATATATAGCAAACTTTAAATTTAAGGGTGGTTGGGAGGTGCTAGGGAGGACTGTTGTCCTCAGAGGTTCAAGTGGGTGCTTGAACACAGGGAGTTGTAGCTTCCATCTGGTTGCAGCCAAAAAAACCAAGGTGGCAGGGTGGTGCAAGGGATAACATTGGTTCTCTGATATACAGGTCGGTGCCTGTGTAACTGGAAGTTGGTGCTTCCATCCAGTTGGTGCTTCCTTCTAATGGGTGCTAGAGAAACCAGGGAGTCGGTGCTTCCTTCTAGTGGGTGCTAGAGAATCCAGAGAGTTGGTGCTCTCAGCAAGTAGCAGCTTGCAAAATAGAGGTTGTAGCCTCATTATGAGTTGGTGCCTATAAGTATGATAATGTACAGAATGTAAAGATTACTTATCATATAAAGAAGAAGAGGTTTTTACCCTTTATGGGTTTCCTTAGGAAATATCTGTCTCTGTATATTTCATATGTGTGAATGATGTTGAATGTTGTATTGCTTACT
>ML798479.1:57945-73016 GCA_009831015.1 Picea engelmannii | reverse complement strand
TCCATTTCTGTTGGCTGCCAATGCAAATGGATCTTCATTTGGTACAGCACGGTCAAGACGCCAAGAATGTTTGCGTGCTCATCTGGGGAGGGGCTGATCTCATCCCTTCCAATTTCCAACCGCCTACTTCATGGCATATCTCCGAGATGGTTACACGGCCTTTATTTCATTTTTTCCTCTGTACTGACTCCCGACTGGTCTCGTTTGGCCTTTTTAACGCCATTTTGGACAACACTGGCGTGTGGTTTCATTTATAGAAAAAATAGTTGGAGATGTGCATTTTAAGTAAGCATGGATTGCCTGAGACTATTTATTGGAAAGGTGGGTAACCAGGGCTGCAGGCAGGCTAAATCTGAGGGCATTTAATGAAGTTATGATTGTGGCCCAACATTAAATGTTGCAGTAGGTGGTATATACATCATAATATAATAGTAGTCTAAAGGTTTTATTTTTTGGCTGTTTATTGGTGATTTTTTTCGTTTGATTTTGTCAGAAATCTAGTGAGTAATGGTTGAATCTGCATATTTGAGTGGTTAAGTTTGTATAATCCTAGTGTCTTAATGGTTTTTCAGCAAGCTGAATCCATTTATGCATTCAAAAATGCAATTTAAATAACAGAAATCTAAATTTACATGGTCGAATTCCGACCAAAAAACTCAAAAATTAAAACGTTTAGCCAAAGCCTTGAATATATCCCTAACCTACATATCAAGATTATCTAACAATGTATATACTAATTGCCACAGCATTGAATGCTACCCAACATACTGTTATTAATCATCGTTTCTTTAATTACAGTATTCATTTTAGTGACACCAAATTACGGCGGACGTACCTGTTTTTTGCGTTATGCATTCCGTTTCTTTTTTGGGATTCAAATCCAGTCAGCGCCGAGGAGGAGCAGAGCAGCACAGGAAAGTTGAAGTCTTTTGATGATAACATTTCTTGCATTTGAATTTTATAAACGTTTGATGGCAGGCAGAAGCTTCAGACCTTGGAACCAGGCCTGGAATTCGACGTTCCAGAGAACGTTTTTTTTTTTTTTGTTGTTGTCTTGAAGAACGTATTTGATAGGCCATCTATAATTTAGCACGTAGCAACATACAGGGGTTAAAACATTAAAACCATCGTTTTGACATTTGCATAACCTGTTACAGTAATTTTGAATTGGTGTGGAAATAGTTTAGGGTTCAAATATTTTCTCATATGTGTGAGGGTGGTCTGGTGATGAGCTTGATCAGCAGCAACCTTGGGGTTTAAAGTTCAAAAGGTGTGTAGAAATTAAATAAATTCAATCTATAATATTGAGAATGTGTTAAGAATTTATTGGTCATGAGTTCAAACCACTCTGGATTCTTATCTTCTTTATTTGTTGAGTAACGATGGTTCAATTTAGTACTCTTTGGAGCGTTCATTACTGGCCTTCCTCTTCATCCGAGCAGATTCAGTGTCAGGCGTTGAATTTGAAATCTTCTCTGCCTATTTAATGAAAATTTTGTGGTTGGAAAAACAATTTTTCATTTTAAATTTTATGTAAATTTTTAACTATTAATTTTTTATTTGAAAATGAGAATTGAGCATCAAACAAAGTTGGATGGATTTTTATTCGAAGTTCTCCACCATTTTATCATCAACTTAATTCAACTATTCATCATATCATAACTGAAATTGCAGATTCCGGTTCTGCTACCTAAAACCAATGCAGATTATAAGATAGGCTTTCACTGATACTTTAGGGCGACTAATGTGTACATACAAGGAGGCAACTTCAATTCTCAAGGGAAGAGTTCGTCAAATTAAACTCCTTCCTAACTCAAACCACATTACTACCTGATAGGAACTAACAGGGAAGAAACTGCAAAAGTCTCGGCTCAAACCCTATAACCTATTAATGATAGGTTATCTAATAAATATGAAAAATAAAATACATTTGACAGAATGTTTAAAAGTAAAAAACAAAAAAATATTTCACAAAACGTCAAATTCCAGGCCTGCTCAGTGGTATGTTGGTTTGGCGCTTATTCTTCACTATTTTTAGTATATAACTGAATCGCCTTGAATGCGGCTATTGAATATTGGCATATGCGACAGTGCAGGAAGCGCACTGACAGCATTGACTAGATAGAGTTGGTAGCCCATGACTTGCGTTAAGAAATCACTCATTGATCGTACAAGCTACGTTGCAGCAAATTAATGAATATTTTAATGGCCATATAGAGAATAGCAATATGCACCATGCATGCAGTAGTGCATTTAATGTTGTGTATGTTTATTATACACAACATTTTCATCATACACAACATTAAATGTATTGGTGAAAGGGTGCATATCATGTGTCAACCAATATAAAATATGTTTTGTTTTCTACATCAAATCAAGTGTTAGTTGGTTAAACTATGTATGTTTTCCATTCCTTGATTGGAAACCCACATATTCATATGGTATCTATCCATTGCATGTAGATTAGTTATGAGAGTTTAATTTCACCGCTTTTTGATTGGCTATTTTCATTTTTTGTAGTTGTTTACTCAAATATTTTAGAAATTTTCCCTCTGGGTATTGATCAGCTATGAATGTTTGGTTTCTCTACCCTTCACTTAGCAGCTTCCATTTCGTAACATACATACAGTTGCTCTACAAGAGTTATCCTTGGATATGAGATTGTTATCGCCACTCCTTTGAAAAGTAATTCCAGTGTTATTTTGAAGTCGTGGTTGTGGTTTGTTGCCTTGCCTTTTTCGGTCCATGCTTGCGTGCATACTGTCCTTCTTAACGCTTGGGAGTTTTAGACCCAGGGTTTGTCTAGAGCTGTCCAACAAAACCCTAAAGAACCAACATATCAATCATCGACCAAGGTCGGGGAAGGTCTCACCCGATATACTGAGAGGATCATAGAGACCATAAGGGCTTGTGATAGGGATGAGGGATTAAACATATGAAACATTACTACAATTGACATCCATGTAACTTAGATATGATAAATTAATTAGGACTAAGAACTGAAACTATACACACACATATTCAACTCATTTATAACAGACATATATTTGACCAGAAATGCCATATCTTTATTACTTGAAGCATTCCATCACATCAGTGTTATAAAGTGTTTTGAAAAGATGCCTACGACAACCATAGAACTTCATGGCATTACTATATAAAATAGTGGAAATACAACATAATGCGCCATGCACCTTGCCTTAGCACTCAGACATATCAAAGACACATGAATATATTCAAAATATCACAAGATTACAACAGGTCAGAGTGAGCTCAATACTGGTAGCTAAGCTAACTCAAAACTCTCTAACTATCCAGATAGCCCACCAACTAACTTTCATTATGAACTTAAAGCTCCCTTTTATATATTTCCTTGTTGGGGAGCACTGACTCTTTCTTCTCTGCTCCACTCGCTTATCTAATCCAATTGACTCGCATGCTTCTGATGCCTTCCAATGCTCCATGTAGACTCTCTGTATTAGGGGAAATCTTAACTGCAAGGCCTGCTAATGTTCTAGTCGACCCACATCTTCATATGTTGTTGTCAATAATCAGTCGGGGAGATTTCCTGGTGATTCCTTTCTTAATTTTGACGAGCATCTTCTTGGTTTCCAGTGCAACTGACAAAAATTGGACCAACGCACACTTGGTAGTCTTTACACTAAGTGCACTACTGACAAAACTCAGTCTGATGTGCACTCTATGGAATTCCTCGCGCATTTCCTTAGGTGCAAGAAAAACTATGGAATGAGTCTACATAACTTTGTTTGTGTGCACGCACAAAACTGAAACCAAAACTTTGGGTGCCAACAGTCCCCCACCACTATTATTTGGCTCGTCCTTGAGCCAACTATTATAATTCTGAAGGTGGATAATGAGAGTAAGAGAAAATCATCATTTGAAAAAACAAGTTGTGTGGATGGCCGAACCTGAGTAAGAGAAAATTATCAAAGTAGGTTGTTGCTGCAATTCGACTCAGGTCTGTGTATGACTGACACAAGCCACATTATGAAGGATGGATTGGTGTTCCTACAACCAAATGCTCCCTCTGGAACCTTCGTTGGTATTTGTGGAGAGGAAGAAGAGATTTTCTTAAGGCCCCCCACCAAACACCAGACACTTAAAAGAATTAAGGTGTCGGCCAAAGAGAGTATCCTTTTTTGCATGTATATTGGTTTTAGGGTGAGGACGTTGAGCTATTAGCCCTGGTTGCTCAATTGGAAGAGGAAGGAGGCTAGAAGGTAGGAAGTGAGAGAAGGGAATCGACCAATGGATGCGTGAAGATGCACAAGCCCTGATGGTGTGGACGAAGGAGGTAGAGCTAGGGAAAGAAATGAGGCCCTATTGCATCAGCAAAGGGGATGAAGCTTGGTATGAATTGGATGTCAGGGTGCTCCTTATCAACAAAGGGGATCGATAATGGAAATGTTTAGTAAGTATTGATCCAGGTGGATATCGGTAGCCACCCACCTATTCCAACTAGCTCATCTTGACAGTTTTTCAGTTTGGTAGGTTTTTCCTAGTTTTCGTGTCCTAAACTTTTGGGGCCATTTTGAGGCCTTAAATAGCGTTTTTAGGGCTTGCCATAGTCAAACTGTTGACCGAGTCAAAGTTTAATGACATAATGTGTAGTCCTCGGATAGACCTTTCCAATGGGCTATCGTGCGCCTAAAATAAAGATCGTATGCAAAAGTTACGACCCCGAGAACTTGATGTTTCAACTTACTCCAACGGGGCCCACATGACTTTTGGCGCTTCATCTCCTAGGGTTACGTTTTTGGATGTCTATGGTTTTGGAATTAAGATTTATTGTAAAAGGGATTTCAGAGCCTCATTGTACTCATGTTCTTGTGAAATGAGCGCATCTATCACATCTCTTCTCAGAGATAAACCACCACCATTCTAGCAAACTTGTTTTCAGTCTACATTTTACAGTTTCAACATATTTATTTATTGAACAGAAGTTAGTTTTATTGTATCTCTATTATTGTTCATTGTGTCTATGTCTTAATAATAATAACAATCTATGTTAATTTCGTTCTACTCATAAAATCTGGATCAATGGTATCATAGCAAGTTACTACTCCATGGGAACTAGGGTTTGAATTATATTTCGGGTTCAAATATTTGCATAAATATCCAACCTCCTTTTGGTACTCTCTCAGAGTCCATTTGTTGGGCCATACAATGTAAGTATCACAGTTGGTCCACAAGAATTACAAGTTTTTTTTTCCTCGGAACTTCGTTCACCATTGCAGAAGTATCCTTACATGGATTCACTACATCCATTGGTCTACAAAAATTTCAGATATTTTGCAGGGTTTCCATGCTTCTCACAGAGGTTCCATGGCCTCTACAACAACCCATGCTTCTCTACAAACCCTCAACATTCTTTGTGGCCCTCTGCACTCAATTCTCTCATATTCAATGTTATTGCATATTCATGCAACCATTTTACGGCTTAAAAAATCTACATGCAACATCTGGAAGCTTGGGTGACCTCATTCCAACCCTTTCTCAACTTACCCACAATTGTATGGCCGCCATAGGAGCACAATCATGGACGAAATACCGGGCAACTATCTTCGACAAAATTTATGCAGGTGCCACAACCTCTGCAGAGTGTTTCAAAGGGAATACTATAACTCATTTTAAAGGTTTTTATGTTATCTCAAATGGGTTTTTTACAGAATTTCATTTTGTTTCCCAATTTGTGAGATGTGATAGATTTAAGCACCAAAGGCATGTAAAATAGTGCGGTCGTGTGTCCCTTGATCTCCAGGAAGAGTTTTCTCAATCCACAAGCTACAACAGAGAAAGTATCTTATATCAATGGAGATATTTCTTCGAAATCTCAAATGGGTCTTCAATCGAATTTGATTTCATCATCTATATCAAAAGATATGAACAAAATTGCAACAGGTCCACCGCCATGAAAAATAGGGTTTTTTTCATTTCATTTTTTATTTTTTTTATTTATGAAATCCTATTGTAATTTTTATCCATGTAAAATACCCCATAAATTGTAAATTCATTAATGACAAGTTTGTCATTGCCAAATCGTTTATGGGTCACCCACAAACCCACGGTTATGGGTTAACCACACAAAACCCTTCTCTTCATTGGCACTCGACACATTGTAATCATGATGGTACTATGAACATAATCAGATCTCTTTTTAGCATGGGTGAAATGATGGGGACCATCATTTTCTAAGGGGGGAGAATTAATCTGAATCTTAGAGGGGATTATAGTCTAAGTTCATATGTATGAGTCATATATTCATATTTTTATGTAAAAAGGAAACTTGATAGATATGTAATTGACAGGTTCAAACCTAATCAAAATTGACTTCGTCAAAAAGACACCTTATAAAAAGGAAATAGGGAGAGAGTGGAGGTCGAGAATGAGAGGTCCCAAAATTGGCCTCATTGCATGTAATGGTTATTCTTAATGGAATCCTTCTTCTCCAACTCTTTCTCTCTTTCTCATATTTTTGTGGTGTACTCAGCTCATGGATTTTCATCAATGTTCTGGTGATTAATTTCATGGGAGATTTGCATATTTTCTCTCCTCCTCTCTCAACATTCAAGCCTTCCGGATCTCATCCCTCAAGATCTGGATCAGTGGTATCAGAGCGGATCCATCACATCCACCAACAGGTTCAATATTTTTTATAGAAGTCCAATGCCAAGTACAAGCAACGCCATGATCAATATCGGGTGCCACACAAGTTTCAGGTGGGAGACAAATTTTGATTGCACTTGCAGAAAGAAAGTCTTACAATGCCCCATCGAAATTTTTGTCCACTATAATATGGACCTTACACCATCACCAAGGTTGTGGGAGACAATGCTTTTGAGCTCAACGTTTCCCCCTTCCTTGGCTTTCACCCAGTGTTCAATGTGGATCTCCTTCGTCAATATTTTCCACCATTATTGGACACCTCGAAGATAGCAGAACAATTGACACCAAAAATGATCAACCTTGACTTCATGGAAAAGGAATCCACTGATCAGATCATGGACACACACATCAAGGGAACTTGCCAACAGATGATCCAACTTTACCTAGTTGTCAAAGCATGGAAGCTTATGCACCAAGGCAAGTGGCTCACCCGGGGTCAAATTCACCAGAAATTTCCTCATCTGATGGGGGAAATCAATGCAATGGATACCATTTCTTACTAAGGGGGGATGACTGATCCAGGTGGATATCAGTGGCCACCCACCTATTCCAACTGGCTCACCTTGGTAGTTTTTCATTTTGGTAGTTTTTTCCTAGTTTTCTGGTCCTAAAATTTTGGGGTCGTTTTGAGGCCCTAAACAACATTTTTAGGTCTCTCCACAATTATAATGTATAAAGAGTCAAGGTTTGAATGCATAATGTGTAGTCCTTAGATAGACCTTTCCAATAGGCTATCATGCGCATAAAACAAAGATTGTATGCAAACGTTACGACACGAAGAAGTTGATGTACCAACTTACCCTAATGGGGCCCACATGACTTTTGGCGCTTTATCTCCTAGGGTTAGGGTTTTGGATGTATAGGGTTTTTTCATTCATGTTTATTGTAAGAAGTATTTCATAGCCTTATTGTACTCATCTTCTTGTGAATGAGCGCAACCATCACATCTCTCTTCAGAGATAAGCCACCACCATTCTAGCAAGCTTGTTTTCATTCTGCATTTTATAGTTTCACCATATTTCTTTATTGAATAGAAGTCAGTTTTACTATATCACTGTTATTTTTCATTGTGTCTCTATGTTAATAATAATAATAATCTATGTTCATTTCGTTCTGCTCATAAAATCCAGATCAAGGGAGCGGGTAGGTGAGTAGTGTAGCAGTTATGTCGAACAGTTATTGGTATAGTGGTAATAGGTAGAAGAGCTAGAGTATCAGAATGGGAGGGGATTGACTAGGAGGTGGGGAACATGTCCCAGGATGGCCACGAAATTGGGCCATGGAAGTAAGGACTAAGGGGAAAATAGAAACAAGGTTGATGGGAAACAGAGGGAGGGAATGGGATGTGGAGAATTTCTCCAAGGAACTCAGGAAGGCCATGTATTTATATTGGGGAAGGAGGGAGGGGTTCAATCAAAAAGTATGGTGGAGGGGATAGAGGAAATACTACCTAGAATATGGAAGTGGAATGGTACATCCGGAGAGATCCTAACGTTGATTTGTTGTCTAGAGGACATACCTTGCTGAAAGAAGCATCATAACAGATTGTGTACCCATATATTATGGAATGTTCCATAAGTAGATTGCTTTGTCCTTCCAATGAGTGTATCTTCTAGGAAATCCATATGAGACTAGTGTGAATTGGTATGCAGAACCCAGACCTTGTACTTATGTTACAGGGTCGACCATACTTTCATTTTGGGGATACAGGAAGGTTGTTCGACAATCCTGTCTACATGTGTGACTGGAGATGGGTGACGGTTGGATTGATCGGGAAATCGTCATCCTATAAATGGTCTGGTTGGTGCACGATTATCGATTATGCATAGGGATTCCTGCCCTAATGATCAAGAGGATCTACTGATTTTTTCTCGAATATGTTTTTGGGAGGAGTTCATACATAATAAAAATAGTTTGGACCGAACTGTGCATGCACTAATCTAATTGACTAGGGGTGTTATGCATGGTGGTTGTGCACCTCTATTTGTTTCGACCTCTTTGGTTATGGGAGTTAAGAGGAACCTAGTGGGTTGCTATGTAGCCCCATGGGTATTCTTTCAGGAAACGTCGGCCCTAGGGGATCAGGATCAGGTGTGTCTGGTTCTGGCAATATCCATTGATGTAGGAGCTCATCAATGTCGACATTGATCTCATCTAGTTTGATGAGATGGGGGGGAATGGGTGGATTTCGGTGAATGATTCTTGGGGCTTCATGAAATCGGTTGTTGTATGTAGAGGAAGTGAAAGTGGTTTCGATACTATTTCTTCGAAAAATTTGGTGACTATTGGTAGAGGGGATGGATGTTGGCGGGCGCGATGAGACTTTAAATATTTATAGCGTGCACTGCACTTTTTCTTGGCTAACCAACCTCTTGCACAAATATATGTGATGTGAGGTATGGTTTCTCTAAACATGAATCGTTCGTGCATGTATGCCCCCACGGTTACCCATTCTCGGTAAGGTTCCCAATGTGTGACCCACCATCGCACAGGGATGCCAACCAACATTGTATGAAGGGTGAAAAATCTCTGATATTGTGGAATATGTTGTATCCATACAATTAATATGTCCATCGACTCCAACCCATAATACCGATAGGAGCCAAATTCTTCCACGCACTCTTCTGTCGAGATATGTGTGCACCTCCTTGTTGACATATCATAATTCTTATTTTTCCATCTATCCAGGGCATCCTCAGAATCCGTGTCATAATATTTGACACTTCTCCAACTTAATTCACCATCCACGGTGGGTTCGATGTAGTCCTCCTTGCGTCCCATGACCTTGTAAATATTTTCAATACTCGAGCTTCGTGCACCCTCATCTGCATTCTCATTGTATTGGTCACCCTCATAAGTGTCTAGTGGGAATACCACGTGAAGGGTGTTAGTTTCAAAGGACATATGCCTCTTCTTCAAGTTTAACACTGCATTATTGTCAATGTCTCAGTCAATTCCCAACAATGCAAGGTAGGGATCAAACTCATCCATGATCTCGATAAATTCAAAGTCAGCCTTTGTTTTCACTCCTTCGATATTCACTTCTACTTGCTCCAGTCGACCTATGGGATAGATCTTGTACGGATTGGCTAACTGGATCTAGATGGGAGACTAGACCAACTTAGGATTACCCATCACTTCCCAATATTTCTTGGGTAAATGTTCACATCAGATCCCAGGTCCAACATGACTCCATCCATGTCATACCCACCAAGCTTCGTTATCATCTTAAACTATCGACCAATGCGCTTTTGTTTGCATACTTGGTAGACATCCCTTTTTGGCAATGGAGCTGATATGGTGGTCTCCTCTCTATGTTATTTCATGCAAGAAGTTAAAATCTGGGTCAACTTACTTGCATCTTTTGGATATTTAAGCAAGAACAAACAAAATTGTAAGAAGGTATTGACTTGATCTTCAACTTCTACCATGCGACCTAGGTTGCGCGAGGCTTCTGCATGTGCTATGCATTGCAACTCTTCCTAGTATTGTTATTCATAAGCCTTTTTCTCAGCGCATCGAAGTAGTCTGTTTACGTGCTTCTTCTATTGATCTTTGGGTTGCGTGCTATATTTCCTCACGCACACGAGACTACTCCAAATATCTTTGTGTCGCGTGTTGTAATTCTTCATGCGCATGAGCTTCTTACAACAACCTCTACATCACCAGCTTCACCTCTTCATGGATTTGTGCTTCCTCTAGCGACCTTTGTGTCTCCCTTTGCACTTCCTCTCAGAATTGAGCCTCTATAAGAGAACTCTAAGTCGTGTGTTGTAGATCCTTTCACACTCATTCTTCTTCAAGGGATCTCTACACATTGTGCAGAAACTCCTTCTGCTGAGCAACATCAAACTTTGGAGGGAGATAGGGTGCCTTCCTGATATTTTTGTCTAGTTGTTGACCCGAGCCTTCACCGTGCTCAAAGTCTTCCCATGTATTTTCCCCTCTGAGGGTTACTATCCAGACATCTGCTTCCTCCTTCTTCTTCTTGTTTTTGTGTGTCTCGACACGCACCATGTTATAGTGAGTCTTATTGTCCTCCCACTTATTCAGAAAGTCGGGACATTCCTCGGTTACATTTTCAGGGCTATAACAATATGCACAGATCATGCACAGTTTAGTGCAAAATTGTAAGACATGACCAATCACACCGCAATTGAAATATATGGGGGGGTATACTTCCTCCTCCACCATATCTGTGGCCACGACTGCACCCATATCCACCTCAAGGTCCTCCTTGATAGTCTCCTCTATTGGCGCCACTGTGATCACCACCCTTTTACTCCTCTTGTACACAAAATGCATCTCGGGTGTTATCGTGCATTAACTGGAGGGAGCGGAAGCTATTGGCATCATGGCCAATGAATTTACAGAATTCACATAATGGGGTGTGAGTCATTATTTGATACTTTTGTAATGTGGGACAATGGGGTGGCACACGACCCCATTGTCTGCATATTTCACACCATTCTAACTGTCCATATGGAAATGGACTCGACGTGTCTATCGCCACATAATTTGGAAGGACGGAGCATTCGTCTTGATGATGCCCCTCTGAATGGCATGTAGTACACCATACATTGCATGCACAACTTTAGTCTTGGCCATATATTGAAACTATATTGTTAGTTTGTCCAGTTGCAACTAAATCTACGCCAACCCGACTGATTTATTTGCAAGTCCAGGTGTACCTTCCAAGTGCATCATGATCTCAATTTCCTCAGCCTAAGTCGTCACCTTTTTTTTCGGTGAGAAAGACTCGAATATGGGGGAGAAACCCTGCAATGAACCACTCTCTTTTTTTTACATCCTGGATCTAGAATGTCAGCCTATCCAACAAGATTTTGAACCACTAGTCATATTCCCATACAGTTTCTCCTTCCTTCTACTTGATCTCCTTGATTTCTGTAATGCATTGGGATTCTACTTTGGCTTTTGAAACTCCCTAAGAAGATATTTCTTAATCTCAGCTAGGGACCTTGCCTGTCTTGCTAGCACAGTAGCCTTGTACTTCATGTACCATGTTAGGTCCTTATCCATGAACGTAGTCTCTAGTTACACGATCTTAGTTGCATCTTCTATAACTCTCTTTAAAGACCAGATTGCTTCACAAGTGAACCAATGTTTCTCTACATCGTCCTTATCTGTTCCATGGAACACAAACAACCTCAATGTACTATCTTGATTTTCCATCTTCGAACTAGAGCTAATTCCTCTTCTCTGACCACTATTGGATGGATATTCACTTGTTTCATTGCTTTTGTATTCTTCTTCTCTTTATTCGAATCCAATCTCTTCACTATATGTTATGTTTTATTCTCGATTAAAAATGTGCAAGGGGGGTGGAAAAAAGGGGTGGTAAGTCCATCTTCTTCTAAAATTTCTTGTGAGGTGACCCAGAGAAGTATCTACTTGTACTCACAAAAGACCATCCAATAATATCAATTTGTCTCGCCCACCACTAGGGGAGCCTCCATATTCCTTTTCTTTGGGCACACCAACATTCTACGCCCTTCCTTCTTGTCCGAACCACATACCACAACTATGTGATACTTCCTCTAGAATGATTCACGCACCACACACCTACACTTCATCTCATGGTCCGATCTACGCAATGGCACCTTGCAAGAAATCACTCCCTCTACTCAGCACACTGCTACTATGTGCGCCATCCTCTCTCCTTATCATCGCACCACTTCTTTGCACTCCATCTTCTTCTAAGGTTGTGACACTCCACAATATCCAAATGGGGTGGAATTTGTCACCTAGGTTCATACTATTCTTACTACTGGTATCCCTACTGGACAACATCTCCTCTATGCCATGCCTCTTTGCGGGCCTACCTTCATCTGCACTCCACTTTGGCACAACATCCACTCCCACACTACCACTTGGTGTGGTTTCTTTTCTCTTCATCTTGGACCTGACCCCTCATCGTGGGTGCTTGTATAATATTTTTCCACCTTTTTCTTATGCTCTTATCTTTATCTCAACCTTTCTTGCATACCTCACAGCTCTTTTTCTCCTTTACTCTTCTGGGTCCATTCCATACCTCACCTCATCTTGAAAATTTTTGGATCCTCCTTATCGAACCCATTCTCTCTCTTTTTCTACTTTCCCCCATCTTTCATAACCCCCCCCCTCGTGCTAGGGGGTTTAATCGACCATTCTATCGGGCTCCATGCAAATCATTCTTCTTTCCATGAACAATATCTTGATCCAAAGTGGAATTTCTTCTAGCATATGCTTCCTTGTACCTTCTTCGAACTTTCTTTCAGCCTTGCTGAAAGAATCACTATATTCTACAACAAACTCAATAATGTATCCTTCCTTCACGCGAGTGAACCAAAAATCAATAGCTCGAGTCTACTTGTTATATAACACCTTCAAGCTATCAAGCTTGGTTTGCTCCCAAATTATTGGCTCCAGTAGTAGCACAACCGAGTTGACATAATCTTGTCTCTTTAACAATTCATGTAGCAGACATGGAAATTTTTGCGAAGAAGAGCTCATGCATATCCAAGTAAACATATTTTCCTTTCCATTCCTTTGCATTCACCCACAATCCTTGCATCTCTCGTAGGGAAAAATCATCTTCTTTTTCTCTATCCAGTATTGAATCTCCTCTTTAGAAGGATTCCAATTCATTTTTATTTCCCCCCATTGATCTCAACAAGACTTCAGTTCCCAACAACATAACCATTTGTTGTCTTTTCCTTTTTCGGTCCATGCTTGCACGTGTATCGTCCTTCTTCACGTTGGGGATTTTAAGACCCAAAGTCTGTCCTGAGCTGTCCAAAAAACCCCAAAGCACCAATATATTAATCCTCGACCAAGGTCGGGGAAGGCCTCACCCGAGATGGAGAGAGGATTATAGAAACCATAAGGTCTTGTAACATGGATGAGGGATTAAACATACGAAATATTACTACAATTGGCATCCATGTAACTTAGATATAATAACCTAATTAGGAATAAGAACTGAAACTTTACACACACATATTCAACTCATTTATAACAGACAAATATTAGATTAGAACTGTCATATCTTTATTACTGGAAACATTCCATCACATCAGAGATATACAGTGCATTGAACAACTACCTCTGACAACCATAAAACGTCATATCATTACTATATAAAACAATGGAAATACAACATAATTCACCATGCGCCTTGCCTTAGCACTCAGACATATCAAAGACATGAGAATATATTCAAATCATCACTATATTACAACATGCTCAGAGTGAGCTCGATACTGGTAGCTAAGCTAACTCAAAACTCTCTAACTAGCTAGATAGCCAACCAACATTTAGTCATTCTAATCTTAGAGCTCTCTTTTATATCTTTCATTGCTGAGGAGCGCTATCTCTTTCTACTCTACTCCACTTGCTTATCTAATCCAACTTCCTCACACACTTCTAGTGCCTTCCAACACTCCATGTAAACTCTTTGTATCATGGGAAATCTTAACTATCTGACTAGCTCATATTCTTTCTACCCCACGTCTTCATACGCTGATGTCAATAATCATTCACAGATATTTCTCAATGATCCCTTTCTTGATTCTGGTGGGTATCTTCTTGGTTTCTAGCACAACTGACAAAACTTGGAACAACGCACACTTGGTAGTATTTACACTAGGTGCACTACTGAAAAAACCTAGTCCAATGCGCACTCTATGGCATTCCTCACACATTTCCTTAGGTACGCACAAAAATATGGAATGAGCGCAGACAACTTCATTTATGTGTGCATGCAAAACTGAACCCAAAACTTTGGGTGCCAACATGATTGAAATTAGGTGATGAAATGAAGGTCATTCACCTCATTGGATACCATTGATGTCCAGTCCAATGACATCCATTATCAATGTAGAAAATTATTTTTATTTTAAGACCATGTTTTATGTTTTTCTTATAAAGGTAATATATAATGTGATTTTTTAATGATTAAATATTAGTTTGGATTTATCTTATTTCGAATTTATTTTAATTTTAGATTTTATGAGATCCAATTTATGAATTATGATTATTTTACTAATGCAAAATAATTTTTTAAAAGGGTTATAATATGTAAAAATAAAAACTCAAAATCTTATATATATATATAAAGGTTGAGTATGGCTTTAATTGTTTTTGTTTGGCTAAGAGTTCTTTCTCAATAGGTTAAGGTCCAAGACTTAGAGGCATCTCATATGAGTGAAAATTTGTCTCCTTATAGACCACTAGTGGGTTATTCCAGGTGGCATGGTTTTCCTTGAATAAGGATAATGAATCAACCTATATTATTGAATATCATCTAATGATGGATGTCCCAACTACTTATTAACAACTGATTTATGATATCCCCCCACTATATATATATATATATAGATATA
>ML798479.1:6461-54596 GCA_009831015.1 Picea engelmannii | reverse complement strand
TATTTAACTACAATTTTTTTCTATGTATTGAAGTAAAAGTAAACAATGTGTTAAAAATGGTGTTTTCCACTATATTTTAAAAGTATGGAACAATAAATTAATTAAGGAGACACAATTATATGAAAAATCGTAACTTAAAAAACGTAAATGGTAAAAAAAAAAATTAAGATTGAAAGAAGCATGGAAAAATGACTAAAAACACCAGTGAATGAAAAAAAAAATGAAAATTTTGAAAATAGATGAAAAATAAGCATTTAAAAAAAATGTGGAAACATTGTGGATCGAAAAATTTAAAATATAGAAAAACCACCTAAAAGGGGAGAGGGGGTGCTACCGGTAGCACCATTTTTAAAAATGAGGTAAAAAATTAGAACCCCCCAAAAAAAGAGAACATTGTAGAGTTCTCATTAAGTTGGTAACCATGCAAGATAATCTTCCTGATTCAGAGATCTATTTCAGTCATGCTTGGACACCATTCCCTAATGGGGGGTGTGGAGGGGATTTCCCCCCCACAACTATTGCCAAGGGGGGTGGCGACAATTTTTGTAGGCCCCCTGGCAGGGGATTCAGGGGAAGTGCCCCCGAAGTGAAATGTTGGAAAAAATTACCTTGTAAAATATTGTAATTTCATAGTCAAACTGGACCGTTCATTATAAGGTCACAGATCTGACTGTAGAAGTTATTTTAGGGGTTTTTTTCCCTAGAATGAAACCCTCTCTTATGAGGGAATTGTATTGCGGTTGTGTATTATTGCGAATATTGTATTCTGGGAGAGGAGAATGTGAGAGAAAGAAGAGGAAGTTACAATGGGCGTGTTGTAGGTTGTGTCCCTTCATTTTGCTGGATAATAAAAAGGAAGGACCTGACAATTTATCTAGTGGGCGTATCCCACACTGGGTGAACCACGTATATCTGTGTCTCCATTGTATTTTGTATCTTCTATGTTTTATTCCGAATTTATTTTATTTTATCTCTGCGATCTTATTTTTCTAACACATATGACAATTTCCATTCTATTTCTATATATAATTTCTTATACAAGATTGTGGCAAAGATTGTTGTTGTGCGCTCAAAACCAATTTTATCAGACATAATTTTTTACCATCAATTTGAGTTTCTAAAGGGAAGTTTGATCCATGAGGCAATTTGATCCACTCAGGAAGGGATTCACTCCATAAAGTCTCTATGTATGCTTGTTTTGGTAATTAAACATAATCTCTCAAAGGCTTATGACCATGTATCTTAGTTATCTCAGGATTTTACTTCTTCAAACTGGTTTTGAGATATGTGTGGTAAACGGGATAATGTCTTGTGTCACTTTTGTTCATTTTTCTATCCTAGTGAATGATGCAAGATCCTCTTATTTTTGGGTTGGTCGTGGTCTTCGTCAAGGGTTTCTTCTCTCCCCTTACTTATTTCTTTTAGTACCAAATGGGATCAGTCATGTCATTACAAAATCATCAGGAACTCATCATATACAAGGAATCCAGATGGTTCGATCTGTGAAACTTACAAACCTACTATTTGTGGATGATATATTACTCTTTTGTCGATGTGTAGAGGTTGAGGGCCACAAACTTCAGGAGGCATTGGATTTATTTTTTGGTGCAAACAAAATGATTATCAATATGACGAAGTCCTCAATTTACCCCTCGGACTGTGAGGAGGCTTCTCGGTTAGTCCTGGTCAATATTTTCCCTTACCCCTCCCATAATCTAATGAAAGTTTAAACATATGGGTTATATAATTAATCCCAATAACTACGATATAAAATACTAAGGATGGTTAGTGTCGAAAGTGGAGAAGCGGATTTCCCTATGGTGTAACAGATGGATCTTGAAGAGTGTTCACCTCACTCTCATCAAGCCATTTATTGAGGAAATTTGGTTTATTGGCATTTGTTGGCCAACATTTCGAAGGGTATCTTGCATAGGATTAGGAAATTATGTTGTAACTATTTATGGAAGAATATAATTGATTACCTTGGTTCAAATTTAGTTAAGTTAAATTTGATATTGACCCAAGGCTTTGGGTGGATGGGGTCTAAAAGACTTGGTCCTATTTGGAAAACCTTTATCAACTAAGTCCCTCTGGGTTTTTATTACACAAGACAGTCTTTGGAAGTGTATTATGTGTGCAAAGTATGTCCACCCTAGCATGGTTATTGATTGGATCCACAACCTAAGGAAGGTTGCACCTATTGTTTCGTCTCAATGGAAAAAACAATTATGTCACCTTCCCCATTATTGGGAATTTTTTGGCTTGGAAGGTGGGGTCTCATTGGTAGGTTCAAATTTGTCAGGATGGGATTGTGGGGTGCAATCCAAACATTTTTTTACCTATTGATCTCATTCAATACCTCTAAATAAATAATTTTTGTACACTCAACCACATAAAATATAAGGCCACCACCTCTTTATGGAGCCAATGATGGAAATCAACGTTTACTATGAATTTGGAGGATCATTATGTTGATCCCTAGAATGCATTTCTACATGAACTGACAAGAGCTCATATCAAATTGCATAATCAAGAGGATGAGCTAGTACGAGTTTATAAATTCTCTGGTGGTTTTTATTTAACCAACCTTGGCTACGGGGTAATGGTAGATATGAATGGAGATTTTGTCCCTTGGTGGGATAAACAAATTTGGAAAATAAAGGGCCCACCCAAAGGCATTTTATTCTTGCAGCTCATTTTGAAGGGCAGGGTATTAACTTGGGTTTGTCTGCAAAGATTAGGTAGGCATGGACCTAGTGTATGTGTCTTATGCAAAAGAGATAAGGAGAATATCCCACATGTTTTCTGACCCTATCTTTATACCTACCAGGTTTGGAATGAAATTAGTGTACAATTGGGTTTGGGCTGGCTATGGGAGGACACAATTGAAGACTATTTTGAGGATTTTTTCACAACTTCTAGATGGAAAAATTATTGCATCATTCCCATATGTATCTCTTGGGAAATTTGGCTAGTTCGGAATGCTGGTCTATTCAAGGAAAATTTTTGGCCCTCCTTCAAGGTTGTACAGCAAACTCTTTATTTATTTCCATACTATAAAATGAAGCCAAAAAGTTTAGAATCCTAGGATTTTCAAACCAATGTTGATCAATAAATCCAAGCCCTGGGTATGTTTCGTTGGTGCATGTCAAGGGGAGTCTATGCACTGCGGCATTGGGTTTCTTCTCTTCTTCATAGAAAGCTCCTACATTTCTGGTAGTGGGCACATGGGTGTTGGTACAAATAACTGTGCAGAGTTCCAAGCTCTGCTTGAGATACTACATTGTGCAAAATAAAATAACATTGATTCCCTACAAATATACGGGGATTCCAAAATGGTGATGGAGTGGATGACAGATGCCAAGGTATTCAAAGATCTAGAGATTCTAAAAATTGGTGCGACTTTCAAGGAGTTCTTTGCTACTTTTTAGGATATATCCTTTAATCATATTTATCAAGAGTTTCGAGGATATATACTTTAATCACATTGTTTGTGAGAATAATTTTGAAGTTAATTGATTGTCAAAACATGCTCTGTTTTTGACTAAATATTTGCTCTCTCCAAAGTAATTCAACAATGGGAGGGTAACCTCTCATAATGATTGTCGACTTTTTCTTTGAGATAACAACTCGATATTTTCATTTATTGCATGTTGTTATGTTTTCAAATCCACTATGTTACTTGAATAGTTTATTTTGATCTCTTAGAGGGAGAAGGGGAACTTGTGGTGGTTTTTTTATTGTTTTCGTATGAGTAGTTGTGCCTTTGTGTAGCAGACTTTTTGTAAAAAATTTAGTCACCGTGAAATTGCACCTTTGGATTGTAACCTTTATATTATGGAATAAAAATACAACTTTTTTCGTGGAATATATATATATATATATATATATAGAAGAGAGATAGATATTTCTTTATCATGAATTTTTTATTTTTTTTCCATTCATATATTTATTAAATAATCTATTTTTCTATAACTCTTATAGAATTTATTACTACAATGTTACCATGCCTCTTTTCTTAAAGGATCATATCATGTATTATAATTTTGCGGTTGCTATAATAATTAACCGAGTTTTCATCTAAATGTTTGCACTTTCATGATTTTTCCATGATACTAATTTTTGGGATGTTCTTGGTATGTCCAGATCACATGTAAAGGATTGTTAATATCTTAATCCAAATGTTTTCAATAGGGAAAATTTTAGGGGCTAAATTTTTACAATGGGATAAGTTTCCATGGCTTTTATCAAAAAAATATTCATCAATTTCCATTGTTTGTAAAAATGTTTCTCCCAATTTCCACAAAATAAAATTATTTTACCTTAAAAATCGCCAAACAATTATAGAAACTATATAAAATCCTTAAAATTTGAATATTTTTACAAAACTATCGCCAAACATTTTACATTTTGCATATTAAGGACTAGTAAGGTTAGCCCAGGTTTCCACATTTTAATATAAAATTCTATCCTCAAAATTATCCCTGGGTCACTGTTCAACATAAAAAATATTTTAATATCAACTTTATGGAGAGAGAGAGAGAGAGAGAGAGAGAGAGAGAGAGAGAGAGAATGTAATGAATTTCTTATTCCATTGATAGGTGATTTCTAATTCGTGTATGAGGGAGACGTGAAATTCCTAAGTTCTTAATATGAAGTTGACATGTGACATTTAAAAACATATTTCAATGTGGGCCCTAAATAAAAAAATTCAGTTGAAAGTACAAAGATTCTTATTGCATCAAAAGGCACTTTCTACATCAAGTAGATATGCAATTCTTTCATTGCTTAATATGAAGCTAACAAGTGGAATTTAAAAGATTATTAATAACAAGTAAAATTATATATATATATACACACACATACAATGTAAAAAATTGCTTATGGTTAAAACATTTGAATGGTTCATTGCTTAGTGTGAGGGACACATGTGTAATTATTTCCATGTTTAACATTGAGTTGATACATGGCACATGTGCACACACACATAAATATATATTAAGAACTAGTATAGATCCATGTTAACTCTAGATCTATCATGAGCAGAGAAGCATCAAATCCCTCAAGGTGCAAACATTTTCATTTCTTAGTTTGAGGGGCACGTGTGTAATTACTTCCATAACCAACATTGAGTTGACACCTAGCAAGCACATGCGTGCATGTACGCACACACACACACACATTAATAAAGAGTGTGGATCCATCTTAACTCTAGATATTTCATGCACCAAGAGGCATAAAATCTCTCTAAGTGCAAACCTTTTTCTAGAGTGCAAAACTTGAGGAAAAGCTTTTACCTCAAGGATTTGATGACTCTAAGTGCATGATAGATCCAGATTTAAGATGGATCTTGGTTAAAACATTTGAATGGTTCATTTCTTAGTATGAGGGACACATATGTAATTCTTTCATTGATAAACAAACAATTTACACATGGTGCACACACACACACAAATATCTTAAGAACTAGTGTAAATCCATTTTAACTCTAGATATATCATGTGATAAGAGGCATATAATCTCTTGAGGTGCAAACATTTTTTTAGATCACAATGTTGGAAATATTGTTTTCATTGATTTCAAAGATAGGAAGAGACTATATATATCCAATATAAAGATTGCAAGATGGTGATTGTTGGAAAATTGTTTTTTGGATTTTTGATGCTCAATTTGGATACCCTATCTTTGAAGGAATTTTTACTATAAATACCTAGCTCAACTGGGAACATAAATTACATGGTTGGAAATATTATTTTGATACCTTTCCAATGGTACATTGCACTCCCTCTAACTCATTAGTAATGAGGAGATATGATTTTTTTTGTCAAACAACATACACACAAAGTTTAGGTCATCCCAACCAGTCTTTATAGGTTGGCCCTAAAAGTGAGCACATTAACACTATAAATATAGGATAGATGTGTAAATTTTAAGAGAATCAAAGCAATGAGATCAAGTATGAGGTGTGAAAGAGGAGTTGAGGAGTCCTTTTGGGGTCTAAAGGTGTGCAAGAGGATTTTTCTTGGAGTTTTAAGGGTGCGCTATGAAGGATTGAGGTCTATGATGCTACAAAGTACATTGTTTTGAGGTTGTGATGCTACATTCTAGAATTATATTTTGGAATAATGTTATAAGTTTCTGTAGAGAATCAAGGATAAATATGACTAGGGTTTGAATCTATGCCTGGGGTATGAAGCAAGGAGAGGCACTGGAACATGAAAGTTAAGGGTATGGTGATGTTGTGAAATGCATGAAGGGTAAAATCATGGAGATGGGTAACACTTTTGTGAGAATCGGGTCTCTAAAATTCCTAGCAACATTTTTTCGGCCAAAAATTTGCACGTCAAATTGAACGGTGCCCTTAAAATTCATGTACAAGATTTTTCAGATGAATTTTTTTCCCGCGGTAAACATATTTCGGCTGAAAATTTTATTTTTAACGGATTCCATTAAAAACTAGGTTGCGTCCTAAAGAATATTTCGGCCGAAAACCTGAAAATGGGACTGTTTGCAGGAAACTACAAATTCTCTCCAGCTTACTTGATCTTTGGAGGTAGCAGACTCCTACAAATAATCATAATTTAGTTTCAGAATTGATACCAACATTTTCAAAATTGAATCTACTTTCATTGGATATAACTTGTTTTCATTTTCATTGTTTTTATCTAATTTTATTTAATTTTATAAAAAAATCACTGCATAATATTTTTAGGTGAGATTATGATTAGGTTAAATGAAAAAACCATATCTCTAAAAATACACAGTGGAAAATTATGAAAAATTTATATTCATAATCCTTAAATTGTTCTCTTCAAAAGGGTATTTTTATATTTTACTTTTAAGTAAAAATTAATATAGATACATGGTGGGGAAAAACATGTGTTTAAAATATGTAACTTTTTCAGATTGATCACCTTCAAAAATTTCTATAAATTATAATATTCATCTATTAGATTCAAAACTATAGTCATCACAAAGTAGAGTCTATGTAGATTGTTGTAGTATATTTCATTCTTAAAAAAAAAAAGTTTAATAATGGATACATTGTTGGGGGGGAAATAACTCATTATCTTTCCCTTCATTTTTAAGGAACATGCTGTCAAACAATTGTCAAATTGACATATCAAATATCAATAATAAAAAAATTGAAAAATAGTCAGTAGGAAGCTAACAAAATTATTCACAAGTTTTTTTTTTACATTAAAGTAAAATTCTAAATAAAAAAAAATACTTTTGTTTACCAGAAGTTGAATAACCTGTTAAAATAAAAAATAAAAATTTTCATAAAACAAGCAAAAGTGTTACCCATCTTCATGATTTTACCCTGAAGTATGAAGAATGTAGGTGAAGTCAGAAGTACTTTGTGTATCAAGATATTATATTGGTGTCTATACATGTCTTACTGAGTTGGTGCTCAACTGAAGAGATTGGTGTCTCGAGTAGGTTGGTTCCTACACAATTTCTTGATGAGTTGGTGCTCGGTTGAGGAGATTGGTTCCTCCAGTAGGTTGGTGCCTACATAATATCGTGTTGAGTTGGTTCTCAGTTGAGGATATTGGTGTCTCCAGTAAGTTGGTGCCTACAAAATTTTTAACACTAGATTGGTGCCTATAGACATTTATAAAAACAAGTTTTTGTGGTTTTCTCCCGCAAGGGTTTCCAAGTTAAACTCTTTGTACCAGGATTTGAGTTTACATGCATTTATTATTTTAAATTTAATGAATGTTGATGATTTCTCAATTAAATTAAAAAGTATCTTGTACTGATTCACCCCCCTTCTCATTATAATCATAAGTTCAACAATTGGTATCATAGTAGGTTCCTTTGGAAATAGTCTATTCATTGGAAGTAAAATATCGGGAGAGCACATGGCTAGTAAAAAATAATTTCTCTTCATGGCCATGGATAAAAATTCTAATGATATAGAAAATGAATACAATTAGAAAGATAAATTACATTCAAAAGAATAAGACATCGACGGGGAAGTGAGTCTTGAAGAAGAACTTGTTAGTGCCTTAGAATAAATAGACAGACTCAGGGGAAAGAACAAAAAACATAAAGAGCAATTGAAAAAATATGAAATGAAGAATCACGATCTTGATGAAACATAAAAAAAAACAATTATCATCTTGAAGTCTCAATTAAAATGGGTAAAAAGGATAGAAGAAGTGGTGAGAATCCAATTGAAATAAAATGAAGAAAACTGTGAGAAGCTAGAGGCTGAAATCATTTCCTTAAGAAAGGAACTAAAGAAAAAAAATTATTAGTTGATAAAATCTTGAAATTTGGAAAAAGTACTGAAATATTAGATGATTTTCTTAGTTATCAAAGGTCACCATTCATCAATATTAGTATTGGCTATGATGAGAATTAGAATACTCCTAAAGAAAATCCTAATAGTTATATGCTAACATTCTCAAAGGATCCATCAACAATGAAAGAGGTAGTAGGAAAGGAAATGATGACTAGAATAAACTTGATTCTTCTCACAATAACAACAAGAATGATTTTAGAAGATTCATTCCACCAATAAGGCCTTTCACAACCCAGTACCAAAATCTCGTTCTTGGATATTATTTTTCTCACAATAATTTTGGTCATAAAGCACTAGATTGTAAAGCTTATGCAAGAAGTGATCATGTGAGAGATAGAAATAGAGGTTATTATAAGACCTCAAAGAATGATTACGTGAGAAACAAAACTATAGGTTATCATGTGTCTGTTGATATAAACCACAATTCATTTTCTCCCCTACTTGATTACAATATTGAATGTTATAAGTGAAATAAGTATGGGAACATAGAACATGAATGTAGAAGCAATATAATCAATACTCCTAAATAAAACAAGGAATAAGATGTTCTTATCAAGCATAGAGAAGAATACACAAAGGTGTGGAAAAGGAAGCAAGAGAAACCAAAGAAGGAAGAATGTGTACTTGCAATGTATTCTCAAGACAAAAGAAGCCAATGGTACATTGATAGTGGATGTTCAAAACACATGACAAGGAATCAGAACAAATTTATCACCCTAAAGGAATAAAAATGAGGAATCGTTACCTTTGGGGATAATGCCTCAGCGAGGATAGTTGGAAAATGTATTGTTAGTCTTGATGATGGAAATACTAAAACACAGAATGCATTGTATGTTGAAGGGTTATAACACAATATTCTAAGTATCAATCAAATGTGGGATCAAGGTTACAACCTCACATTTAATTCTAAAAGATGTGAGATAAGCAAAGAAGGTTTAGGAATATTGGTGGAAAAAGAAAACAAAACCTAGAGCAATGTATATGTTCTTGATGAAGTCAAAGGAGAAAAATGTTGTATGGGACAAGTAAATGAAATCTAGTTATGGAATATAAGGATGGGTCATATAAAATTTGAGAATCTAATAAAACTTAGCAAGACACAAGCAATAAAATATATGCAAGGATCTGAAAATCTATTGAAATTATTTTCAAGCCATGTCAGCACGGGAAGTAGACAAGATTTAGTTTCAAAACAAAGGAGTACTCAACATCAGATTCATTGGAACTTATACGCACATATCTCTATGGGATAACAAGAATACAAACTTTAAAATGTGAGAGTGATTTCAGGATACTTATTGATGATTACACAAGAATTACATGGGTTACATTTCTTAAAGAAAATATGAACCATTTGATAAGTTTAAATCTTTCAAATCCCTAGTCGAAAATCAAACTTATTTAAAAATCAAGTTCTTAAGATCAGACAGAGGAGGTGAATTTATCTCTTATGAATTTGATGAATTCTATGATAATCATGGAATCAAGAGACATTTTTTGGTGGAATGTGTTAGAATACTGAGCAGGGGGTCCGGGCGGGGGGGGGGGTCAATATGAACACTTTTTACCACTTTCAATCACAATATATATAAACTTCAACTTTATCATAAGTATTCAAAATTTTATCACTTATGCATTCAATATATCATTGCATCATAAACAATATTATTCATTGGTGCATAATAAACCACCACAAAAACACAATACACTAAAATTTACGTGGAAACCCAAATGGGAGAAAACCAAAAAATTATTTCTTATATATACAAAGAATAAATTCATAGGAAGCACCAACTTCCCAATTATCTAGCACCAAATGGAAGGAGGCACCAACCCCTTGATTTACAAGCTCTAACTTGAAGGAAGCTACAACTCCCTGAATTCTCCAACTACAACTTGAAGGAGGCTCCAACCCCTTAGTTTACAGGCTCCAACCTGAAGGAAGCTCCAACTCCCTATGTTCTCTGGCTCCAACCTGAAGGAAGCTCCAACTCCCTATGTTCTCTGGCTCCAACCAGAAGGAGGCTATGACCACTTCACTTACAAGCTCCAACCTAAAGGAATAACCAACTCCCCAAGTTCCCCAGCACCAACCGGAAGGAGTCTACAACCCCATTATCTTGCCCCATCCTGTAGCCCTGAAATATAAGTGTAGACTCAAACCGCCACTACCACTAATCAACCTCTAACTTCCATTGTCATCAACCAACCTATCACTATCATTGTCACATTAACCAATCACTGTCACTTTGTCAAATCAACCTGTACCTAATGATAAACCAATCATCCAACCTGTGATTGTCCTTGTCACTATCTTTGTCACTAATATACAATAATCAACCAACTATAACTAGATCCACACACATGGATACTAAAACCATCACCATACCATGTACATCAACCTGTATCATATCATGCATCAACCATGTACCAAACCTGTACAATATCATGCATCAACCAAGTACATCAACCATGTACCATAACCTATACCATACCATGTACCAAAATCACCAAGAGGTGCCTCTAGCGATGTACCAATCATGTACCATAAGATATGCCAAGTTTAGGTACCATAACATCTGTGATCAACCATATACCTCAATCATATACCAAAACCATGTACCATGTGCCAAGCATCAATTATGTACCAAGATATGTGCCTCAACCAAGCACCAAAGAATGTGCCTCATACATATGCCACCATATACCAAGTGTATACCTCAACCATGTACCAACATCACAAATATGTGTCTGACATATACCAAACCATATACAAAGTTACCATAACATCACTCAATCATGTAGCCAAGATGTACCTCAAGACATGTGCCTCAAGCATGTACCAACATCCATAAACAATGTATCAAGAGATACCATCAAACATGTGCCATATCACTCATGATATTCCTCAAGCATATACTAGACAACAAACCATATGCCAAGTATTCAATATGTTCCTCAAGGCATATACCACAACTCACAAAGACATGCCTCAAGCATGTACCACAACATCCAATGTATGTGCCTCAAACATGTGCCATAACCTCATCAAGAAGTGCCTCCAACATGCATCAATATAGCCAAGAAATGTACCTCATACATGTACCAAAAATATGCCTCATACCATGCACATAATATGTGCCTCAAGCATGTATCAATGTCTCAACAAGGTACCAAATACATGCCTCAAGAATGCATCATAACATCACCAACATGTAACCCTCAAAACATGCATTTTACATACCTTTAAACCTTTAGTTGATGTGATGCACATGATTTAAGACCTATAACTCTACCTTAGTCTCAACAACCTGGTACAAGCATCCTCTCCAAATTTTCCTTATCCTTGTGGGACTAAGACCAGTCAACTGGCGGGGCTTCGTGAGACACCAATAGCCTGACCCATGGGCGTTATCCAAATTAGGATTTCATAGAAAACCCTTTCTCTCCTCTATAATCCCGAAACATTTTCTCTCCTTACTCTTTCACTACCTCCAATTCACCATTTCAGATTCATCGATAGATCACTTGCTCACTAGAAGATATTCAATAAACTTGTGTAAGTGAATAAACAAATGAGAGGCTTCTTGTTGTGTACTTATACCTTTGCTAAGTAACTTCTCTCCTTAACTTTAGGGGAAACCTATGCTTTCTTGTTACAACCACTTTAACCTTTAATTAATGACTTGTAACTATTTAGGGGCTTCTTAACCCATCTTCGAGGCTTCCAACTTCATGACCTCGTAACTCCTCAACCATGAAGAAATACATTATGTTCCACCTATCGTTGGAAATGGTATGACGAGGAATATCCATCTATGAGTGTGTTACCTACATTTACACTTTCCTTCATGTCCCTATTCCTCAATCAACTTCAAGCTTCATGACCACACCTATGGGGCTTCTTGTAGACTTCTTCAAATGCACCCATCCCATCTGTTGACATCAATGAAAACCACTTTTGTTGACATCAATGAAAACCAACTATCCAACAACATCAATGAAAACTAATTATCCAACAATCTCCCCCTTTGGTGTTGATGGAAAAAATCATACTCCAACACTCATACTTCACCTGTGACCAATGCTCCTTATATTTCTCTCTTTATGTTTCTCTCCCCATTTGACATCAATGGAAAAGGGTGTCTCCCTTTGGGGATGCTCCCCATGTCTTCATGATTCTGATATTTATCTTTCTTCCTTTTTGACATCATAGGAAAAAGAGTAACTGCCCCTGTCAATATGTCTCCCCCTAACTTCATTCTTCTGATCTTTCTCTTCTAAAAATTTCTCTCCCCTTGACTTCTCTGTAAGATGTCGTGTACATAAATTTGGGGCTTTCTTTACTTGCTTCATTTCCTCTCTTTCAATGCTTTTTTTCCATTGGTTCTTCCTATTGTAATTCATTGACATATATAAAAATCATTAAAGGTTACTTGACTTCATGGATTTTCAAGTTCACATAAATGACTTCATCATTCAACAATTTCCTTCTGACGATATGGATTTTGTTGACAATTTATCTTACCTTGTTCTACTATGCCTTTCACTGCTTTCCTTCCTGTGACTAACTAATTCCATCTATCAATATGCCTTCATCCACTGTCATATATCTATCTAGACCATTTTGAATACTTCTTTGAATCTTCTGCAATTGATCACAACATATTCCTGCTTCTCAAGTTGTCTTATCAATTTGTGAATCAGACTCTACATATTTGCAAAAATCTGTACTGAATATGTCCCTATGTTAATATATTCCTAGAATCCTCAATATAGTCCTAAATATCTTTCCTAAAAATTTTCTCCTCAAACAATCAAACTGTCACAATGCATTATGCACTTCTATAAACAAACCACTCTAAAACTGCATTCCCAAACTCTACAAACACTTCAGACTACTCGAAATATAGTTCTCTAATTTGTAGAGATACTTCTTAGACTCACACTCTTCAATATTCATATTTAATGGGATTCTCTAAGCCAAATGTCTTAGAAAAATATCCTCTATGATGCAGAGTAATCTTCCTCTTCGTTTGTGGATTCATCATTTTCCTTTTCTCCCTCTTCTTGAATTCTGACATCCTTTTCATTTTCTTCCTGAATTCTAACATCTTCCTGTTTATCTTCTTCCTATATTATGACATATTCCTCTTATCCTATAGATTCATTATGATCTTGCACTGCTACAAATCTTGTGAGTACGATCTCAGGGACCTAGTTTTCATTTACCTTCTCTTCTTATTTTTTATTTCTTCTCCAAACCTTCCTGTATCTGACATCAATGTTTTCCTTCATGGGAGGCTCTATCATGCTTCTACATTTTGGATCTATGTGACCATAATTGTGGCATTTGTAACATTCAATATTGGAGAGATCCACATAACCATCTCTTGTTTGAACATTTCTTCTATATGCTCTGCAATCTACAACTTTATGTCCAAAGTTAGTACATGTAAAACAATGAACCAAAAATAAATTTTGATACCTGAGAGTGAATGATCTTCTTTGTGGTGTAGTGCTTATGAATTATTTCCTTGGTTGATCACAATATTTTCTTTGGTTGTTTCCTTCACAATGATTAAAGCTTCCTTGTTTCATGAATGTAGAAGGTCCTCTGTATTTATTTCTCTCCAACTCTTGCTAACCATGATTCCTTCCTTTGAGAACTTCTTCATAACTCTTTTATTTTGTTTCTTTCGTCATGAAGCTTGTACCTTCCTCAAAATGAACATTCTTGTATCCTAGTCTATATTTGTCATTATATGGCCTTTGACTGTTGAGAATGTTTTCTAACACTTGAGAACTTTTCAAGTTCTTGTTGAGCTTGTTGACTTCAATTCTCCCTGACACAACTTCTTCTTCAAGCTTCTCACACTCATTTTATTTCTTTATCATCTGGTTCTGCATTACTTCTTTCATTATCTTTCCTTCTTCAAGTTGGGTTTTCAAGGAGATGATTTCTTCTTTGAATGATTTTTTTTTCCTTTATTTCTTCAACTCAGTTAAATAACTAATTAATTATGCCTGAAGATCCACTTCACCTTATTCTTCGCCACTTTTAGGAGTTCTTTTCTTAGTTCTCATATCCATAAAGAGTACTCTCTCTGAGTCGTAATCACTTTCATTATCTTAATCGGATGAGCAAATGTCTTCTCTTGAGTAGAGGTTTTTTTTTAAGACTTTCCTTTTATCTCCTTTCATGTTTCCCTTTTGATATTTCTTTTCTTTCTTGGGATCTTCTTCTTCATCACTATCTGAATTCCTAGCATAAGGGCACTTATTTGAAAAATGACAATTTTACCATAATCAAACATTTTAAGGGAATCATACCTTTGTACTTTCTGGTTCCTCTCTTCAACTTCCTTATGAAGTTGGTTATTTCTTCATCCTCATCTAAATCATTGTTGCAACTGCAATTTGTCTTTGACTCGAGATTTTTCTTCTTCGTCGTCTTCTTGGATGCTTTGAAAGATGTTTTTTTCTTGGATGGATTTTCTTTTTCTATTCTCATTTCATAAGCTGTAAATATTCCATGTAGCTCTCCCATGCTTATCATACCCATATATTCTATTTCTTCTAGTTATGAAATATTAGGATCAAATCTCATTGGAAGAGACCTTAGTATCTTATAGATAATGACTGTTTCTTTAACTTCTTGTCCCAATCCTTTAATAATGTTCACTATTTCATCAACTCACCAAAAGTAGGCTGCAATATTTTCATCTTCCTTCATTTTCCAGTTGTTGAAATTTAACTCTATAAGTTTGAAGCTTGGCCCCTTTGACTTTTGCATCTCCTTCATATATATTCTAAAGTTTGTCCCAAATATCCTTTGTAGAATCATAGTACATAACTTTGACATATACTGAGTGATCTAGACCATTCAAAATCACATTTGTAGCCTTCGAATTGTTTTCACTGTGTTTCCTCCTATCTCTACCTGTTGGAGGAGGGGAAGGTGTTGTGTATCCATCTACTACTTCTTTCCAAACATAAAATCATTGTACTTGTATATATGTTTTTATTCGTATTATCTAGAAGGCATAGTTCCGTCCATCAAACAATGGTACTCCAATCTTAGCATACTCCATGATATTTATTCCATTGTTTAAATTATTTTCTTGAAGGAACTACCCTGAAACCAATTGTTGGAATACTGAGAGGGGGGGGGGTGAATTAATTTGAGCACGTTTTACCACTTTCAATCATAGTATATATAAACTTGAACTTTATCAACAACATTCAATAGTTTATCACTTATGCATTTAGTATATCATTGCATCATAAAAAGTATCATTCATCATTGGATAATAAAAAACCACAGAAACAAAATACACCAAAATTTACATGGAAACCCAAATGGGAGAAAACCATAGAATGTTTTCTTATATATATCAAAATACATTCATAAGAAGAAACAACTTCCTAATTATTCAACACCAACTGGAAGGAGGCACCAACCCCCTTATTTACAAGCTCAAACCTGAAGGAAGCTACAACTCCCTAATTTTCCAACTACAACTCGAAGGAGACTCCAACCCCCTATTTTACAGGATCCAACCTGAAGGTAGCTCCAAATCCTTGTGTTCCCTAGATACAACCACAAGGAGGCTATGAACCCCTGATTTACAGGATCCAACCTCAAAGAATATCCAACTCTTTGATTTCTTCATAACCAACTAGAAGGAGGCTACAACCCCCTTTCCTTGCCCCATCCTACCATCCTGAAATATAAGTGTAGACTCAAACTGTCACTACCATTGATCAACCTATAACTACTACTATCATCAACCAACCTATCAATATCACCATCACATCAACCAATCACTATCACTCTGTCACATCAACATGTACTTGATGATCAACTAATCATCCAACCTGTCACTGTCCCTTTCACTGTCATCATCACTGATATGCCATCATAAACCAACTATACCCAAATCCACACACATGGATACCAAAAAAATCACCATACCATGTATGTCAACCTATATCATATCATGCATCAACCATGTACCAAACCTATACCATATCATGCATCAAACAAGTACATCAACCATGTACCAGAACCCATTCCACACCAGGTACCAAAATAACCAAGAGGTGCCACTAGCGATGTACCATATCATCATCAACTCATGAACGATAACATCACCAACATCTATCTAAATATCACCAATCATTTACCATAAGATATGCCAAGTGTAGGTACCATAACATCAATGATGAACCATATACCTCAATTGTATACCAAAACCATGTACCATGTGCCAAATGTCAACTATGTACCAAGAGATGTGCCTCAACCAAGAACCAAAGAATGTGCCTCATACATATGCCACCATATACCAAGTGTATACCTCAACCATGCATCAACATCATAAAGATGTGTCTATGAAATATACCAAACAAGATACAAAGGTACCATAACATCACTCAATCATGTATCCAATATGTACCTCAAACCATGTGCCTCAAGCATGCTCCAACCTTCATAAACCATGAACCAAGAGATACCATAAAACATGTTCCATATCACTCATGATATTCCTCAAGCATATACTAGAAAACAAACCATATGCCAAGTATTCAAGATGTCCCTCAAGGAATATAGCACAACTCACAAAGACATGCCTCAAGCATGTACCACAACATCCAATGCATGTATCTCAAATATGTTCCATAACCTCATCAAGAAGTACCTCAAACATGCATCAATATCACCAAGAAATATACCTCATATGTGTACCAAAAATATGTCGCATACCATGCACTTAATATGTTCCTCAAGAATGTATCAATGTCTCAACAAGATACCAAAGACATGCATCAAGAATGCATCATAACATCACCAACGTGCAACCCTACAAACATGCATATAGACATACCTTTAAACCTGTAGTTGACCTGATGCATAAGACTTCAGACCTATAACTCTTCCTTAGTCTCAACATCCTGGTACAAGCATCCTCCCCAAATTTTCCTTAGCATCATGACACTAAGACCAGTCAACTAGCAAGGCCTTGCAGGACACCAATAGAATGAACCATGGGGGTCAACCAAACTAGGGTTTCACAGAAAACCCTTTCTCTCCTCTGTAATCTAAATTTTTTCTCTCTCCTTACTCTTTTTCCGCCTCAGATTCCTCATTTCAAATTCACCAATAGATCACTTTCTCCCTAGAATATATTCAAGAAACATGTGTAAGTGAATGTACAAATGAGAGGCTTCTTGTTGTGTATTTATAACTTTTCTATGTAACTTCTCTCCTTAACTTTAGGGTCAACCTGTTCTTTCTTGTTACAACCACTTTACCCTTCAATTAATGACTTGTAATTGTTTAGGGGCTTCTTAACCCATCTTCGGGGCTTCCAAATTCATGACTTCATAACTCCTCAACCATGAGGAACTACATGACATTCCACCTACCATTGGAAATGATATGAAAAGGACTATCCATATGTATGTGTGTTACCTACATTTACACTATCCTTCATGTCCTTATTCCTCAATCAACTTTGGGATCCAGGACCACACCTCTAGGGATTCTTATAGACTTATTCAAATTCACCCATCACATATGTTGACATCAATGAAAACCAATTATCCAACAACATCAATGACAACCAATTATCCAACAATAAGGACTCCACAACAAAATGGAGTTGTAGAAAGGAAGAATACAACTATACAAGAAATTACTATAAAAATGATGAATGAAGCCATAGAAAAATGTTGAATGAATCCAAACTACCAAACACCTTTTCAAGAGAAGTAGTCAACATAATGATATACATTTTGAATAGATCACAGATTAGACTGAACAACAATAATACACCTAATGAATTATGGAAATGTATACCAGCTACATTCAAATATTTCAATGTATTTGGGAGAAAGTGTTATATAAATAGAAATGACGATAATTTAGACAAGTTTGATTCCATAACAGATGAAGGTAAATTTCTTGGCTATGCATTTGGAAGCAAGGCCTACAAATGCTACAACAAAAGGCTGCACAATGTTGTATATAGTATTGATGTAAGAGTGGATGAAGAAATAACTAAAGAGGAAAAGTTACAAACAAATCAAGATCCAAAGGAGGCAATATACAAAGAAGAAGAAAAGGAAGAAGAAATGAAAGAACAAGAAGAAATAGAATTTCAATATCCAAGCACACCATCCATAATTGATCCGGATTTTGTGAGAAGAACGAAATGAATATAGATTATTATCAAATGATACTTAACACAAAATAACAAATATACAGTAAAATTGGTTTCTATTCAATAAGGAAATAAGTTGAAACTGTGGCAGCTTATCTCTGAGAAGAGATGTGATGACTGCACTCATTCGCTAGAAGATGATTACAATGAGGCTCTCAAGGCATTTTTACAATAAACAGGAATTTCAAAAACCGTAGACATCCAAAACCCTAACCATAGGAGATGAAGCGCCAAAAGTCATGTGGGCCCCGTTTGGGTAAGTTAGTACATCAACTTCTCGGGGTCGTAATGTTTGCATATGAACTCCATTTTAGGCATGCAATAGCCCGTTGGAAAGGTCTATCTGAGGAATACACATGTTTCATGTGGTGAGCCTTGCACATACTTATTGTGGCAAGCCCTAAAAACGTTGTTTAGGGCCTCAAAACAACCCCGTAAGTCAGGGACCCAAAAACTAGGAAAAAACTATTGAACTGGAAACTGCCAAAATGAACTAGCTGGAATAGGTGGGAGGACACTGAAATCCATCTGGATCAATAATTGTCCAAAATAATCATCCATAAAGTCATATTTTTGGTGATACAGATATAGGATTTCATAGTGGAAGAAGATTGAACGTTTCTTTGTTATCTAAAATAGATCCCAAGAATTTTACACAATCTAGTGAAGATAAGCATTGGGTCAATGCTATGGAAGAAGAACTAAATCATATCGAGAAGAATAAGACATGGGAACTTGTGCCCATACTAAAATACAAGAATTTGATTGGAACCAAATGGGTCTTCAGAAACAAATTAGATGAATATGGAAAAGTAGTAATAAATAAAACAAGATTGGTCTATAAAGGGTATGCTCAAGTTGAGGGTATTGACTTTGAAGAAACCTTTGCTCCAATTGCAATATTAGAAGAAATTATAATGTTTTTCGCATTCATGTGTTTCAAGAACTTTAAAGTCTATTAAATGGATGTCAAGTCAACCTTTCTAAATGAAAATATATAAGAAGTATATATTGAACAACAAAAAGGATTTCAATTGTCAAAAAGTCAAGATTATGTATGGACACTGAAGAACACACTCTATGGACTAAAGCAAACTCCCAAATCTTGGTATTCAAGACATGACAAATACCTACAACAACAAGGTTTTAAAAGAGGAGTTACAAACAAAAATATTTACATCAAAACAGACAATGAAGATTTGTTAATCATGATGGTTTATGTGGATGATATCATTTTTGGAAGTAATGCTGATAGAATGAGCCAAAAGTGTTAAGTTTTTACAGTTGTTATCAGGTTATTTCCAAATTACATGAGCATTCAATGCATTTCCAAAACAACAGTATAAAGAGGATCACTAAAAGAAACACAATCACAAGGTACACAACATTTTATCCTAGGAAACCCTCATGGGGGAGAAAACCCAGCAACAACTTCCTCAATAATAGATTTCCAATACAATGCCAACACTAAGACCAAAACACAAAAGACCAATATTGAGCATGCACCTCTCTTCTCCTTCCTCCTGCAGCTGCAACTGCAACTGCCTTCAAGATATGCACACTAGATGAGTGAGTGAGTGTTTTTTTAAATGAGACACCAAGCTCACATATAAATACAAATGTGAGATGGTGCTAGGGTTGTGTCTCTTCACTTGGTTGAGATGACTTCTCCTAAAAGTGGCTAAAACCACTTTATAATTACTAGGGGCCAAATTTACAAATACCACTATATAAATATAGTTTGACCAATCCACAAAAGGGGATTTGATCTTATACAAGAACCAACTTGATCAATCCCCAAAAGGGGATTTGATCTATTAAATAATAACTCAAATATAATTAGAATATTCTTCGAAGTTACAATATTTCAACAGTCCCCCTTAACGAAGAAAAAGGTAACATTACTTCTTCTACTAGCAAGATCTTGATCCACAATGATATCTCCCTTAATAATTTTCCTCTAGATCTGTCCCTGAATATAGCATATGCCTTTGAAAAAGCTTGGTGATTTTCTGCAGCAAACTCCATAATATACCCTTCAATGGTATTTTCTACCTAGAAATATACAGCTTGCAAGATTTGGTGATCCATACAATGAAGAGCTGCTAGGCTTGCATATGTCTAGTTATAGGTTTTCTTAACCCAATATTTATACTCCACAACTTCTTGCAACCAGTCCAATCATTGAAACAACTTCTCAGGAAATTCAACCCAAAAAGTTTTATATTGATCACTAGCAGGTTTAGAATAAAAACGATGTCTCTCACAACCCTAGGATTATTTTGTCGTAACTCATCTTCCCGCCTTATAAATGCATCACACTTTCATTCCTACCAGTTCTCAATGTCACTCTTGTAGATATAGTGAGGCATCATCTATAAAATCCCTTCTTAATATCGGTCCTGAAAACATATCCTTTTGTTGGCCTAAATTAGAGACTAGGGTTCTCGGTAGTTTAGCAATAAAGGGGTCCATTGTAGTCTAGGAATCTTGGCATTTTCAACCTTGTACAAGAGAAGGAGGTCTTGCCTGAAGCATAGTCGAGACATATAATATTAAAGGAGTTATAGACAATACCTAATGAGATCTATTTCTACAACATCTAGATCCATAGTTTAACTATTAAACTTATGTTGCAATAGTATTCATACATTAACAAAATAAGAATATACTGAGTAAATCCATAGATCTATCCACACTAAGAACAAACAACCATAAAATAAACTTTTAGAGCCCCAATCACATCATTATATTATTTTTAGGTAGTACAAAATTACATTCGTACATTGAATATATGGATGATCTCTTCTCAAAATGCAGGGATCATCATTACATTATCTCGTCTAGTGAGATCAAGCTCTTACAACATGGAATAGTACTTTGCAGGATTCACTAAAAAATATTTGGGATCTAACCGACTAACCAACCAAGTAATTCTCTATTCTTTCTTTACATTCCCACCTATTTATGCTCGTGTCACCTTGATAAGGTCAATTGACTAAATCAAAACCTCCTTTTTCCAACCCCGATATTTTCATTTTTCAGCCCATTTATGTGTTTCCAGGTGTCGCACAACTTATTTGACTTTGTATGCCACTTGATTATCCTTATCTCCTTATCCAAAGTATTCAAAATGAAGGGCCTAACATATATGATCCCACTAAAGGGGATCTTTGACCTCAAAGTGGGATGATGTTTTGCATACTAGGGACAAATCTTGGCGTCTTCACTATTATTGAGTGAGGAAAATAAGGGCCATATGGTATGAATGGAGCTTCTAGGGATCACATGAAAAAAAAAATCTTGAATCACTAAACAATCCTTCACCATGGTTAAGTGAGAAGATCAAGGGCCTTTGATCCAAAATGAAGCTTCAACATCTCTAGTCCTTGAACAAGGCCTCAAACCACCACATAGGTTCATATCTTTGGCCTCTTGAGGGGAAATGGGCATTGTTGAGATAATTTTCACACCATGGATGGGCCTTAGGGCCTTGAACATGGTAAATGAAGGAAATAAAGGATCATATGATTTAAATTAATCTTATAGGTCTCATATTCCATTAATGACACCTTGAACCAACATTGAAACCCCCTATATGGAATATTTGGCCTTTGAATGAGATATGGTCACCTTTAGAAAGTTTTGGACATGAGGTTTGGGTTTGAGGACCTTAATCATGGTAGTGGGAGAAAATAAAATATATTAGGACCCAAGTGAAGTCTTCATGGATTATGAGCTATGAAAATGTCCTTGAATCATTACACAATCCCTTTAGATGGGATACTTGGGCTTCAATTTAGATATATATGGCTTCCATTATGAGGTTTTGTGAACCAAGGACGGATCTCATGGTCTTAGCCATAGTAAGGGGAGGAAATGAAGGGACTTGGGTCCTATATAAATATTTTAAATATTTGATCCATGAGTGTGGCCCGAAATCACCATACAATCCCACTAAAAGGGATCTTTGACCTCAAAGTGGGATGAGTTTTTTCATACTAGAGATGGAGCTTAGGGTGTTCACCATAATCGAGTGAGGAAAATAAGGGCCATATAGCCTAAATGAAGCTTCTAGGGATCATTAGATCAAATGAGGTATCAAATCACTAAACACTCCCTTTAAAGGGTATCTTTAGCCTCCAAGTGGAATACGAGGGAATAATGAGATTTTCTTCACTAGGGATAGGTCTTAAATCCTTAACCATGGTAATATGGGAACCATTATGAGTTTTTTCACACTAAATTGTTCTTGAGACACTACCAATGGCCTAAGGACAAAAATCATTGTCTTAGGGACTAAAAAATTATTTTATGGTTCATGCACCATAGATGGTGTCTGGAACCACCACATAATCCCTGAAAATGGAATATTTAACCAACAATTGTAATATGGATTCTATTACAAGGTTTGGAAGACTAAGGATTTGTATTATGGACCTAACCATGATCCAAGGAAACTAAGGATTGGTATTAGGTCCCTAGCCATGGTCCAAGGAAAACCATTAGTGTATTAGGTCCTAAAAAATACTTTTGGGGCTAATAGACCATGCATAAAAGCCATGTAAAGGGAATCTTTAGTTTAATCTAATATAGAAACCCTCTGATATTTGATGCACTAGGTATGGGGCTTAGGACCCTATTAAAGGAAATTGTATCCTATGTGAGTCATATGTGCACCATGTCAAGGTTTTTCACAATAGGGATGGCTATTAAGGCCCTCACGATACTCTTGTGAGTAAAAGGAATGGTTCTAAATGTTGGCTAGTTTATTGTTTTCCTTTCGAAAATAGGAAAAATAATTATTTACAAATGGAAAATTTTTATGAAAAGAAATATGTATATCTCTTTGAAATATTTCCAACAGTCCAAAATTGACAAAAAAATGAAGGTAAGGGTACAAATTTATGATAAAATTAACATCCTTAAAAGGTCAAATTTGTGAAGGGGTTCTAATTTTTGTACTTATTTATATTTTAAAATAAGGAATGCATGTTATGTAATGTGCACGCTTTATTAGCACATGTGCATGATCATTATGGAATGCATACATATTATTATCATCTGTGTGTTTCTAAAGCATGCGTTTGTTTCTAAAGTGTTGGTTGTGGAGCCTGATTATATTCTTGAATCATAGGTTTGTTTCATCCGTGCTTGGATCCCATTTCTTGATGGGGGGTGTGGGGGGAATTTTCCCCCCACTACTATCGTTAGGGGGGTATAGGGGGGGCAACGAAAGTTAATGGATCCCCCCCCCCAACAAGGGATTTGGGGGCAGTGCGCCTTAAGCGGAATTTTGGGAAAAGTTCCTTGTAAAATATTGTAATTTTGTAGACAATCTGGACCATTCACTATAAGGTCACAGACTCGATGGTAGAAGTTATGTTAGATATTTTTTCCCTAGAAGGAAACCCTCTTTTATGAGGGAATTGTATTGTGGTTGTGCGTGATAGTGAATATTGTATTTTGAGAGATGAGACTGTGAGAGAAAGAAGAGGAAGTTACAACGAGCATGTTGTAGGTTGTATCCCTTTGGTTTGTTGGATAATAAAAAGGAAGGACCTAAAAATTTCTTTGGAGGATGTAGCCCACACTGGGTGAACCACGTTTATTTGTGTCTATGTTGTATTGTGTATCTTATGTGTTTTATTTGCGCATTCGTTTTATTTTATTATCCTGTTTTTCTGACATAAAGCATGTGTGCATTATTAGAAATTCATTTTTTTTCAACGATAGCATTTATACTTACCAATGTGTTTAATAACTTCGTTGCATCTGATTTAGCTTCTACATGTTGACCTTGGTGGTTCAAGCTACAAAATAGACAAAACCTTCTATTTTTTCAATCACTTTCAATATCACCATTTTCTACATTATTTTAAATAGGCTACATAAATACATCATTAATAAATCTAATCACACATAAATCCAATTATGCATGTTCCAAATCATTTTTTTATATAATATTGTTTGTTATTATTTGTTTATTTGTGTCTTGAAATATACAATAATTTTAAAATACAAATGTCTTTCTTTCCTATTAAAACTTTCCATCTCTATCCCATTTTAAAAAGTATCAAATATGGTGTGCTAATACATCTCAAGATCTACAATCTAACAAAAAAAAATTGATTAAACTAAGGCCCTTAAATCATTCATTAACACTTGACCTCATAGTTTTATTGATGTGTTGACTTTATTAAATTAAACGAATATAAAATTAATATTTAAAAATTTAAATAATAGCAACTCATAAGAATAAATTGTTCTCCATAATTGTACAAATTATTTTAAGAAAATTCCATCATTTAGGTACTCAACCACTACACTAATGTTAACATATGCATTATATTTTTCAACAAAAGTAACATACCATGTTAGAAAAACTAGAATTTCACATAGTCATACAAAAATTTCATAAATAAGATTATATTTTTTAGAATCTAATTCAATTTCTTACATTTCATCTCCATACTTGATATTCAAATTAGTTGTGGAAGTAACTTGAATCATCCTTCCAAGCCAATGAATTGTTTTTTTTCTAGTTCGATTGCCACTAACACATCAAGAGAGACTATTATTATCTTGCAGTCACCCATTAGAAAATGTCTAAGGTTGAGTACAAGCTAGTGGAAGTCTCTTTTGACACATTACATGCATTAGAAATCTAAAACAAACTAACATCCCTTAATTTGCATTGACATATTGAGACAACTACACAAGGAATATATATTTTGGGTAAGAAGATGAAATGTGGAAAATTAAATAACCTTTCAGAATATATAGTTTTTATCTATCAATTTTTATTTGTTATAACATGAACATTTTAATTTTTAGAGAGTATAAGATATGTTTGTCTTGGTGAATCCTTTTAGTAACCAAATGACAGAATCGATATATATATATATATATATATATATAGAGAGAGAGAGAGAGAGAGAGAGAGAGAGAAAGAGAGAGAGAATATGTACTAGTGTAAGGCTAATTTTCCAAAAAATATTATTATTGTTTTATATTTTCCTTGATTCACTTCAAGACATTGAAATTGTCTATTATTATCACTTTGAATGAAAAGTATATTTTTTTCATAACATTTGCATATGTAACATGTGACACCTCCAAATGGATTTTTCTATAATATTATCCTTGTGATTCCACACAAACTATTTATAAAACTCATTATGTTAGTTATTTCCCTACCTTCACACTCCCAATTTTCTAAAAAAAAAAATACATCAAACTTATTCAAAAGACACTATAAAGAATCTACCTTATCTTCACACTCCAAATTTTCTAAAACACAAAATACATCAAACTTATTCAAAAGAAACTATAAAGCATCTACCTTATCCTTAGATAAAGTATTGATGTTCCATGTATAAATCCTACAAGTCTCTATTCATTATGCTCCATGTTGTGTCCCTTTAGCTAGGTTATCATTTTTCCTTGTATCAATTATCATAACTTCGTTTTGTCTCAAAAATGTGATTTTTCTGATTTCTCTTGCTATCTTTACCATCTCATGTTCCTCTTTTTTTTTTAATAAATTTCTCCCTAGGTAGGTCTTCATTAATCTAATTTTTCCCCTTTGAAATGATCTCTATTGGTTTATACTATGGATCATTAGGTTATTTTTTAGAAATTCAAATCACATGGCACGACCTTTCTGTAGATTTTAACTTTGTACAATATTTTACTGCAAACAGATTTTCAATAAAAGAACAAAAAATTTACAGTGGCAAATACACAGATTACACATAGATTTTCCCCCTGGAAACCCAAACCAGGAAACCAACATATTCTATATTCATCCACATCCTGCATTGTTTACAATACAATATACATATAGGAGCCAACAACATCCAAAACCCTAATACAATGACCTGGATTAATCAACAACCCTAATTCCTTAACCGGAAATAGAAAACCATCGACAAAAAACCATGTGTCAAAAAATCGTCGAACAATGTACAAGAAAATCGAGGCAAAAAATGACATGTTTCCCAAGGAAAACGAATATAATACATACCCAACATTCTCCCACTTGTTGTTATCATTGCATACAGGGGGTTACAAGGTTACATAGTCAACAATCCAGGGCAACAATGCCCATAGATCCTCTACACCAAGAGAGCTTCTCAATGCTCACATATTTTGTTAATGAATCTGCAACTTTATTCAAAGTGTCACCTTCATCAACAACACTTTATTTTCTTCAACCATGTCTCTCACAAAGTGATATTGAACATCAATATGCTTTGTCTTTGAATGATAAGTTGGGTTCTTCACCAGAAAAATTGCACTCTAACTGTCACAATCTATCCTTACAACTTGTTGTACCAACCCAATACCTGAACAAAATCTTTGTAACCATACTGTTTCCTTTCTTTCATGAGTGGCTACCATGTATTCAACTTATGTAGTTGAAAGTGTCACTAAAGATTGTATTTTTCTCATCTAACTAATTTCTCCTGCAAATAGGTTAAACAAATACCCGCTTGTAGATCTCCTACAATCCATATCTCCATCCTAGTCTGCATCCACAAATCCATGTATATCCAACACTTTGTCCAATCCTGGTATTCCTTGGTAGCACAATCCATAGCTAGAAGTGCCATGCAAATATCTGAAAATCATCTTTACTATTGTCCAATGCACCTTCCTTGGTTTTGAATTATACCTTCTCAAAACTCCCATTGCATGTGCAATGTCCGATCCAGTACAGACCATTGCATACATCAAACTTTCAACTACACTTTCATAAGGAAAACAAGACATGTCCTCCTCCTCTTCTTTTGTCTTGGGACACTAATCCATAGATAAATTTACACCTACATGAATAGGAACATTGACTATTTTACATTCCTTCATATTAAACCTCTGCAATATTGTCTCCACATATTTTCTCTAATTTAACCATAGTTTCCCATTTTTCCGATCTCTTTTAATTTCCATTCCCAAGATGAAATTTTCAAAACCAATATACTTCATGTCAAATTTAGAGGACAATTGAGTTTTCACATCCTAGATAATCTCCTTGTTGTTTTCTATCAGCAACATGTCATCCACATACAAGACCAAATAAATCAAACGATCACCAATTAATTTAAAATACACACAATGATCCTCTTTGCTTCTTGTGAAGTCGCGTCCCAGCATATAAGTATCAAATTTTTGATACCACATCCTTGGTGATTGTTTTAAACCATACAAGGAACTTTTCATCTTGCATATTGGCTCCTTCTTTCCCTTCACATCAAATCCTTCTGGATGCTTCATATAGATTTCTTCTTCCATATCCCCATGTAGGAGTGTTGTCTTCACATCCATCTGTTTTACTTCAAAATCAAACACAACAACAATAGATAACAAAAATCTAATAGAAGTTAACATGGAAACATGAGAAAAAATATCACCAAAATCAATTTCCTCAACCTGAGAATAACCCTTTATCATGAACTAAGCTTTGTATTTCTCCACTTTTCCTTCTTCATTTGGATTCTTTTTAAATACCCATTTACTGCCAATGGGATTTCTTCTAGTTGGAAACTCCACTAGATCCCAAGCCTCATTCTTATCCAAGGATGCCATTTCTTCATTCATGGTATTTTTCCAGAGTTTTCCATCCTCTGAATCCACTTCCTACCTGACAGTTCTAGGATCATCATCAGTAATAGACAAAGAAAAATTTGAACAAAAATCAGGTGGATTATACCTTTCTGGCTTCCTTCTTTCCCAAATCGATCTTCTCAATATTGGAGTATGATGATCTTCTTCTTCTGATTCTTGTTCTTCTATAGAGTCCGATTCATCATCCTTTAAATCAAACTCTATTTTATTTGGTTATTCCTTAGTTGGTAGGACATCATGTTTGACAACATCTTTTATTTCTCTAAATATCACATCTTATCTATACACAACATTCTTAGTTTTTGGGTTCCAAATATTATAACCTTTAAGAACATATTTATACCAATATAGATACACTTTTCAACCTTCTTATCTATATTACGCATGTTTTCCTTTCGAACATGAACATAGGCCTCACAACCAAAATACCTTGATATGTGTGAGAGAAGGTTTCTTACCATTCCATACCTCTCATGTATTCTTGTCATCTAGTGCTGACGAGGGTGATATGTTGACCAGGTAACATGCAATACCCATTACCTCTGCCCATAATTCTTACCCTAACCCGACACCAATGAGCATGCACCTTGATTTTTACATCAGTGTCTTGTTAATCCTTTTTGTAGCTCAAAGGTGTATATGTAGTACTCTTTTGCCTTGATATACCACACTTCTTACAAAATTATTCAAATTCATTCCCACAGAACTCTACACCATTATCTATCCTTAGAACTTTAATTGTTTTCTCTGTTTGATTCTCAACAAGAGCCTTAAACTCTTTAAACTTGTCAAATACTTCAGATCTCTTCCCGAGAAAATATATCCAAGTATTCCTTGAGAATTCATCTATAAATGAGACATAGTACGTCGATTTTCCCAATGATGGAACCAACATAGGTTCAAACACATCACTGTGAAGTAGTTGTAAAATTCCTTCTTCCCTCGTTGCACTATAGGGGAATCTTACCCGATTATGCTTCCCATATACACAATGTTCACATAAATCAAAAACCAAAGAGTGGTTAAAAATACCTCCAACCATACCTTTACCATGTAGTAGTCGAAGACCCTTCTCTCTGATATGCCCCAGTCTTTGATGCCACAGCATAATCTTTTCTCCAAAGAATGTAGGAGTTCTTTCTTTTTCAACTCCAATATCAGGAACAATGGAAATATTACACCCATCGCTAATAGTTTTTTCTTTCATCTTATAAAGAGTTCCAAACTAAACTCCCTTCAACAACACCATTTCTCCTTGAACCATCCTGCAGGTTTCCTTTGCAAATATTTGTTTTGCCCTTGCATTGTCCATTTTGCTTACAAAAATCAAATTTCTTGCCAATATTGGGATGTGAAGAACACCAAGTAGTGTTCTAATCCTTACATATATGAGCCTCAACTTGAATTTTCCTCATCCTATGATTTTGTTTGTCGATTCATCACCTAGGAAAACATTACCTCCATCATGCTTTTCATATTCACAGAACCACTCCCTGTGGGGAGTCATATGAAAGGATGCATCTGAATAAACCAACCATGACTCATGATATGCATGTGTGCTTGAAGAAGCCAAGTACACATCCCCTCCTTCTTCCTTGGAGGTCTTTTCTTCTATAGAAGGAGATTCTTCATATCCCTTCTTTTTCTCAACTTTGTATCTACACTACTTCTTGTAGTTCCCTTCTTTTCCACATCTCCAACATAACTTTACAAACTTTCCAGGAGACTTTATCTACCTTTAGACTTAGATATCCCACTTGAGGAATTAGATATATTTATTTCCTGGGAGCGTCCTCTTGCAAACAATTCATATGTGCTATGTCCTTCCATGTTCTTCCATCTCATCTCCCCTGACAACAATGATGAGACCACTTCATCAAAATTCACGACAGTTGTATTACTTCCTATGGACACAACTAGACTATCCCATGAGTCTAGTAAAGAGCATAGTAAACGGATACACTTATATTCATCTGAAATTTTAATCTCAACAAATACTAACTAACTTACCACAGTATTCAAAGAATTCAAATTCTCTTCCACCGAGTCTCCATCTCTCATCCTCAGGTTATATAACTTCTTTCTCAGAAATATTTTATTTACTAGGGACTTAGATCGATCAACTTCCCCAAATTATCCCATAAATCCTTGGTCATAGCTTCGTCTGAAACATTCAGTGATACTAAATCTGAGAGACATAGTTGGATTGTGATCTTCGCCTTCCGATACAACTTTTTCCAGTCATCTATTGAAGTTCATGTAGGTGCAGTACCTAGATCCACCACAATCCACTGATCTCTTTCCACCAACATATATTCCATCTTGAGCTTCCACAACTCAAAAATTTTCCCATTAAACTTCTTGATCTCCATTTTTGAACTGCTTTCCATTTATTTTCACCTAAAAAATCAATACCACAAGGCTTATCACATTCCCAAGACAAACACTTGACCACAAAGGCATCCCCCTGAAGACAATAATTTCTTTGATACCAAATGTATATTTTAACCTTGTATAATATTTTACTGGAAATAGATTTTCAATAAAAGAACAAAAAAGATACAATGGAAAATACACACATTGCACAAATATTTCTCCCCTCGAAACCCAAACCAGAAAAACCAACATATTATATATTCATCCACATCATACATTGTTTACAATACAATATACATATAGGAGCCAACGGCATCCAAAACCCTAATCCAATGACCTAGATTAGTCAACAACCCTAATTTCTTAACCGGAAATAGAAAATCATCGACAAAAAACCATGTGTCGAAAAATGCCCAACAATGGACATGAAAATCGAGGTGACCCGAAAATCGAGAAAAAAAAGAAACACGTTTCCCTAGGAAAAAAAATTCTAGTCGTGCAAAGAATATAACACATACCCAACACTTTCTCATTTTGTCCCAACATGAAACACATATACAATATTTGGTTGTTAAATGTGCATTATCTACCCAAATAATCGCTAGTGTTTTCTAGAATAAATCCTATTTTTTTTCTTTTTCTTTTAGATCAATAATTCTCAATTTTATAGAGTTTTCATTTTTCTCTTATTCTTATTTAATGATATTAGAAAATTTCCCTTCCATATTCTTAGTCTTAACTTGTATTTCCTCCTCTACTTTCATTACCTCTTTCTTTGTCTTTACTTGCTCAGTGTTAATGCTCAAGTACTCATCCCCACTAAGAAGAAATCCCATATTTTCATTCAATTGGGGAATATATAATATTAGGTTAACCCATACTTGAATTTGAGCTTGCATTTCTTTCATTTGAGAATTCATCTTAAGAGATATGTTTATAGGGTTCTATGTCCTCTTATGTTGTCTATTTTTTTTAAATGCCTCCATGCCATGTTATTGGTGTGATTGATATTTTTTTCTCTATATTGTTTTTAAATGCCTCCATGTCATGGTATTGGTGTCAATGTACATGTATATTTGCATTAGTTGGTTGTCTTGGAACCCATTGGACTGGTTTTTTTAATGTCATTTTTGTGGTTGAATATGATGTGAATTTTGTGGTTGAATATGATGTGAATGTTGTTGTTGCAATAGTTTTGCCTCTTAAAAAATTTCATTGACTGGTTTGGTATTTCCCTTGACATTCGATCTACATATTGCCATGAATTTCCAAAACTTATCAAAGATCATAAAAATTTTATTAGAATCTAACTTTTCACTCCATATCAACATCAATAATAAATGAAATCCTTGAAATTGTTTAGTGTATCTTTCGTTTCTTGGTTCTCTTCATTGTCATAGGCTTAATGAATATAGTTTCTACTATGACAAATAGTGTATGAATAGGATTAAATATCTTATCTAACCCTATTTCTATACTAGTAAAATGTGAGCCAATTTGACCAAAAATAAAGTGATTATAGTTTAGTAACTTCAATAAAAGTGTTGTTTGATTTTTAAGTAATCTTAATCCATAGACTATAATCTCTTTCCCTTCTCCTATACAAATTCATGGACCATTTCTATATGTTTTCATGCATGAATGTCAACTAGCACAATTATAAAATAACGCTTCTACATAAAATTGATTAATGTATGCCAATTCGTCGTATATCGAATAAATTGTAATCATTGTGTTCAATTATAATAATCATATTTTGAAGTTTTCCCTTTTTATAAAAATTGTTGGTCTAGTTGCACGGGAACCACTCTCGACATCTCTAGCATCTCTGAAACTCGTTTCCGACATTTTAGAAACTTGGGAATGGGTGCAAAACATACCCAATTGGATGGGAACATCGGATCTTTTTGGGAGCTTCATCATCGAGGAAATGAGAGCTTGGGAACACATTACCGAAATAGAGAGATTTAAATTATAATTATATTTATAATTCTTGGGATTAATAAGTACTATTTTTAGATATTATTAAATTAAAATGTAAATGTTTTTATTCCATTATTACAAACACATAATTTATTACAATTTTTTGTATTATATTTATTCAAAATATCACTATAAAACAATGACTAAACTACACTTAAATATTATTTCAAAAATTATTTAAATAAAAAAACTTAGTAATACTCACTTTATAGTTGTGGATATGAAAAAATTTTAATGCATGTATATTTTCCTTCAAGCCTAGACTAAACATGAAAATCGAATAAATCAATACTCTGTCCATGGAAAGCATTTGCTCCAGTCTATTGCTACTATCAACCAACCATATCATTACTTTTATTGTATTTTCATATATATATGTGTGTGTGTGTGTGTGTGTGTGTGTGTGTGTGTGTGTGTGTATATATCTTAAACGAAAAATATATTCTTTATATTTATATATATATGAACAATAAAGTACAGGAAAGCTAATGGGGGTCTGTTACACACCAAAACGTCACACTTAAGTATCACACCGATTTACACCTAAGAGTCACAAGTGTCATAAAGTGTCGTATGCACTTTATTAAGTGTCACAACACCTTGACACCATGAAAGAACATTTGTCACAATCCCTAGTCAGTGTGGAAGAGAAATTTATCATATGAAGGTCAAAATACTATGTGCACATATATTATTCATTATTATTCAAAAAAAAAAGAAATTAATTTAGTGTGAGAATCCACCTCACATTTAGTTTCCTAATCTCAAGGAGAAGTTGAGAGTCTCATGGATAGTTGAGAGATTTTCTCAAACCAAAATCTTAATTTGATGGATCTTGAGAGATATTTCATCCTTAAAATCCTTGGGATATATTTTCTCCCTAAAATACTTGAGAGATATTTTCTCCCTAAAAATATTGGAGATCCCAATTTAGTGGATTTAGTGAGTGATCTTCTCCATGGTGGTTAAGCCTCCAAATCCTATATCATGAAGAAATTCCAGGGTGAGAGGGGGGAAGGAATCCATTGAAGCATCATCATTTTGATCTCAAGACATTCATGTAGGGGATGGATAGGAGGAACATTGGAGGAGGCTTGCAACACATCATGATTGTAGGTTCCATTGTTTCTCATATTAATAAACTTGGCTATTTCCTTATTTTTGTCTCGTTTCAAATTTATGTATGAATGATTGTATTCTAGTTATGATATCTTTTATCTCACTTGTTACAAGCAATAGAAGAAGAGGATAGTTATATTTCTTTGTAGGTAGACTACTTTTGGAGCTGGACTGGATCCAACACTGGAATGACAAAGAGCAACGAGGGAAATTGACATAAAAAGGTGCCTCATTCTCTTCCTCCTCATCTCTTATTTCATGCATAAATATATGGAAACCTGGAATGTTAGTGTCCATTTGTTCTAACTGTATTAGTTGAAGAAAACCCAACTAAGGGGAGCTCAACCTGCTCGCGGGGTGATATTTCTCACAACAGTTTTTTGCAACCATACTGGGGACGACTATTCCTTGGTTTTTAATCCTTCCATTTTTTGTGTTTTGATTGATGACTGCCTTTTTTTATTTGAATTTATTTTGTCTTTTCATCTTCACTAGATAGCTTACAAAATCCTTTATTAGCTTCCTATTGAGTATAGGATAATTTTCAGTTGTCCTAGAGCACTTTTCAGCAGTGACACTCCCCCCTAGTGCCTTACAGAGCATCACTAACTCTCCTTGGAAGTGTATTTGGGAGTGTCACTCTTGCAGTAACATTGTATCCCCTTAGTGACATGAGTGTCACCCTTTTTTTTGCACTAAGTTTTGGTCTTTGTCTTCTCTATTTCTTGGATTTTTGACTAAGAGTTAGAACTCAATTTCTTGTTGGGTTGCTTGGGATTTTGTTTGATTGTGAAGTTTGTTCATATCACTCTTTTTTATTTTGGAAATCTATTTCCTTGGATCAAGTTGTGAGAAGTTCATAATCCCTTCAAGGTTAATCTAATGCTTGGATATAACTTTGACTATCAATAGCTCTAGGTCTTGGTGATTATACAATCATAAAACTTATGAATTTTTCTCACTGAGAACTTTCTTTTACTTGCTATTTTTGAAAGTTTGTTTCATTAACTTGGAGACATATAGTGCATCAAGCCCTATCATTTCCATTTTCTTTTTGGAAATTGTTGATCCATTAAGTCAATTTTGAATCTTTGAGGGTTTTTTACAGCATCAAATGATCACAGATCTGTTGATTTTAAAGTATTTTTAAGAGTGATTTCTTTCTTGCTTGAATTAGTGTGAAAAACCATTTTTTCATTTTATTCCCTCGAGATTGTGAATGCGTCTTTGTTTGAATTTTATTTCTACTTCGTTTTCATTTGAAAGTAAAGAAGCATTAAGAAGATGCATTTAATTGTATTGCATAGTAGGTCAAACAAAGAGAAATTGATTGCATTCTAGTGTATATCTTGGACTCATATATTGGACACCTTTTGGATTCAAAGAGTAATTTGTGTTTCTTGCATTGAAAGTTATAATTGTTTCTTTGCTTGAAACCTCTTTCTCCTTTCTATAGATAGCCTTCATCAAAACTTAAAGATTGAATTGCATTCATATTTTCTTTGAAGTCTTCTTGGAGTCAAGTGTCACATATCATAGTCAAGTTGCATCGATAATCCATTTTGAGTAACAAAAATCCATAAAAGGAACAATCGCTTAACATAAAATCAACTAGACCTTTTCTTTATTAGAAAATGATCATAAGTCTAGGATTTTAGGGCCTTAGTTGTAGGGTGGAGAGTAAATTCTCCAAGGCCACTGAAACGATATTGTAGAATACTAAAGAGTTTTGAAATACAAGTAGTAACAAATAGTGTTGGTCGAGAGAGCTCCTATTAAATGAGAGTTAAGAACGAGGTCAAGCAAAGCGACCATTTGAGATCTCCCCTCTTTTGTTTTCCTAGTGGGACTAAAACAAGTTTGGAGCTTTGAAGAGTGGTAAGTCCTTGGGGTGACAACACTTATTCTTAGTATTTGGGTCGTGAATTTGTGTCCACCATTCTTAGCTCCATTTTCTTAGTCTTGACTATCGACTGGTTACCCACCCGACCATCTGTTGTGAAATTAGTAAACATAATTATTTTTCCAACGATTATACACATGTGACTACAAGGGGGGTTCCTTCTTCATAAGGTTCCTTGTGGTACCTGAGGAAGACATTGTATCACACTTTTGGTACCCCTAGATGTTGGCCTCGTGAAGCGAGGGTTAATTTCACCGGCAAGGGCTGTTACATGGAGGTTGGGGTAATTTATTCTCATATCTTCGTTGACAACCTCATCTCCCATCTCTAGAATATCCCTACTTCCTTTGTTTTTTTTTCTCTTATCTTATAGGAACTTTGGTAGTGCATTCTCTTTGATTTAGTAGAACCTAGGTTGAGTCTGTGTCTATGGAAAAAATTCTCGGGAATACCAACCAAGGGACCCATTTTCAGGGGAAACCTTTTGAATTTCCTTCATTTGGAAACATTGGTCCTCATTGAATTGCTACTTTGAGTCTTCCTGAATTCACTGAAAGGTTACTGGTATGGTTATTTTCCACTTTGGTGATCTCGAATGCACCTAGTGCTTTGTATGCAATCCCTCCACCTGAAGAACATCAACCTCATGTTGACCCTTCATCTTCTTCACCTGTCAGGTCTTGTTCCCTTTCTTCTTCTTCACCTACTGAAATCTCTAAAGCTAGTAACCGGGTGGATAAGAAGAAAAATAAAAGGAATATTAAGAAGAAGAAAAATAAGCAAGGGGCCAAGCTTCCAACCACTACAGGTCATGTTGGAGACAATCAACCAGTTATTGTTAGTCAAGATGGGAGTGTTGGTGATACTAACAAGCCTACCAAACCACCTTGCAAGCCCAAATTCCCTTGCATAATTTCTATGGGTGACCACCTTCTTAAGGATTTCCCTGGTCTTCCTAAGGTCTTAGAAATGTGATCTATGAGTTTTCAACAACTCGAGTCGCCAGCTGCCACAATTCATGTTGGTGACAACTCATCATCTAGTGATAGTAAAGTTGGAAGTAAGAAAGGTAGAGTGAAGTTTCCTTGTAGGTTATGTGAAGGAAGTCATCAAACTTACCTTTTCCCTTGTATGAATGAGGCTTCAGGTTTGTTGGAAGAGATTGTTGTTTCCCAAAAGAAACTTCCAACTGGTTATCGCAAGCTTTCTACTGATCAACCATTGGTTGATAAAGTGGTTGATCTGATTCAATCGTCGGTTGATCCCACTCTTACCTTGGAGAGTGAAGTTCAAGTGGTCGACCTGGTTCCATCGTTGGTCATCGATCCCACTCTTTCCCCCTTAGAGATTGAAGTTCAAGTCGTTGACCCAATTTCATCATCAGTCGTTCCCACTCTCCCATTTAAGAGTGAAGTCGATACCACTCATGTTTTTCTTGTTAATATATATTCTACCATGAAAGGGGTAATTTCTCCTGCTCCCATGGAACCCCCTCCAAGTGATGAGATCATTCTTTTCAATTGGAATGGGATAATTGGACCTTGTCTTCCTTCCTACACACCTTTCCAAATCATTGTACATGTTTGTGGTAGGGATGTTCATCAGACACTTGTAGGCAAAGGTGCTTCTATTATCCTTTTATCCTTGAATGCTTGGCAAGCTCTAGGTTCCCATCAACTTGTGCCCAATACTCAGAATATGTTGGATTTTAATAGAAGAGCCAGTGAACCTTTAGGGATCCTTCCTAGGTTACCTGTCACCTTAGGAGGGAAAACCATATTTATTGATTTTAGTGTAGTCCAAGGCCCCTTGGATTTCAATCTGCTCCTTGGGAAAGACTATGTCTATTCCATGAAAGTTATCGTGTCTACTCTCTTTCGAGTGATGTCTTTCTCTCACATTGGAAATATTGTGACCATTGACCAACTTCCATTTGTTGGCCCTCATATGATCAACAAAATTTTGACTTCCATGAACATTCCTTATATGAAATAAATATCCACCTCACCACATGCTTATTATGTGGCAACATGTCCCATTCTTTCAACTGTCGATGAGAAGGAGCCTCCCATTGTATGCTCATCTTCCTTGGATTTAAATCCTATATTTGACATGGTAACTCTATCATTAGGGACCTTGGAGTCTTTTCTTCCCCTTGTTGATCCAAGTATGTCCCTTACCATGTATTCCTTCCAGAGTATTGTTCTTCCATCTGATGAAGACATTTTGGAAGCCATGGTAGAGATTAATGAGCACAATTTATTTTCTTGTTTCAAGATCATTAAAAATTGAAACTAGCAATTTGCATAGTTTATTTTCTAGTTTCAAGCTCGTTAAAAAATGAAACCAACCATGAACAAAGTTTATTTTTTGGTTTCAAGCTCATTAAAAAATGAAACTAGCTCTGAGAAAGGTTTATTTTCTAGTTTCAAGCTCATTAAAATATGAAACCAACCATGAGCATAGTTCTTGTTTCTATGTCAATCTCATTAAAAAATGAAATAGGTACCCACAAGCATAGTTTTTCTTTGTTTCAATATAATGTAAAAATGAAACCTACCCCAAGCATAGTTTTTCTTTGTTTCAATCTTGTGTAAAAATGAAACCAACTGCGAGCAAAGTTCCCATTTCTGTGTCAAGCTCGTTAAAAAATGAAACATATCCCCCTTTGATTGAGTCGAGTCTTTCACTAGATCTCATAAATTTTTAGTTTAGTATTTCACTAGATCTCATAAACATTGAATCAAGTATTTCGCTAGATTTCATAACTAAACCTTCATTTCATCCTCCTATGTTAGTTGATCTTCTTTCTTCCTCTGATGAACATTTACCTATTAGTAACCAGGAGTCTAATCAGGTACAAAAATTGGTGAGAACATTAGAGTTGGTGGACAAAACAAAGATTGGGGGGCATGTCTCTATCCTTTAGGCGTCATGTTGGAGTTAAGTCGTTAGCTTTTCAAGATGGGGGAAGAGTTCTGAGCAAAATTTCATTTTTAGTTTCAAGATCGTGTAAAAATGAAGCTTACTCGAGTATAATTTGTTTTATATTTCAAGATCCTTAAAAAATGAAGCAAACACCGAGCTTAGTCTTTTTTCTTTCTCTTTCTCGTAAACACATGAGAATAGGTTACTATGTATATTTTTATCACTTTTCCAGAATCGTAAAAACTATACGAAAAAGGGAACTCTTTGGAGTTTCCTTTAAACTATTTTCAAACTCTCTAAACATGAAAATATTGTTGAGCAAGCTTGCCTCCTTTCACGCTCATTTAAGGTTTTGAAAGGGCATCTTTCAAGTGGTAGTTTACCCCTTTTTTGGCCTCATAAGACTAATCACGAAAAATGAATACTCTAGCTTCTTTATATTGGAAGAGTTCTCTCTCATATTGTTTTATACTTTTTCGATCTTGGGATACTAATTTACAAAAAAAGTCAACATTGGAGTTTCCTTTAAGTTCTTTTCAAACTCCCTAAACATGAAAAACCATCGAGTTTACCTTCTCTAAGATCATAAAATTATTCATTGAAGGACCCATCTGGGACTGAACCCTTACTTATTCAGGTTTGTTAAACATGTGAAGAGGAACTTACCGAAGGTGAGCTGTACTGAGCATTTGTTATCCTCCTCAAGATCATTAAAAAATAAAGAGGTACTCATCTATCTAGATGGGGGAAAAATTCGGGAAGTGGGTCAAGTTTATGAAACATTACGACAACTATTTTTTGTCACCCTTGAACATGGAACCTTTCTACGTTCTACTTACAGTTGGTTAAATCCACTTGTCTCTCAGTCATACCAATTCTATGTGTCATCATACTCTTTCAAATCCTTCGAAGAGAACCTTTGATTGTCATCACATTATGTTCTTGGTACTCATTGAATCAATGCTTCCAAGTCACTTTTCGTGTCATGCAATGTTCAAGGGGAGTCTCAGCTTCAACCACCTCTGCAATATTATCCATTTTTCATACCCATATCAGTCTATCCACATTTTCTCTATCATCTGAAATCACTATCCTAATCAGTTTGGTTTTGTTGATGGGGGGATACATCATTTCCATCCCTTGATGAGTCTATTCCTGTCAACTTCGACACATAATCCAGGAATCAGGCTTAGAAACCAATTAGTGTCTTGGAGCATGCATGCCTCAATGGTAGGTTTCCTCGCTTTCAACAGTGGGTTTACATCATTGACCCCTGATTGGAATATTTCGTTGAATTTTCAACTTCATCTCATTGATTCACATTCGTCATATTGTACTAGGGTACCTTGAGAGTAACTGAAATCATTGGTCATTTCCCTCGCACTTTTTAACAATTTACATTAAAGACCGATAATCAAGTGGTTTCTACCATGCTCGAAATAAGAACATGTATTCACATGGCCAAAATCATACTAGTTCAGGATCAGTATGAAGACCTTGGGAAATCTTTTAGGTTCCTACCACTGTTATGTGCCTAACCCAGGTTGCGATGGAGAATAATATTATTGATGTACATTGTCACATACATCCACTTTGTATTGGTTTGTGGCTATATTGTTGTCATATCGTAGATCCATTGTGTACTTTTTCATGGATACAAACCCATTCAATCATGGAGGTATGGATCCATATTGTATCTTAGGTGGCCATATCCTTAGTCTGTGGTTTCATGGATCTGTAGTGTATTGGTCAACGACCATGATTCAAGTCAATTTACTTCGAGCATATGTTTTCCTGCCTCAGAGATGATACATATATACTGATATTGTTTGATGATTGTTTGCAGCTTCTTCCAGTCTCTCCTATTTCAACATCCCTTGGCACAAATATTTTGTAAAGTGTTTTGTCCATCAGTTTCTCTCCTAACCTTGCACTTTAGGGGGCATCTGTTACACACCAAAATGTCACACTTGAGTATCAAACCTATTTACAACTAAGTTTCACAAGTGTCGTACGAACTTAACTAAGTGTTGCAACACCTTACACCATGAAATAAAATTTGTCACAATCCCTAGTCAATGTCGAGGAGAAATTTATCATATGAAGGTCAAAATACTATGTGCACATATATTATTCATCATTATTCAAAAAAGGGAAATTAATTTAGTGTGAGAATTCACCTCACATTTAGTTTCCTAATATCAAGAAGAAGTTGAGAGTCTCATGGATGGTTGAGAGATTTTCTCAAACCAAAATCCTAATTTAATGGATCTTGAGAGATATTTCCTCCTTAAAATCCTTGAGAGATATTTTCTCCCTAAAATCCTTGAGAGATATTTTCTCCCTAAAAATCTTGGAGATCCCAATTTAGTGGATCTAGTGAGTGATCTTATCCATGGTGGTTAAGCCTCCAAATCCTATATAATGAAGGCATTCCAAGGTGAGAGGGGGGGAGGAATCCATTGAAGCATCATCATTTTGATCTCAAGACATTCATGTAGGGTCTGGATAGGAGGATCATTGGAGGAGTCTTGTAGTACATCCTAATTGTAAGTTCCATTGTTTCTCATACTAATAAACTTGGCCTATTTCCTTATTTTCGTCTCATTTCAAATTTATGTATGAATTATTGTGGCCTAGTTATGATATATTTTATCTAACTTGTTACAAGCAGTAGAAGAAGAGGATAGTTCTATTTCTTTCTAGGTAGACTATGTTTGGAGATGGAATAGATCCAACACTGAAAGGACAAAGATAAACGAGGACAACCGACATAAAAAGGTTCCTCATTATCTTCATCCTCCTCTCTTATTTCATGCATAAATAGATGGAAACTAGGAATGTTAGTGTCCATTTGTGCTAGCTATTTTATTTGAAGAAAACCCAACTAAGGGGACCTCAGCATGTCCGTAGGGTGATATTTCTCGCAATAGGGTCTACCAAAAAGGAAACCAAACCACAAACAAGAAAAATCCACAAGTCCATAGACTATCATCCAAAAATATAAGCCAAATTGGTGACAGGGTAGGAGTTTGGTGAGGGTATGCCAAAATGGAAACCATAACCATCTCCATCATAGGAAGTGCATCCAAACATTTTAGAGACCAACCTAACTATATACATAATTTTCTAAAAAAGAGTTCAATTTAAACTCCTAAAGAGTAACAGACTATGACTGAACCAACTAATTCCATCCAAATATAGAACAATAGAGAAAAAAGAGAGTAGAGAGAAACCCGAAGATTCAAGATCCAAATTTCTCTGGAGTTTCGAGATTATCTTCCGCCTTCTTGACTTCCCCAACAATCGCATGACGCAATGCTCACTCATTGAATTGGATGGGGCACTCGCGCAACCCTAGTGGGATTGGATTCTTGAATGTCCTCGAGGAGTTGTCTTGGTTCTGAGTCACATTTCTAACTCAAAATTTGATGTTGAACTGAGAACGACATAAGAGATCAAATTTACCTTCCAAAAACTTAATTTCCTTGAGTGTATTATCATTATCTATGTTGAATTTCTCCATCGCCTAAGCCACCATCTCCTTTAATATCCAATAGGTTTCATCCATCTTAAAGTACTTTGTTTCCCTAGTTTCGATAAATTTTGAATCCTCAAACCATGCTTTAGCTTCTTTGACAATGTCCGCGTTAGAGGTAGAGTGACGATGGTGCCTGACCGTGTCCTATATCTCTTCCAATGTCTTCTTCTCCTCATCCAAGCATAGATTTTTAAATTTCATCCCAGCCATCCATTATTCCCTTGCCACCCTGGTACGATTGACTGAACCTTGGGGGAGGGAAGTCTCCTTTTGTTTCCCCTTCTAGCTAGGCTCTCGCAAACCATTTCTGGCCCTCTTTTGACTCTTTATAGGAATGATTGAAACCTAATGTAGATCCTTATTGCTTCTTTCTAGCTGAAATTTACACCTTACTCCTGACTTTCTTCTTTTCGTTCTTCTTCTCTAGTTAGGATCCACGAAATGATGCAAATTCAGTCCAAATTCCCCATCCCCTGTAGTGTCCCCTTCTATTTTTCTAGGAGTAGAATGCTACTAGATTTCCTCTACAATTCACCACCACCACAACCAATCTCCAAGGCCTTGAACTTTAGGCTCATGCTTCCATTTGAGTCGGTCCATTGTACTCAATCTTTCCAAAATTTAGTCAAAACCGTAGTGATATCTCTTGTTATAACGCCACATCTAGAATCCATTCGGGAAAGGTATTTTCATGCTTTCCACTCGAGGATTTTTTCTAGGGAGAGTTGTCCTCATAGTACCATCACTCTGAATCCCATAACTAAATTTCATGTCACATAACTCATGACGATTCTTATTCTATACTTGTCACCTGCTTTCTTGAGTGAAGAACGAGTAAGCTTGGTGACGAGGATTCCCCTCTCGCTCTACTAATCCCACTTGTCCTTGCCACATCCTCACATGAACCCCCATCAACTCATTAATTATGGTGGGACTCGTCAAAACGCATATTGACCGACCCTTCATAAAACTCTCCGTGCATGTCCAAGCCACCAATCCCATCTTCTAGCCTTCCAGTTGTCTCAGATTTATTTTCAATCCTCCAGGTGGTTTTTTTTTTTCCGGGTGGATATCGGTGGCCACCCACCTTTTCCAACTGGCTCAAAACAATTTTCTGGCAATTTTGGTAATTTATTACTTTTAGCAGTTTTTAACTTTTGGGGCCATTTTGAGGGCCTAAATGAAGGTTTTTTGGTATCGATGTTCTCAATGATATTTGAAGGCTCTAATTGATCCCCCAAAATTGGATTTTATTTATGATAAAAAGGCCTTTGGAGCCTCATTGTAAAATCATCTTCTTATGAATGCAATTAGTGGACACATCTCTTCTCAGAGATAAGTTGTCACCATTCTAGCGAGTCTTTCACTCTATATTTTTACAGTCTTTGTACATTTTCGCTCATTAATAGAAAATTTTGTATTACTGTATCTCTGTGTTTATGGTTGCATATCTGATACATTTATGTTATTTTATTGGATTCTGAGATATCTCTGTACATTTCTTTATTATATCTCCGATCTCATTTAGTGCGAAAAATAATCTTGATCAATGGTATCAGAGCAGGCTGCTCTTGATTTTTTTTCAATGCATGTCCCCAAAGAGGTCCGAGTATGTAAAGTTGGGTCTCCATCTTGTCTCTCTTAAGGACAATTGCTCTGGCACACCTAAGAAACCCTCCATGGCGGAAGAAAAGAAAAACGTCGGAGCATAAGATTTTATTAATTTTTTTCTTGAGCAAGATCTCACGCGACAGAGGGACGAAATGATGGAGATTTTTTCCCACATCCTTCAATGCTTGTCGATAACAATATGAGTGTCTTCATCAAGCAACCACTTTTGAGGCACCTTGCCTTTCAAGGTACAGGTTAATTTTGATATTCCCGTATTTGAAGGTCAAATAGATGCAAATACCCTAGACAAATGGTTAAATTTGCTAGAAGGTTATTTCTCTGTTCACCATTTTTCTGACAGGGAAAATATCACCTTCACACTCCTTAAGGCTCTAACCCATGTCAAACATTGGTGGGAAACTTACTGGGAGCAAATTTCCATAGAGGAATCTGGAATATATGGGGCCGAGCCCACTTGGGATTTTTTTGTGGATGTGATTAAGGAACAATATTACCCTATTGGAAACTATGAGGACCAATACATGAGACGGACCACACTGTGGAAAGAGAGGGGCCAAGCAGTGTCGGAGTTCACCAATACCTTCCATACTTTACACACCAAGATTGGTATCAAAGACTCCGAGTGACATTTGGTTCTGAAATACTGCGGGGCTCTACACAGATACATCCAAACTGAAATGGATTTCCTCGATATCTCATCACTCGGTGTTTCATATCGATATGTTGTTAAAATCGAGTAGAAATTTAGGCACCATAAAAAAAAAGAGTTCAGATATGAAAATCCGCAACAACCAAAGTATGAGAAATACGACCCTAATAAACAACTTCCTGAAAACCAGTCTAAGCCAAAGGAAAAGAAGGGTCACGGGAAGACAAAGAAGGACACCGGAAAATTGTGTGATTTCCACAAAATCCCCTGGCACAACACCGATGAATGTCTCTCAAAATAGTCATTGGTGGTCGAGATCAAAGACAAGGAGCTAAACCCTGATTCAAAATCTGATTCTGAAAATACTGGTAAAAGACAGATCATCGACACAGACCCCACTACTATTGTCACAACCGCAACAATTCAACCAAAAGAACCAATGGATCCTGAAGAGGGGGAGCACCTTTTTCATTCACATATGTGGGTTAAAGGGACCCCGCTACATTTTATTATTGATAATGGAAGCCATAAGAACCTCATTTGAGTAGAGGTCGTCAAATAGTTGGTATTTTCGACAACACCACACCCGCAGCCATACAACATTGGGTGGCTTCGCCGGGGACGATATCTTCATGTCAGCCAGTAGTGTCGATTGTCATACGAAATCCATCCCTTCAAGGATGAGGTATTACGTGATGTTTCCCCACTGGATGTCTATGATGTTCTCTTGGGCCAACCATATATGTGGAAGCGCCATGTTGTTTATGAGTCTCGACCCCGTAGTGTCATTGTTACTTTGTGGGGTAATCTCTACAGAATACCAAAGGTAATTTCGACTATTGTCCCACCTAAATAGTGCCGCAAGGTAGTATCTCATACTACAAGATTCAGCTTCTTCACAGTTTGTTCAAAGTGTGAACATAAGAACACCACTGCAGCCTCAATCCAAGCACCTTCTATCCAATAGAAGCAAGTCGACAAGATTGCAACAAAGTGTAAAGATTCCTTCTATACATAGGCATCTCATGTATCCAAACTGGTTAAAAAGGTCCAAACCTTCTAGCCACAAGTTTGTAACAACCTTCAACAAGCTAAGTAGTGCAACTTCTCCAACAAGGAAAGCAACTCATCAATATGTAGATACAACAAATGCTTTTCCCTCTCCCCCAGGCACTCAACGCAATGGATACCATTTCTTCCTAAGGAGGAAGGATTGATCCAGGTGGAAATCGGTGGCCACCCACCTTTTCCAACTGGCTCAAAACAGTTTTCTGGCAAATTTGGTAATTTAGTATTTTTATCAATTTGTATCTTTCAGGGCCATTGTGAGGACCTAAATGAATATTTTTCGGGATCGATGTTCTCAATGATATCCGAAGGCTCTTATTAATCCCCCAAAATGAACCGCCTCGACAATACATTTCCAACGAGTTATTGTGCGCCCAAAATGGAGATCATATGCCAAAGTCACGCCCCCAGGAAGTTGATACACCAAACTACCCAAGATGAGGTCCACAAAATTGTTGGCTTTTCATCTTTTGGGGTTAGGGTTTTTTATTTTCTTTATGATAAAAATGCCTTTGGAGCCTCATTGTAAAATCATGTTCTTGCAAATGCAAGTAGCAGACACATCTCTTCTCAGAGATAAGTTGTCACCATTCTAGCGAGTCGTTCACTCTGTATTTTTACAGTCTTTGTACATTTTCGCTCATTAATAGAAAATTGTGTATTACTGTATCTTTGTGTTTATGGTTGTATCTTTGATACATTTTCATTATATTATTGGATATATGAGATATCTCTGTGCATTGCTTTATTATATCTCTGCTCTCATTTCGTGCTGAAAATAATTTGGATCGGGTTTGGCCCTAAATTCAAGCACCCGATCTGGGGGCCTCATGTCAACAGCATTGAGATTTGTGGCCTCCTTCCAGATAGGTAGGTTAGTGGCATACCCAATCTTCCACGTCGTAAGGTGGTCTAGTGTATGAATTCCTAGATTGGCCAAGTAATCCTCCACTGGGTTTGCACTATGTCACACCTGGTTTGGAATAATCACCAGGAAGCTCTTGATTGATTCAACAATAAGATCCCAACCATGAAAAATTCTCCAATTTTAAGAGATATTTTCTGGGTCCGATCCATTGATCAATCGTTGAAGAGTCGATATTGTTAGGAGAGAGTCACCCTCTGCTACTAGGACTCTACACTTCCACTCTCTGGCCATGGCTAAACCTTTGAGGAGTATCTCTAGTTCCGCACCATTATTGGTATTGTACCCCGGTTTCCTGGTGAACATGGCTAAGCTATTACCCTATGAATCCCTCAGAATCCCTCCCACCCTTTATTTCCCCATATTATATTTTGATGTTCCATCAAAGTTCAGTTTGATAACTCCTTCCTTTGACAACTTCCAAACTTGGTGAGGGTGATTCCTAGTACAAACTAGTACTTTGATTGCTTTTTGGTACACCCTACCAAGTTTCCATTGTGTTATGATGATTTCCTCCTCAACTGATAATGTGTTGTCTCCATCTGACTAGGTACCTAACGTTATGGATTCTTGCACATTTTCTTGAATTCTGGCCCAAATTTATTAAGTGGTGAAGGACTTAAGTTTGAAGATTCTTTTGTTGTGCTCCTTCCATATGTTCCACATTACAATTCCTCGAAATATCTCCCAGGATCTGTTAAGGAGGACATTTTTGAAAGGTTCAACCATCTAGTCTGTTATGGCTTTAGTGGTATCAATGTTGTTTCCCCCATATCGACGAAACAAGGTTTCTCCATTGTCCCAAACGGTTCTAGCTTCTCGACATTTGCACATAAGGTGGTTTAAGTCTTCTTCCTCCTTCCCACGTAACATACATTTGGAAGGGATTTCATATCCCCGCTTTCTGAGCTTATCCTAGGTCAACACTTTCCTCATTAGAACCAACCAGAAAAAGGTATTGTCATATTACAAGAGTAGTACTATTTATCTTTTTTCAATGAGATGCTTCAAATTTATGAAGATGTTTGAAGTTTATATGTGTAAAGTTTGATTTTAAAAACATGTTAAAATTATATATATATATATATATATATATATATATATATATATATATATATATATTATCATTTTCTAATTGAATCTTTATGGATATTAAAGTGTTAGTATTATGTTAAATATATTCATATAATTATTAGCAAAAAATAAATTAATAATTTCGATATTGTAGTTGTTCTAGTAGAAGAAACGTTGTCCTAGATTGAACTCCCAACTTGACTTTTCCTACAAATTTGGGGGAAACTTCTACTCATTCCCCCACTTTCCATAAACTTGTGTTGTTAAGTGAACATTGTAAACATAAAATAATAAAAATTGTTTAATACATGTGATTAGTTACTCTAAATGACATTAAACAAAACTTTCAAAAATCTTTAATTATATAAATAAAAATATGAGAAAAAAATGTTAATTAATTTTTTGGGTGGTTAGTTTACAAAAGGTATTTGAGAATCTTGTTATACAGACTAACATAGATCCATGTTAACCCTAAATCTATCAACTCCAAAAGACACAAACTCCAAAAAGAATCAAATCCGTTGGGCTATTCATTTAAGATTCATCTAAGTCACTCAACTTAAAATTCAAAACATTTATGTAAAAATATAGTTTATATATATATATAAACATTATTTTTTATTTATTTTTAATGTAAATCTCATATTTTTATTTATGTATAAATAGGGTATCTCTTTTTATTTATGTGTATAGTAATCTTTCTCTCTGTATATATGATCATGTAAGCATTATCTATGTGTGTGACAATAACATACTAAACAACA